>OW203730.1:9766691-10257704 GCA_934045075.1 Yponomeuta sedellus | reverse complement strand
AATGATATAAATGTTGTTTATTTTTAGTAAGTATTTTGTAGTGATGAGATAATACGGATTGTGTCATTCATTGCTTTTGAATTTAGATATTTCGAAGCCAACTTTTGCGTGAAGATACAGCTTACTCCGATTCATAGCGTGGTTTTAAATGCCAAACATTGTTTTTGTAGCCCGGTACAAACTTCCAAACGTCTAGAAGTTTATTTTATGTTTCTACGTTATTTTAACATACGGGTTATGTTTTCGTTCCTGTCTAGCAAACTGATCTTAGTACTAGTCTCCTTATGCATAATGCGATAAACTGCAAATTAGTTTACAATAAATTGAGATGTTCGATATTTTTTTAAATAAAAAATCAATTTATTTGTTAACCCTAAACATTTTAACCGGGTCTAGTAGAGTCAGGAAGTTTTTGGCAAAATAAATCATTAATTCATTCATCTATTCAAGTAGGAAGTCAGGAAGACTCTGCTGATCCGTTTCAACCGTCTTTAAATAGATGACTGCCAGGATCACTATTCATCTCTTGTTCCATCTTTACCAAGATATATTATTATACAATAACATAACATAAACTCACGCCTGTGTCTCAAAGAGGTGGCGATGCCACTTACCAGGATCCTTACAGATCATCTAGGTTCATCAACTTTTATTAGTAGTTGCATACACGCACGCCTGTTTCGGCTAGTTCTATCTTGCTCTTCGCTAATACATCCTCTATTTGCTCGGAGTAGGTTTGTCCGCCTGGGAGGTCCCTACCCACTCTTCCACCTATATTTACTACGATAAATTGCAATTTATTCGTTTTACCATTTGCATTACCCTTAAGTTAATTAAGTCCCTACCCATTTTTAAAACTATGGTAAAGGAATTATATCTCGCTAGTGTTATGTAAAACTTTTGCTGTTATTTGTAGTACTGTCCTGCTATTGTTGGTGTTTTATTTATGTCCTCTACATATATTGTTATGCCTATAAATGTATGTATTTATATAAAATATGTATTTTTATATCACTTCCTATTTATGTAAGTATATCATTATTTGTATGTATCTATTTAGGGTTAGTATAATTATTTTCATAATTAAGCATGTTTTATTGAAATGTATCTGAAATATTTTGATTTATTTGTACATCTACTTCCTTCTCCAATATATTGCTCCAGTCCATCCAAAGGTTGTCTGGAAGAGATCACTTTTAGTGATAAGGCCGCCGTCTGTACTCTTAGGTTAAGAAATTTAAGAAATATCTATGTAATTTCCTTTTTTATGTTCAATAAAGTGTCCTCTATCTATCTATTACCACTGCCAGGATTTTGTTTTTGCCGTTTCGTCTTCAACTACTATAAAGCCACCGAGAGATTGCTTCAGCCGATTAGGACAAGATAAACTGTCAACCGATGTTTTGTTTTTCTTCGGCTCTCATTTTACAGTTTGTGATGCTAACATAGTATACTTTACTCGTATTTTAGTACGAGCTGTAGGGAGCTGCTCGCGAACGTAGCTGGAGAAGCGGATTTGCAATAACCGTTGCTGAACATTTACATCCCAAACATATGGAGTACTCTTCACATGAACGCTGTGTTTTATGAATTTTATTATAGCTTGTTTTCGTTGGGGCTTCTTTGTTAGTAGTTGAAGCAAAGGAGGTGCGTAAATGTGTAGGCCATATATAGAGAAGTGACGTAAATAATATTTTGTTTAAACTTCAGTATCGATAATATGCACTGACAAGAAGTTTAAAAATCTCCTATTTAACACTTGAATTGCCCACGTCAAACTTGAAAAATAAAATGGCAATATAGAACCTTTTCAATCTTAAGCTGTTGTGAGTGATTAATGATTATGATTTGATTATAATCAAAGCTATAATTTATTGATGTTGAAGAAAGAATTTCTAGATTTTGTATCCCTAGAAATAATTACGGCCTATCCATATGGTTCAAAACTACGGATCCAAATTTAAAGTGGTACCTAGGAAATAACATAACTTCGAATATATTTCTTTTTATATGTTAATTGTTTGAGAGTTTGTTGTCCAATATGCCTAAACAAATAAAAGAACACTTAACTTTTTGCTTTTTATGCTGAAATAAAATATTTTTTGGTAGGTAACAAAAACTATTGTTTGCCGTGTTTTTAAGGATACTTAACTCGATTGCGTATTATTTATTCTATCTTTCCATATATGTACATATAATGTATCATTATCAACCCTTGTATGTTGATAACGATACATTATATGTATACACTAAAAAGCTTACATATCTAAGTAGAATAAATAAAAAGTAGGTTAAAGATCAGAAAGAAATACATTGCTGTAGACATATCGAAAGAAAGAAGGAAGACAAATTGACGAAAGAAATATATCAAGCGAATATTTTGTATTATTTTAACAGAACGTTCATCGTTATTCCGCACCAACGGCCAAAGTCAATTTCGAATCCCGCGATACCGCGTCTAAATGAACTATGGGAGACGAAGCGGTGCACACACTGCCTGCGGACTGTAAACTACCCGTACTATACCGCGCGTCTGACGTCACTTTCGTAAATAATGTGTTTCTCTTTCTTTATTTCTCTTAAAGAAAACTTTGTGCCAAAAGGGCTATTATAATCATGGTTGTATCTATCTATCTATCTATCTATCTATAATATGAAGGACTATTTAGATGACAATAATATCTGGAATTAAAGCCATTACAATGCACGAGTTCTAGTTTTTTGTAATAATTGACAACATTTCAAAATTGTATGGAGCTCTAATTCGAAAACCATTTCGCATAAAGCACGTAAAAATTTATTTCAGTTTTTTCTGTGGTTGCATTTCCGAGAAAATGGTAAAAATACAAAAATACGCTGATGACGTCACACCATGGCTGTCAGTGAACATGACTGTGCCACGATAAAAAGAAAGTCAATTTCAAGATCTAACCTAAAAAAATACTTTGTGTGTATTTAGTAATTTTTCGATACGAAATGATGGGCGATGATGTGACAACTTGGGAACCAATGAAACTGCAGTATTGCTTCGTGAACAGATTGAACAAAATTGAGTAGAGAGAAATAAATTTAACACTACACAAAGTTTGTTTACGTTACGCAAGGCAAGCCACACAACATAAGTAGGTATCAGGGTTACCATACTTTATACTTACCATTATAAATAACCTTGAAAAAGTAGCTACAAAAGTAACAAACTGGCAGCAAACACACTCCGAACGCAGATAAAGGCTTTGCCAACACAAAGTGCATTTAAAAAAAGGAACAACTACATACATAAGGGATGATGAATTGAACTAAGCTGATTTAATTGTATAAAAGAAAAACATATTTGCAGATGTTAAAAAAATACAGAAACTGCTTTTTAACATGGCCCTGGCAATACTAAAATGACATTTGTTTGTAACTATGTTTTTTTAGGATATTAAGCAAAAGAAAACATATTGTGAGCCTCGTTGTTTCGTCACTTCCGGTAAAAATATTTTAAACTTTAAAATTTAAAAAATATAAGAAAACGTGCGTGTTTCAGAAAATAAAAAAATATGGGTCGTTTTATTTTGTATCTAGTTTCCTTTAAGACAATAAAAAACGTATGCTAAAAAAATGAAATGTTGTCAATTATGTAAACTCTGTTCATTAAGGACTTTGAAAAGGTTAAATTTGATGTCTTTTTGTCCATTTTTTCTCCAAAATTATCTAGATTTTGAAATGGACACCTAGTTTAACTTGTAACGTTTAATAAGTCACAGTTTGTGTGTAATTTTGAGTAAAATACTTTGATTTTTTTAGTCCTTCTCAGTCAACCGGCATGCGTGAGTCACTATCCATTATAGATAAAAACATCATACTGCTTAAGTGATGTTTCAGAAATATTCGATGAATATTAAGAGGAGGGTTCTAGGTGTAGTTGCACGTTTGTGATGTCCTTGCCGGGTTATCATAGCCTGGTATCATACTTTGAGACCTTGTGGTTATGATATCCTGATATCATACTTTGAGACTATTGTGTTGTAGGGAAGTCGTTACTATATTGATCAAGATTTGTGTGTGGGGTTCCCCGGTAAACATTGTCGATTTACTCTTAACGGAAACCAATTAATTTTCAACCTTTGCATACTCTTTGTAACATTGTGTAAATAAAAATGTTTATGTTTCTGTTTTTAATATGACGCCTAATTCAAAATATCTATAAACATCGAGTGAAGTAGTATAAGACTAAGGGCGAGATAAATAACAAGTCCGTACTCATGCTTTCCTAAGAATTACTTCAGGCTAACTTAGCTAAGTATCAATGCGTTACTAAAATATACGTTTGCTTAGCTAAGCATGTTCTTAGGCCAATGCTAAGGCTGACATTCAGAGACGAAAACTAAGCAAAGACTGGTCTTAGAAATGTCACAATCACGTACTAAATATTTATATTTTGACATTTCTGAGACCGATCTTAGCTTAGTTTTCGTCTCTGAATGTCAGCCTTAGAATTAGTCCGGGTTTCGCGACTTAGAGAGTGCCAAAGTACTGTCTATGATAGACAAATCGATTCTTAAGCAAGTGATTCTTTCGCTAAGACTCGTTTTTAGAAGCGACTATTTATTTCGCCCTAAGTATCGTAGGTAGCCAAGCGCTTTAAGCCAGCTGAAGATGGAATGTCAACAGCGGTGTTTACATCTGCAATATCGCGTGAATAAATAATTTCCTTTTTCTGACCAGCTTTAAAACGTCAAAGCTTTGATGATTTAGGCAAAAGGGTATGGCATCAATTAGTTGAGACAGCATATTAATGTACATGTAAATAGGTATTGGCGTGATTAGCGTCACGCGCGAAAGCGCTTCTGATGTAGTGTAAGCTGCAGATGGGGCGAAGCACAAAACTGCCAATGCCATACCTCAAATTGTATCGCGCGCAGCAATCGCGAATGTAAATGCATTGCGAGTTCGCCAGAGACCTGCATTATTGATAGCTTAGAGGTTATAGCTCTGTAATCAGACGCGTATTTAGAAACATGCACTTTGTGAACATGGTTATTTCGACTGGTTGCAGATAGGAGAGGATGCGCCTCGACATAGTAATAGGGTTTTAAAACTTATGCATGGAATATCTTTTGTCCGCCACCGAAAACCGAACGGAGCCATTTCCATGCTTGGCATAATACAATGTGGTTGTACGTAACTTAACATTAATTAAATACGGAGAACAATTAGCGCGATATATGATGATTTTATTCACACAAATTACTTTGGTCCGCATCGGCTTTAGCCGCCAATATTATTAATCGTTGCATTAATTTTTATCGTCATATCGGTTTTGCTTCTGCAAGTTATCCGGTAACCGAGGCCGTTGTTGGTGATTCAATCAACGACCATTACTGTAATTATTTGGGAAATTCGCAGTTTCCCCAAGTTATATAGATATGATACGTACAATTGAGTCACAGCAGGTTTCATGTGTGCTTTCTAACACAAATACTTATTACCCTTTTTTGTCCAGCTTCCTTTGCTTATATCAATAAATATTTCTAACTACTTGAACGCGCTGGCGCAACCATATAAATATTAACATAGAAAAACACAAAAGTTAATACTGCTGAATAAACACCAATTACTTTTATAACGTCGAGAATATCGGCTGATACAAAAATGAGAGCAAATTTTTACCTGAAAATCACCATCAGTGTTTCCTTTAACTTAAATAAGCCACAGCGAGAAACTTATAGTCTATACTTTCTGTATTTCTAACAAAATAAAGACCTGCAATTTTATCTTTTCGATCGCTCCAATGAAAAGTAGCTCTTGTTACTGAGAAATAAGGACAACAATCGGAGGGTTCGGCCGCCGGATAATTTTGTATGTAATTCGAAGATGGTACGTGATGAACTTACTAAGTCCGGTATTCGCAAACAGGTAAAGCGGTAAAATTAGAGCGTGACTTCTAACAAGAAAAGTTTCCTTTGATGATTTTCACAGTTTTTTTCCCGAGAGTGCTGTGGATAGGATTATTAAAATCAAAAGTTTGTTTTCTTTTCTCCCATTTAACAAATCGGCCATTTGTGCTTGAAAAGGTCAACTGTCAAATGCAATTTTAAATTGAAAAGGGCACGTACTTTGTTATTAAGCTAAGTGGAGTATCCTTTTTTAATCCCACAATGTCGTTGCCCGGATCCGTGTTCGCATAAAAGATTTTTTGAGGCAGATAGAAACAGCCGTTTCATGAATGGTTTTAATGTTCCCGTCTTTTTTAACTTCGTTACGCTTTTAGAGACATGATCTTCTATGTCTGTGTATCTCCCAAAAGAAGAAGGTTAATAGGAGTACGAGATAAGTAACCACCTCGCCGCTCTTTAAATTTCGTTAAGGCAAAAGGTTTCTGCTAATACGGCGCTTAACGGTGTCTTGCATGCTTTTAAAACTGAATTTTGTATGATTTACAAAATTCCGAAAACTTAGGCGTCACAGTTCTTTTTGGTAAGTACCTTCTTTTTGGGTACGTTCTGTTAATGCTGATAAATATGGATGAAAGAGGCTTCCTCGATTGACGTTTCTACAGAACCTTAATAGTCATCTAGCTTTTGACGCTGATTGAGGATTCCTTTCTCTGAGTCGGCAAATCTCGCTTACCATTCATACTCTAAGAAGAATAGGAATATCGTATTTGAGAAGAAAGTAAACAAAAAAAACTTTTTAGCATATCATTAAAATGTATAAAAATATCGATATCAACCCTTGTATATTCCCATTACTGGGGCACGGGTCTCTTCCGGCATCGCAGGAAGGTTAGGCCATACTCCACCACGGGGGCCAAGTGCGGGCTTGTGGAGGATTGTAAGACAGTGGAGGGCCTTACTGGGCCTTATATAAAAATATATTTAAATGAAGTTAAATAATTCCGAATTCTGTGCGTTGTAAACGAAAATCAGTTTTTACTCGAGCATATTCTTACAAATTAAGATCATAATAATAAAAATGTGATACCGTAAAACTGCGTCGGGTAAGCTATTTTGATTTGGTTATTATTTTAATGACTCTCATAAAACTCGTAATGTTTACATTATAAAGGAGTTATAGTAACTCTCTTCATCTATTAATAACATAGTATTTCACGAACGAGTTTTCCGTACCGAAGTTTGTGTACTTATGGTTTCAAATTGTTTTAATTCGTAAAGTTAGTGACCAGCGTCCCATCCCAAGTTTAAAACTACAAAACGAAGTTTAATATATTCTAGCTCCCAAGTTCAGCTATGAAACTTAACAGACAGAGAAACAAACGACGTTTCACCCAGTGTTTTCCGTAAACACCCTCGTGGGATGAACTACCTACTGCAATTGAATTAAATTAAAGTGCTTAAGGGTAGCTTTCGGCAACAATGAAGACAAAACTGTCCATTTTCCCTTGTTAAGCCAGGAGACGGTTTTAGTGCTATAAAACACATTGCGCTTGAGGGTTAAAAGAAAAATTATTAAATAAAGTCCTTTGTTTCCTGTGGTACTGCTGCGTAGTCCTACTGGCAGAACCAAGGGCAATGTTTTGTGTCCGTGGTTCTACCAGTAGGACTACGGGCAAGAAATTATTATATTGTATGGGCATTGTACCTAATCATTCATTAGTACGATATCAACCCTTGAATGTCCCCACTGTTGGGGTATGGGTCTATTCCTGCATCGCAGGAAGGTTAGGCTATACTTCACCACGGGGGCAAGCCCGGGTTGGTGGAGGTATGTAAGACAGTGGCGAGCCTTACTGTCAAAAGTTATCAAGCCGCCCATAAGGCCTCTGACATGGCTTAACGACTGCCATTACATGACAGCCGGCACCAACGGCTTAGCGTGCCTTGCAAAGCACAGAAGCGCTCGAAAAAAATGCCACTAGTGGTAGTCACGGGACGGTCACCCATATTGCACCTGACCGCGCCTGTCGTTGCTTAACTCAAGTAATTGATTTCAATCACTGGGTTCGGCTAGGCCACGAGCGCTTTGACTGTTTAGTATAATCACCGTCAATATTATTAATGATACTGGTTCTTTCGCCTAGTGTTAACCCCCAACCAGTTTTCGTCGCATAACACTACAACTAGCTAAGCTATTTTTGTCCTGGATTCCGTTTCGTTTTCTCTGCAGTACCTGTGCAAAACTATTCGTGAAGCAAAGCCAAAGCAAAGGAATTTTTACGTTATATTTTCTTTTTTCTTCTTGGCCACCTGTCGGCATTTAGCTGCCATCTGCGTTCTTTAGCCGCTTTAGATTGTCGACTCAGCAAGTTGGGCTTGAGTCTACTAAACGTATCGTTCAGTGAAGTGATATCAATGAACTTACTACTTATCTCCTAAACACGTTAGAGCAAATCACGGAATCCTCACCGCATCGCGAATAACTATAGTTCGACGCCACTAAAGTTCGAATAATTTATCTACTTAATAAAGTTGATACGTTTGGCTGTTACATGAAACTATTTTGTTTGTGGTCTACTTCTTTTTATTGTGTCGGTGATAAACAATTCAAATTTTATTGGCTCAGAACTCGGCCACGCGCACACTTGCTTCCGAGGCCTTTTGCAAGTCCTCATGAAGTGCAGGTAGTCTAAACAATCGTATTGCGATTTTAATCAAAAGGTACCTACACGTTTGAAATAAAGAGGCACGTTGCGCGAAGGAGGTTCCAGAAGTCGCTCGGGTTGTACAATCGAATGGGATTAGTTAGTAGACTACAAAGTTTCAGTACAATACCTATAACGATAACACAGTCGGCGTCCTAATGTTTTGCGCCGCAACTATTTAAAAAACTTCAAATTAAACTGATGTGCCATTGACAGTGTTACTTTTGTTTTCTATGTATAAAACGTCCAATCTGCAAATCCATAACCATTTATTAGACTTTGGCATTAGACTAATGTCTAATATCAAATAATTTTAGCTTGGTGTTAGGAAGCCGAAAGAACCCAAACTAAAAAGCAGCTTCCTTAAATAATTATGTACGGCCAAATCAATTCATACTTTCGCCGTGACTTTATATACATACCTATATGTATGCATATACATACTTATAATACATTTATTTAAATTAAAATAGTTGACATCAATATACAATTTTCAATTTTTCTACTTTATTAATCTATTCACAATTTATGCAACTATCGCAACTGACATTGCCCTATCAATTATTCTATCCTAATTATCTTTTTACAATTTATGCAATTACCATAACTGACATTCATCTTACATTATCCAGCATTCCACTTTGTTAACTCAAAGTTTGACTCGCTACTTATAGTAAATAACTCACTGTCTCTTATTTATTTATTTGCTTAATCTTATTTACGATTTTGTTCAGGTTCATACTAGGTATCTCTCCGAGGCCTGCATGCCGCCTCACGGGTACTGACGGAAGACCAGCGCTGGAGTATCATATCTCCAGCTTATGCTGAGTCAGAGCCCTTTTGCACTTGCCACACCCACAGTACTCACATTGGAAAATGCTCTGTGTCTCTGTTTCATTGTGTATCGTATTGTTGTTGCTTTTCTTCTCTTGTACGTATAGTCTACTTAATATTGTTTTTATTGCGTGTGTGTGTAAGTGTAAATAAATGATTAATAAATAAATAAAATAAATAAATTAAAAACTGACAATAGTAAAAAACAATATCTATAAAAAGGAAAACTGAAAAATAAAATTGTCTGTCGCCAACATAATATACGCTTAGAAGAAGAATGCAACAACACTTCTCTGTTGAACAGTTCTTTAATGCGTAACGGGTTTAGTTGACTCGTTTCTCTGTTGAGTGTTTAACTCTTCGTAGCGACTCTGCAATTTTTAGTTACAAATCTTACAGCAGTAAACTTTTTCTGCTCATGATATCAATCTTTAGTCCCCACTTCGGGGGCACGGGTCTATTGCTGCATCGCAGGAAGGTTAGGCCATACCTCTCCACAGGGGGCCAAGTCCGGGTTGATAGAGGATTTTAAGACAGTGGCGGCTTGGTAACTTCTGACCGTAAGGCCTGTCAGAAGTTATCAAGAAGCCCAGAAGGAATCTGACATGTCTTAACGACTGTCATCACATAACAGGCGGCACCAACGGCGTAACGTACTGCTCATAATAATCATTAATTTTGGTCGACAAGCCGCGAAATTGGGCAGCAGAAATTTTTATATTATTATCAGGTCGCTTAATTTCTTTAATTGGTTTTATGAGCGGTGAACGGGTGGTCGAATCCTTAGTTTGTATCAATGTCTACGTTTTCTAAGTTGCGTACATTTGTGAAGTTGTAGTAGCAATACCAATCGCTAACTGTGAAGGAAAACATAGCGAGGAAACCTGTGTGTCTTCACTATGCTTCAGATTGCTCAGTGCTTCAGATTGTCTATCAGCGTGGGCTCGCGTCGTAATTAACCCATACTCGTACTCTCTATCTAAGAGCCTTTGCCTTGCAGTGGAAGGGTCATATAGGGAACATAAAAAAACGTTTCAATGTGATTTTTTTTCTGACCAAGATAACGGCTAATAATGGCTGGTCGAATGAAATTTTTGACGCTGATCAAATATTTTTACACACGCTAAAATCTGCGTTGTTTGAGTAACGGTTATGTAATTAGTAATTTAAATTGCCGACTATTTTTTAATATTTTTACGTTGTTATAACAAAAAAAAGAAAAACTGAAAAATCTAGTAGTGACTTGAGAAATCTTGTCTCGAAAATACTCAAACAATTATTACCTACCACCTCTCCGTCTCAGCAGAATAAGAACCCACGGACCCACACTGCTTTGGCTGGCTGCTATGGTTCTGATAGATCTGAGTTTGTGTTTAGAAATTTTTGAAACGTACCTTTTTTACAAAAACAAGCAAGCTTTTTCGGTCGCTATTCATAGAATGCGTTCATCTTACTAGGGCTTTCAAACCAACCAAAATTGAGGCTTTATTTCACTAATTAGTTCCCCGTTTCTTTCTTTCCAGACGGAACAAACAAGATGCGACCCTCAATCACTCTACCTGTGGCCTTCCTGCTAGCCTTCCTCTCCTTCCTGTCATGTTCGGACGACCGGAGACTGTTGGAGTCACTGATCGAGCTTATAGAGCTTGACTATGAGGACCTGTGCGCGCAACAGGCCACCGCCACATGGGAGGAGCTTGTCGGTGGAAATAGCGCGTTGAGAAAAAAGGTTAGTTTAATGTGATATTGCGATGTGCGATGGCGTGGCAGACGAACGCGGAGATGGTGTTACGATCTCAAATATTTCGTTATCAATCCTTGGCCCCCGTGGTGAAGTAAAGTCTTACCTTCCTACCATACAGGAAGAGACCCGTGCCCCAACAGTGGGGACATGGGGACAGGTTTGGCAGACTTTCCAGACAGCTCGTTGAATATCGTTTAGTTAATGTCTTCGCCAAGTGTAATAGATCAAATACGTTGTTGTTAGTTCCGTTTCATTATTTCAACTCATAATTTTGCTTAATGTTTTTCTTCTCTCCTTCTTCTTCAGGCTATATTAGTCCACTGCTGGGCATAGCCCTCCCCTCTCTTCCCTTGATACTGATTTATTGTGATATAATTTTTTGTACATCTTTGTTCTCTAAATACTTTTAGTGATAAGGCCGCTGTCTATACTGTTAGGTTAATAAATATCTGTGTAATTTCATTTTTTATGTGAAATTAAGTTTCAAGGTTTTATCAGGAAATAACTCATACAAACAAGTTTTGGCATTTCATTACATTTTATTCTCAATCACAGTTTATGGACACATTTATTTCGCTGTTATCATCACATTATTAGACACAAGCACTGCACTCCCAATATTTTGATAATTCAGTTATTTTACTTTCACTTGAATATCACTTCAAGTATCTGTTAAATACAGTTACTTTTTCGCACTATTTAAATGCGGCAAATATCGCACAGTTATAGAGCAGAGTAACTTACTGTTTCGGCGGATTCTCGACAAGAACTGTCTGCTAGACTGCGAGTGCGTTCTTTTATAGATAAGGCTGACGTTTCCACCATTTTGAAGTTGTCATTTTTGACAACTTCAACTTTTAAACAGTTTAATCAAATTAAAATTTCTGAGAAAAATACAGTTCTGAAATGAATTACATAATTATTTACACTCATCGCAGATCAAATTAGTCAATAGTAGTTGTAAATATTAGTATTTTATAAATATAAGCCAACAGAAGTGTTCTCTGTCTATCTGTTTCTTCAAACAATTACAGATTTACACAACAGATTTTACTTTGTTGAAAACTTATTTCCTTGGTTTTAATCAATGTTCAATAGTTGAAAGAACCCTCTATGTACTCCGTGTACCTACTTACTTAAACGGTAAAGATTTCCTCGTCGCATTCCAAATACAGTACCAAAGGATTCTGCGATAGAGTTGTTTGCAAACATTTGTTATTTCTTTTCTTCGGGAATGTTTGCCTACTTTGCTTTCTGCTTGGCCTTACCCTTTGATCCTTTTT
Source organism: Yponomeuta sedellus (assembly GCA_934045075.1). Lineage (NCBI taxonomy): Eukaryota > Metazoa > Arthropoda > Insecta > Lepidoptera > Yponomeutidae > Yponomeuta > Yponomeuta sedellus. The sequence goes on along the minus strand of OW203730.1, from coordinate 10,245,256 downwards.
TAACACGTTGGGAGAGGCTTAAACAGAAAAGTATGAGTTGTAAAAAGGAAGAAGAAAATCCAGCACGGCAGTTCATCTTATATCATGACATCTTACAATAACGATTTCAAAAAATATAGGTCTCTCCAGAAAATTATGAGGTATCCTACATCATTCCTCCAGCCTTATTAGTTCTTATGAAATAGATAATCGTTACCAGCTTTCCTTTCCCAACTGCTGAATGTAGGTTTTCTCCCCCAAATACCATCACTCACGCGGTGTTTCGCCGACTCGATTATATCGTCCGACCATCGGGCTGTTAGTCTACAGACTGAGCGTCCTCCTGATCCCTTATTATGTAACGGTCCACTGTGTTGGGTTGTCCTTCTTAACGTTTCCGAAATGTCAAATTATGAATGAATTAGACAGCTGGAGTGGCTTAAAATAGTCACTCAACCCAGTGGATATTTATTATTATTATGCCACTTTTTATTGCACACAAACATTTCACAGGACATTGCATAAGAAATAACATGTACAAAGGCGTGTTTATCTCTCTCTGTAAGAGACTTCTTTTGGTAAACCTTAGAAAATGGGAAAAGCAGTAATACTTACGTAATAGATCCCCTGTTCTTGGCCGCCACTTTGTGATTGCTCCACCTACGAGTAATAATAATATTGGTCTTTTGCATATACTTAATGAGATGTTTTATACAGCGTCCAGTGGTATCTTCACTCACACTAGATGGGTGAAGGGACCACTCCGACGCTGTAGTGCCTGGGATATGTTTTTTTATAGATGGTGTAGGCTTGCCCAGCACCTATACCATCCTGACAGCTTAATCGGCCTAGCCCACAGGAAAGACTAGTCAATACGTGCGGAGCCAACCAAGCCGCGGGTTTCCTCACGATGTTTTCCTTCACCGTTAGCGTGTGGTATTGCGACTACAAATTCGCAAATGTACGTAACTTTGAAATTAAACAAAGTCATTGGTACATGCCCGCACTCGGGATCGAACCTGGGGCTCTCGCTTGCCAGTCCATGATTCTACCCACTGAGCTACCACCGCTTTTTTTACCTACAAGTACTGTCACAGATATCAATGAAATAGTTCTATTAACGTTTACGTTAAATCAAAATGTAGGTTCTAATTGAAACGACTTCGTTTCCTGGAGTCGTTTGTAACGAGGGAGGTTTGTTTTTGTATCCTTGACCTGATCTTGAGATATGCCCTCCTCTATTCCAATTTTATTGCTGGCCCTTTCTCTCTGTCTTACTGTGCTATTTTGCAGTTTGTATTTACCACTTTTCGTACGGGTTGAGGTTTCCATCAAGAAAACAAGTTGTCTTTGCTTAGGCTTGACATAATGAAACAGATATTTTAGCAGTGTTTAAAATTCCTTATAACATTCACTTTCATTACAGAGAAGTTCACATCGATCAGTATTATTGTGTTAAGAAATTAATATAAAAATATATTACTGTAATTCCCATTGTGTAATTTCCACTTTTCAAGGTTTTTTTTTAATTAAGTGCGACTTTATTTTGTATTGACATTTTTATCTTAATAAACTATTTTTTATGTAGTGTGTGTACAAAGTGTTCTCTATCTATCTATCTAAAGTATCTTTCATTACTATTTCAGCATTATTAAGTGAATATAACTTCAGTCGAAACAAATGTACAAATATAATTTACAATAATATTTGTACATTTGTTTTGACTGTGTGTTACCATTATAAAATAAAGTCAAAATTTGCTGCCACCGACTATCAAAAGCTTACGGAATTCATTTTTATAAGTTGTGTTAGCTAGATTAGTTTAAGCAAACCACGTGATAATACCGCTCATGTATGAAGCGATCGCGCCACATAATATAACCAGCTGTTACCCGCAACTTTGTGAATTATGATTTCGTCATAAAACATACCGCCCGTGTTCATACCTTTAGAAGGACAATTAAAAAAACGCAAATGAGCATGCCGATTAGGCTTGGGTATTTTCCTATGGGGTTGGAATTTATTTTATGATCAATTCAACCCTTGTATGTCCCCACTGCTGGGGGTACGGGTCTCTTCCTGCATCGTACGAAGGTTAGGCCTTACTCCACCTCAGAGGCCAAGTCTGGGTTGGTGAAGGATCGTAAGACAGTGACGGGCCTTACTCTCAGAACTTATCAAGCCGTACAAAAGGCTCGGAAGCGCTCGGAACGATCTCACTAGCGGTAGTCACGGGACGGTCCATCCTGCAACTGACCGCGTCCGTTGTTGCTTAACTCAAGTGATTGATTCCAATCATTCGATTCGTCTAGACAATAATTTTAAGATCATAAGGTTCAATTTAATGTGATAAGTATTTTGTTATTGCCCTGTTAAGGGTTAATATTTGATCAATAAATTGATAAATAAATTGATCAATAAAGTGTTTGGATTTCGACATTCGCTTATGAACAAAGTTTCTTTATACCTAAGCTAAAACGCTTCAAGCACTCGTGAAGCATGTGTGTGAACACACACGGCGCTATTAAAAAGATTATATCGCCCGTGATGACAGGACCATAAAAATTTAAAGATTGCTCCTAAAGAGCGCTTCCAACGAGGGACTTAACTTTTACTATTACGACCTGAAGTTTTACTACAGCCGAAACTAGTTTATTACTGAACGGGAACTGCAAACAATTTTCTGATATCTTTTGAGCACATCTTTACCGCATGAATTCCTGTTAATTTTTAATCAAACGTATCAAATGAAAAACCAAATCAAAACTTTTATGTCGCTTAAGAAGGCGCCTCACACGATTCCTATATAAACGACATATTCATCATCACCCCATTACGTCCCCTGACCTACTGAGGGGCACGGGTCTCTTGTCTGAGGAAGGTAAACGACAATGCTGAATTGCAATTAAATTTTATCGGTATTATATTCTTTTTGTTGCACTAACCCGTGCTAAAGCCTACTTAGACTCTCTAATTCCACCCATGCCGGGACTCGAACCGAAGATTGCCTTTTTTATGTAGCCTATAAACGTTTCAGTACAGGGCACAGACCTTCTCTCAGAGAGAGAGTGTGGGCTTAATTACCACGCATGCCCACCGCGGATTGGCAATTTCAAGCCCTGAGGTTTTTGAATACCTCAAACACTCAAGTTTCCTCACGATTTCCCTCACAGTTAACGAATGTCATTACTACAACTACTACTACTTAATAAACTTTCGTTATCAACCCTTGTATGTCCCCACTGCTGGGGCACGGGTCTCTTCCTGCCTCGCAGGAAGGTTAGGCCATCTCCACCACGGGGGCCAAGTCCGGGTTGGTGGAGGATTGTAAGATAGTGGCGGTCCTTACTGTCAGAAGTTATCAAGCCTCTGACATGGCTTAACGACTGCCATTGCGAAGCACGGAAGCGCTCGGAAAAATGCCACTAGCGGTAGTCACGGGACGCTCACCCATCCCGTACCTGACCTCGCCTGTTGTTGCTTAACCAAGTGATTGATTCCAATCACTCGGTTTGCCTAGGCCACGAGCGCTTCTAAGCGCGATTATAGTTTATTTCGGTTTAATTTAATTTGGTGTCTCTTTCTTTCCCACCCAGTTGGAGCAAGACAAAGCGGTCGGCATATTCATCACGAAGCAGACACAGGACCTAAAAAACAACGTCAAGTCAAAAACATTAGGCTCAGACGGTGTGCTCAAACGCAAGGTGACTTTGCTTCTGGAGCCTGGTGACATGCTCGTCCCTACGGAGCAATGGATACGGGTAAGCTTAAATAAACTTCAATGAAAATAGAAAACCAAACGTAGGTTGTGGTCTAGTGGTTCCTAGACTTTTACGGAATACTGAACAAATCCCATTTGTCGAACCCCTATACATCAGCGTTTGATCGAGTAATTTAAGGTAAATTGAATATTGGACTAACTTACCTAAGTGAAGTCCAATTGTAATTTTATGAACGTTGATCTGAAATATAATTGATTGAAAGTGTAGTGTTCTCGTTCGCTACTCTATGGCATCGCGGTTTTATTTAGAGTATTTAAAAAAGAAACTGTTTGGTCTATGATCATGCTATCCCCGCTGTCACTAATTTAGAGTTGAGCCCCTTGACCCAGGAGGGTACCCATTATGCCTGGGAATCAGGGTGTTAGCTGATTCTGGGCTGGGTGGGTGATCAATTATATTTCAGATCAACGTTCATAAAATTACAATTGGACTTCACTTAGGTAAGTTAGTCCAATATTCAATTTTATTTCACGTTGATCTGAAATATAATTGATTGAAAGTGTAGATATTTAGAGTCAACTGCATAATGGGTAGGTACTTGTGTTGCAGGATAGAAGATAGTATTGGATAAAAAATTGTCTTATGTTATAGAGCATTTATTAATATTAAACTGATAAATTCTAAAATATAATATGTCTTTTATATTAATCAACATAGTTCAAACATAATTATCCTTAATTATTATTGGCATAGTTCGATAGTTGTAAGTAGTTGTAACCATGCTATGATATTATAATACGCTCAATCCCTGAAGGGGTGGGCAGAGGTATACCACAATCATATTATTTGCATAATGCTTTAGTTTTAATCATATGTAGGTACATTGTATACTTGTTAACATGCCAGATGTTATTGCACATGTTTTATGTTTTAATGGGTTACATATTGTCGAAAATAGATTGTACAAAATCATTATTGTCATTATTGCCCTGAATAGGTAAGTTATAGAACTTTGCAAAGGTCGACGACTCGTCTGACCAGCCAGCTGTTTTTCTGATTACATCCAGGGACACTCCTGCCTTTCTAGCTGCTGAGGTTGCGGAGTGACGTGTGCTGTGGGATGTATACTTGCTCGTATCAATGCCACTGTTAGCTAGGGTACATTTTATCCATCTACTGATGGTCTGTTTGGATGCTTGATGATGGGGCTTTTTGAAGGTGATCAAAAGGTATTTTTCATCCCCTCTAATGGAAGCTGTATTTTGAATGTAATCTTTAAGTGTGCTGGCTGGGCATATGCTGGGTTCATTATTGTAAAATGGTAGGTGCAAAATAGTTTGCCTTTTGGTGCTTATGGACGTTTTTAATAGGTCTCTAATAGTAATAGTAATCTTATTATCAAGTATTGATATGTCTTCTAGTTTTATAAATGATAATGTCTGTACCCGCTGAGCAGTTGCCAAGGCCAATAAAGTTACTAGTTTTTTGGTCAGCATCTCCAAATTTAGTTCAAAATTCTGAGGTAGTTTAGATAGATAATTCAGTACAGTGGATGGGTTCCACACTTCATTATATCGTGGCAAGGCAGGCTTCAGTCTAAAAACACCTTTCAAAAATCGTTTAATTCTGTCATCTGTGCCAACTTTCTCCCCCATAAGCAGAGCTAGTGCCGATCTATGGCAGTTCAGGATATTGAAACCAGCTCCACTTTCAAATTTTTCTGTCAAAAATTGTACGATAAAAGGAACAGAGGTTAAGAGAGAATCTAGATTGTGTGTTACAGAAGTTCCACCAGCTTTTATAGGTAGTATTATATTGTTTCATTGTACCTGGTGAGATGGATGCTAGCATGATATTTAGTGAGCTTTCTGGCAAACCTCGGCTTCTGAATGCACCCCGCAGAATATGCTTGCTGCCAGGGTAAGGTGCTTGCTCAGCGGGTGTTCTGTCCTAAGGGGAGATATAAGAAGGTCATCACTAGGTTCAAATATTATTGGTTTGGTTGTCATCAAGCCCATCGCCAAGGGATACCAGGGTTGTGACTCCCAGACTGGATATACAAGTATGCCTTTGGCTTTATCACTTCTTATTTTTTGTAGGCACTTAGTCATTAGGGAGAATGGTGGGAAGGCATAAAAAAAGGACTTTCCCCAGTGGAGTGTAAAGGCATCAATGTTGAATGCATAGGGGTCCCTCTTCCATGACACATACATATCACATTTTGTATTGATTCTGGATGCAAATAGGTCAATATGTGGAGAGCCAAAGCGTTCTTTTATTATACTGAAAACGCTGTCATTCAGTTCCCATTCTGTATCTATGTTTGTATTACGAGATTCCTCATCAGCATACACATTGTCTTTTGACTTAATATATGAGGCATAGATGTTATTACCTCGTTTCTCACACCATGTCCAAATCTCTCTGGCGATGTTGTTTAGGTGTGGGAATTGAACACTGCCCATTTTATTGACACATGCAATGGCGGTAGTGTTGTCGATCCTCAGCAGTATGTCTCAGTGGTTGTGTGATTTTGCAAAGCACTTAAGTCCAAACAAAGCAGCTAAAAGTTCTAGTTGGTTAATGTGAAGTTCCTGTTCCGACAGCGACCATAGGCCGCCAACACTTTCGCCGTTGCAGTGTATTCCCCATCCCGTGAGTGATGCATCGGAGAATATTTCTAGAATGAATGGTTTTAGTGTAATGCTCCTTGTTGAGTTTATGTTGCTTAACCACCACTTCAACTCAGGTAAGATGTCAGTGGATATTTTCATGACGGCATTGTAGTTGTCTCTATTTTGTAACAAAGCCAAGAATCTCTGCCTTTCCATGATTTTGATATGTACTGGACCATAGGGTACTGCAGGACAAGCTGCAACTAAAGTACCTAGCAGCTTAGCAAAATCTCTTATCTTGCAATGTTTATGTTTCATAAATTTTGATAATAGAGCTGTAATGGAGTCCTTTTTTTCTTGTGGTAGCTCGAGAGTCATTGTATGGGAGTTAATAATAAATCCAAGGAACTTACAAGCTGTTCTCGGAACTAATGTACTTTTTTTAAAGTTTACTATTAGACCTACGCATTTAAAAATTTGTAAGGTAGCATCCCTATTAGCAATACATTCCTCTAGTGTACGACCAATACATAGGTAGTCATCAAGATATATGGTTGACAAGAAACCTTGTCTCTGGAGGCAGCTAACCACAGGCTTTAATAATTTTGTAAATGCACTAGGGGCTGTACAAAGACCATAAGGTAGGGCTGTGAATTGGTAAAGAGTATTTTCAAATTGAAAACGGAGAAATTGTCTATGTTCTGTGGCTACTGGCACTAGAAAATAGGATTCTTTTAAGTCAATGGAACACATGTAGAAGTCTTTATCAATTATTTTTATAGCTGTTCTGATGTCCTCCATCTTGAAATGTTCTAGTTTAACAAATTTCTTAAGAGGTTTCAAATTAAGAATAAATCTGAACTTTCCATTGGGTTTTGGTCTAAGAAATATCTTTGAAATAAATTCACCTTTATTGTGATTACATGGTTGTACGGCCCCTAGTTCTAATAGGTTAATGATGGCTAGCTTTATATTACAGGAGTCAGTATTAGGAATATTGTTCTTGGGAATGGTATTTTGTACAGGCACGTTGAGAAACGGTATGTGGTAGCCTCTAACCCACTGTAGTAGTACAGGGTCTTTGGTGAGTAGTTCCCAGCAGGAACTGTAGTTAGATATGTTGCCTGCATGTACCTGTATGTCTAACGCCTGCTGTGGGCACCTCGTGCTGCATACTTCCCAGCCGGCCGGCGCGGCTGGTTGGGGCTCGGCCGGTACGGCGGTGGCTGTGACGGGCGGTTCCTGGGTCCGCCTCGAGGTGCCGTCGATCTGGGTTGCTGGCGAGGATGAGTTGGAGGCGGACCATATCGGTTTCCCGGAGTCTTCTTAGTGGCAGTTTTGTTGACCATAGGTTTGGGAAGGGTTTTCCTTATCTGGGAGGAGGACTTTTTAAGTTCTTGGTTTGTCCTTATTTTAGTCGCTAGATCAGTCCCAAAAAGTTGTTCATCTCTGTGGACTTTTTCTGTTAGACTATTGAAGTCTTTGTCCAGCAGTGGTGTTATCAACACCCTTCTTGTCCTCGTATTTTGGGCGTGCAAATCGTTAAGTAGTTTGGCTGCATCGCTTAACTTCGCCACTGTTTCCACAATGTTTATTTTGGATTTTATTAGGTCAGACATGACCTGTCCCAATATGGCTGTGGCTGTCCCTAGTTGGTGTTGAGCTGCTTCTATGGATCTGTCCCTTATTTTAGAGCTTTCTGTCATGACAGCCTTGACTTCGGCGTTTAAAGTAGGGGCCTCTAACAGTTGGCAGTTTTCAGGAAACTTATATTTTTTTTATAATACACTCCTTTTCTTCTTTAGCCAGTCCGTCTGTTATGATGTGGTTCCATCTTCTGGCAATATCGGGGAGGATTTCCCCCTCAAATTTTTTCTGATCCGTGTATTCTAACCCGAGGGCCTCGCGGAATGGGTCTGTGATTTCTGGGCTTACAAGGTCCACTACTGGATACATCTCTGGTATTTGATCCATGTTCTCTTCAGATTCTCTCTGTTCTACACCTGGAAATAACATTCAAGCACATTTTAATGGATCGCATAGATCTGTTAAAATATTTTTGTTGTATGCCTGATACGCCATAAGAGGGCCAAGGGTTGAAACTGTGGTATCTCGTACCCAGTTCAATGTAAGTGCTATTAGTACTTGTCGTGGCGTGAGTATCTCGTACCAAATCGAAGCTATGGTATCTCGTACCAAATCGAAGCTATGGTATCACGTACCAAATCGAAGCTATGGTATCTCGTACCAAGTTCGATCTTCGAGCTAGAGGTATCTCGTACCGGCTCGGTGTGCACATGTGAAGTGCAATGTTTTTTGCAGCCCTTCGTATCAAATCATAACATAGATATCTCGTATCAAGTCTGATCATCGAGTTAAGGTATCTCGTACCGGCTCAATAACTGTCTTGAACAGTTCTTGTAGGTTATTTACGTGGCATTTTTCACCTGTAAGTTGTGCGTAGGTACCTACCTATTGAGGAAAAAAAAGAGGTTAGGTCCCGTGCATTTTACCTTTTCCATCAGAAGGCGCTTCTTGTATTTTTCGATTTTCTTTAACAGTTTCTTGTCGCTGGGCATTTTGCGGATTACACGATGTTATTGTGCTGTATTTGTAAACTTATTTTTCGGAAAAAATAGGAAAATTGCGTAAAACGACGCAAAAAACGCACGATGCCGCAAGATCGCGAAAAAAAAGTGACAGCGGGGATAGCATGATCATAGACCAAACAGTTAAATACTCTAAATAAAACCGCGATGCCATAGAGTAGCGAACGAGAACACTACACTTTCAATCAATTATATTTCAGATCAACGTGAAATAAAATTGAGTTTTTGTGACTGGATGGAAATTTTATCGCGCTACTTCAAAATAATATTTAATTATCCAGCTGAAATAATCTTAGGATTTCATCACAAATTGTGAGCAACTCGAGGAAGCCTGATGAGTTTCCCTCGGTTACCTTGATAGAGTCAAAATCGCTGGTCTGGACATAATTGCCTTTTACACTAAGGCAATTGAAATGTGGCCATTCAAGAAGTGTATTGAAAATTCTCTAGCTAGCAAAGATAACCAGTGTCTATCAAGGAAAACTTTTTTTTAAGTACAATATACTCGTATACGTACAATAAAGCCGCCAATTGTACTATATTTTCATATAATTTCTGTTACTGTAATTTCTGTGTATATTAAAGAATATTGTATATTTAAAAACCTATTTAGAGGCTAAAAATTTCACCCATGCCGGGATTCGAACCCGCAACCTCTGGCTATCCGTACCAGAGGTTGCGGGTTCGAATCCCGGCATGGGTGAAATTTTTAGCCTCTAAATAGGTTTTTAAATTTGTTCCTTAGCACGGGTTAGTGCATTAAAAATAAAAATGGTGTAATATTGTATATATCTATCTATTCGTCCTACTGCAGGGCGCAGGCCTTCTCTCAGAGAGAGATAGAGTTAATTACAGTACTACACATCATAAAAGTCCCTTTGTAAGAAGTGTAACGAAAGTACCCGAAGCTATAAGTACATTTTTTGTACAATAAAGTGTTCTCTATCTATCTACATTCAACATGATCTTTAACCGATACGGTTTTTTTGAAATTACCTATTTCGCTCACGCTAATATTGCCAAACGAATAGTCACCTGCATCGATGACGTTGAATCAACCAATAGTAACAAAGGCGCACGGCCTACCATAAAATGAAACTATCTGATTGGTCGATCAACTTGCCGCACATCCAAAATTTGGTCATCTGCGGAGGTACATCCGCGAGACTTATTTCTTGTGTAGCACTGTACCACACATGCCCACCGTTGATTGGCAATTTCAAGTGCTGAGGTATTTGATCACCTCAGATACCTGAGTTTCCACAGGATGTTTTCCTTAGCGAGTGGTATTACTAATATAGCTTCAAACATCTTCATATTTGTGTATGGAATATTTTTGTCCGTACTGTAAAGTTAACAAATTAGAGGTAGGTTCAGACAGGTTTATATAAGTAAAAATTGCCGTCTATCCAACTTTTTATGCGTTTGTCGGCTTGTGGTAGGTATCTGTGCAAAATAATCCTTAGTAAATTTATGTGTTTTCAGCTGGTCACGTTTGGGGATACGGCGTTACATAATTTAAGATACGCAGACGACTACGACTGCGGTAACAACACAACTTGTACTTTAAGGGGTAAGTACGAAGTGACAAAATGGGCTCATATAGTAAAAAAAACTATTATAATAACCTGCAAAAAAACAATATCTATCTTAATTGACTATTTTGCTTATTTATTAATAGTATTTTATATGATATGGCGATACTGTTGTGGATTTCTATAGTTTAAGGTATTCTTTTGATTGCATGAGACATTTTTCAATAAAAATATTCTCAACTATCTATCTAGCTGAGGAGGCGGGACCAACTTAAGTGTCTCACAATGTTGAATTGGTGTCACCCCCCCTGCGTGGTAGTCGGTTTTTTGTATTTTTTTCTTCTTATGTTCGTAGCGAGCAACATCTAGTTATAAGTAGCAATAAAAAAATACTGCCTATTAGTGACTTCGAAGGGATCTTCCTGCAAAGTAGTTTGCGCATATTTTCGTTGAATGTATGCTGATGAATCTTATAATCTGGCGATTAGTTTAGGCCTTTTAGTCACATCTTATTAGAAGAATAAGGTAATAACAATAATTTCATGGTAATACAAAATCAAGTATTGGATCTGTGTTGAAACAGCTGGAGAGTTGTTCATAGTTGCAATGAACAGAGTGCGTTGTAAAGAGCTAACCTCTATCGGCGCAAAAGCACAAAAGAAGATCTAATCACACGTACTTACATACAAAAAGTTATGTATATTTCTCTCAAATCCTCAATTTCTCAAAAATCCCAATTAGAGTTGGAACGATGTATGAATGAAGTTCATAACTACTTGTGTAGTATGGTATTTTAATATACTTAATCTTTTTTAAGTAGCAGGGCTTACCACATTTTATTGACTTCGTTTTATGCCCTCTACCAATGCTGCAGCTTTTAGTAATTGTATTATATAGAAGAATTCCAATTTTAGTAATACACGTAAAACATTGGTCCCTGCCTGTCCATCCGGGGTGCATGCATGAAGTTATCGTTATGAATAATTACTTAATATACAATTGTACATACAAACATACATACACTACTTTTAGTAGGGTAACATGTTGCAGTCGTGTAGAAATAGCTACATCTATTTTATTAATTACGTACATTAAAATGAAATTACCTCAAAGCTTTCCAAAACCTTAGGCGATGCCACGGCTACAAATAGCTTGTGTTGCTTGGAACTGTCACACCTCTCGCGCATTGCAACCAAGTTAACCCAAAGGTAACATGCAGGTGTAGATGACGCTAGCGAAATCGCTGTCAGAGCGATTCAGTCGCGTCACCAACATTGAATCCGAGATATACAGAGATTTAGTTCAGAGATAGTTTAACCCTACTTTTTAAAATAATAAGGTTGTGCTTCCGAAAATGCCAAATTACCGAAAAACCAAACTATATGAATATAATTGTTTTTCTTGTAACTAAAAAATAATCTTTATCCTTCTCAGTTCTGACTTTGAAAATGACAATAGAAGTTTGATTTTTTCACAGCTCCAAGGAAATATAGAAATAGAAATAGACACGTTTATTTGGTACCATTATAAAAAATAAAACATATAATCTAGATATTTAAGAACTAGGAATTGGCACCAAATGGCCCCCGCTCAGCTTTATGCCGTGGCCGATAGCGACCACGACGCTGGTTTTCAGCGGATACCAAAACAAAACCACACAGAACAAACAAAACAAAACTTAGACACAGAACGGCATCTACCGCGAGGCCGCAATACATTTTTTTTTTAATTAATTCTTTTTGTTTTTATAAATCCCAACATAAAAGCATTTAAAAGCGTGAGCGTGTGTGCGCGTATTTGGAATGAGTGAGTGCTGTGGGGATAACTACAGAAACATAACAATCGATACATACTTCCATAAAATAAAATAAAATATACACTACATATACCACATATACATATACCTAGGAATTTAGAATGGGACTATAGAATAGACTTTATGATATGATTTCAATTTCAACTCGATACCTCTACGTGTTTCTAGATAAAGAGTATTGACAGGATACACTGACGGATGTAAGGACTGAGAATAAAGTGAAGGGTTTCATTTATGTATTTTCCGTTTGAGGTATGGGACCCTAAAAACAAAAGACCATACAATATTCAACCGCAACTTTTCTCAAAACACTCATACGCACACAATAGTCATATGCACAGAAATACATTAACTAGAATTTCGTAATGAATCTCGATACTTATACATAGTTATATATTAAAACGGGTCTAATCGCGATTACAAACATAACCATACACACTCGTAAATTAACACACACAACAACACTAGAATTACACACACTAACTCGTAACAGAAAACACACGACAGAGTTTATCGCGCACCAATAATATATTGTCTGTACCTCTCCTACTTTGTGTCCTAGAGTTCTTTTGGCTTAAGGCAAAGAAAAGTTTCCCGCAAAGAATTAAACAAAGGCCACCACCGTCTCTGCTGAAACAATTGCAAAAACCGCCATTCCTCTTCCAACATGAGAGCAATTTATTTCTTAAAACCCACTAAAGATTTACGTCCCTTACGAAACTGAAAAACGTTTAAAAGGAGCTGGTAAATGCTCTGAAAAGTTCAAAAAGTCTGATTCTAAGCACCACGAATTTCCCTTTATGATCTGAGCAGCTTTGCTGTAATGAATAATGCTAATTGCTCGGATATCAATTTTAATTAATGGAAATCTTTGGTATGAAGCGCTCGTGGCCTAATCGACCCGAGTGAATGGAATCAATCACTTGAGTTAAGCAACAACAGGCTCGGTCGGGTGCAGGATGGGTGACCGTCCCCTGACTAGAGGCATTTTTTCGAGCGCTTCCGTGCTTCGCAAGGCACGATAAGCCGTTGGTGCCGTGCCGGCTGTCATGTCGTCGTTAAGCCATGTCACGGGCCTTAGGGGCGGCTTAATAACTTCTGATAGCAAAGGCCCCGCCCGCTTGGCCCCCGTGGTGGAGTATGGCCTAACCTTCCTGCGAAGCAGGAAAATACCCGTGCCCCAGTAGTGAGGACATAAAAAGAGTTGATATCGTATCGTTTGGTATGTTACTCCAAAAATAAATACTATATTTTCTTTCTTGATTTTACAAGTAAAGTAACTACTAAATTATGATAATACATCAGAGAGGATTTATTTAAGAAAATATCCATATTAAAAACCTATTTAGAGGCTCAATATCAATAATTTTGTTTCCGTATTTTAAGCCGGACATTCGAGAAGTAATAATATTGGATTAAGTCATTTGTATAATTTGCCATTTCGAGAATCAGGTACCTATACATAAAATTTAGTAGACTATTTTTTTAAACTGATGTGAATAATTGGCACTTTCACTCCACAGTACATGGACAAACGCTTCATTGCCTGGAACACCGTTTTTTAGACAGAATAGGCTTGCAAAAGACGATTATAACATATATATATTAAAAGAAAGCTACTTACTTAATATAGATAATTATGTATTAACGTGAAATTAGCGTAACAGAAAATTTAATATTCATCGCTAAGAGGAAACCTACAAAACAACCAATTTTATTTAAGTCATCCGGTTTTTATTTGAGTCATCCGGGACCACGGCACCTGATAAAGTGCCGAAACGTTGGAAAATTGTAAAAAATGTAATAAACGAGCATAAATCCGTATAAAAACAGTTTTAGTTAATTTTATTTAACCTAATCAAAAATCGGTAATAAACCTACTCTGGCAAACATTATGCTAAATACTTTTATTCGCCCCAATGACTCTTCAATATCGCCATCATAATTGCAAATGAGTAAGTCGATTCTCGATTTAAGTTCCGATCGCTAACGAGATAATTCAATTGTATTCGTTACTGCAGTTAACGTTGTTCTAGAAGTACGTTTCGAATTTCAAATAACTCAGTGTACTGCATCTGAGCTTCATCATCATTTATTTCCAGTTCTTAACCAATCTTGCCGCTTTATGGTAGTTTCACGTAGTAGTCGTTTCATCATCATGATCCCACATTATGTCCCTACCGAGGGGCACGGATCTGTTCCCTGAGGAAGGTATAGGCCATACTCCACCACTGGGGTCAAGTCCGGATTGGTGGGGGCTTGCATGACTAGTGGCTGGTCTTACTGTCAGAAGTTTTCAAGCCACCTTAAGGCCTCTGACTTGGCTTAATGACTGCCATCCATCGACGGCATCCGGCACGGAACCGCTCGGAAACATGCCACTAGACGGTTTACCCATCCATGCACTGAACGCGCCCTGTGCTGCTTAACCTTCGTGATCGCTTAAGATCACTCAGGCAGCCGGGGCTACGAGCATTTTAGTACATTACGGCAGTAGTTGTTTGATTAGGTCTTTATGCACTGCACACGTGTTATGATGACATGACTTACGATTGGGAGAGTAACAGATACTTTGCCAGATATATTTACAAGATATCAGTTTAGTTTAGTTTATACTTTATTGTACACGAAAAACACAAAAAAAGAAATACAATTAAAGAAAATACATGTACAAAGGCGAGCTTATCTCTGTAAGAGATTTCTTCCAGCAAACCTTGGGGAGTTGGAGTGGGGATGTGAAACGAGATATGAGATATCAATACCAGCATTTAGTAAAATTGCCTACGTTTGAGTCAAATGTTTGAATGCTCTGAGCAGTACTACCAATTTTGAATAAAAGTCATATTTTAATTGATTAACTCGCTATTTCATTAATCAGGGAAGCTTCTTTAGTGTCCCAATTGTGTTTTAAAGTGTAGGTATGTGCCCGTGTGTACATAAACTTAAAAAAATGGGTACCTAAGTAAAGTAGCTTGCGTAGTCTGTAGATTGCGGCGGTAGCCCAGTGGGTGGAACAATGGACTTGGAAGCGAGAGGCCTAGGTTTCGATTCCCAGTGCGTGCATGGACTTTGTTTTCTAAGTTGTGTTCATTTGTGAAGTTATAGTAGCAATATCACTTGCTAACTGTGAAGGAAAACATCGTGAAGAAACCTGAGCTTCTGAGGTGTTCAAATACCTCAGCGCTTGAAATTGCTAATACGCATGCGTGGTATAGTCTGTTAGCTTTGAGAATATACCTTGGGGTCTAGAGTAGGCTTCGGTTTTCGCCAATTTTCGCCGGTTTTTTGTACTGATGATCGAGTTCTGATTTCGAAATGAAGTGTCATATTAGTTCCGATATTTCTATTACACGAATATATTATCTGATTTTATCCGATAGTAGGCGAGGTATATTCTTAAAGCTAACAGACTATACTCTCTTAATCTGAGAGAAGGCTTGTGCCGTGCAGTGGGACGTTTATAGGCTATAAAAAGTAGTTTTTCTCTAAACGCACATAGCGATTGGTCCGATAATATAGTTTTAGGGCATTTATACATTTGGTTAGGCGCTCGTGTTGTCACGTTGAAGCGCTCGTGGCCTAGGCGAACCGAGTGATTGGAATTAATCACTTGGTTAAGCAAAAACAGGCGCGGTCAGGTACGGGATGGGTGAGCGTCCCGCGACTACCGCTAGTGGCATTTTTCTGAGCGATTCCGTGCTTCGCAAGGCACGTTAAGCCGTTGGTGCCGGCTGTCATATAATGGCAGTCGTTAAGCCATGTCAGAGGCCTTATGGGCGGCTTGATAACTTCTGACAGTAAGGCCCGCCACGGCCTTACAATCCTCCACCAACCCGGACTTGGTCCGTGTAGTGGAATATGGCCGAACCGTCTTGCGATGCAAGAAGAGACCCGTGCCCCAGCAGTGGGGACATACAAGGGTTGATAACGAACGATAACGATACATTTGGTTTCTCATAATTCTAACAACAAGATCGATAGGAAGATTATTCTATATCATTAGGATTCCGCTGTACGGATTTCGTATTGATTATTGTGATGTGGTAATATGTAGTCAGGTAGGTAATGCAACTTGCGAAGTTGTTTATGATGTGGAGGGAGTGTATTCTGCCGCATTCTTCACTTAAAGTTTAAAAAAGTCGTCTTAAAGAATCGTCTTTTTTCACTATCAAAACAATTACTTTACGCCACATATAGCTACATTTTATAATTAAGTCAGTATGAAAAGGCATTGTGACAGTCCTGACATTGTTAATTTTGAGGGCAGGACTGAGAATGTTCCTTGGATAGAAAAAAATGTATATCTAGCTAGAGGAGTTAATTAAAGATTCTGGGCCAGTTTCTTTACCTTTAGCATGTGGTATTGCAACTACAAATTCGCAGATGTCGGTAACTTTAAAAATAAAAATCAATGGATCATTAATTTTATTGATTCAAGCAAATATACTTATTACCCCCGTCCACATTAAGAGCAAAATAATGTTAATCTTCAGTGAAACTCCGCACACTTGGAATATTGGAGTCCATAAATATTGTAATGTGTTAAGTAGAAGCAAAAACACGAAATTTACCATTCCATCAACCCCAATGAAAACACCTATTTTCCTAGACGTTCTTTGTTTTTCGCCAGAAATTAATTCTTACTCATTTCGCCCGCAGAGTTTCACAGAAGCTACGCCTCGCAACGGGACGCTGAGGTGCTCCGAAGGATAAAGTTGTCTTGGGAGCAGAAGCTTCCCAATATTGATGTCTACCGTGAGCAGATATTGCCGCTTGTCAGCAACGCCTCCAAGGAGTACAGTGAGTTAAAAGGGACATTTAAACAAATCAATCTGTTGAGCACCGTATATAATATGTTACGGCTAAAACCCGAAGCGCAGCTACTCCTAGTTTTAGCCGATTAGACCTAGGTGTAGCCATTACCTCTTGGTTAAATCTAGTATAAGCGATTGTGTTCGGGTAAAACTAGGTTTAGCTGGTATCGTTCCGGCTAGAACGAGGTCCAACCAAACCATAATGGCTGATACTAGGTTTAGACAATATCATGCCGGCTATAACTAGATCCAACCAATCCCTGTTGGATAAAACTAGCGTTACAAACAATACTAGATTTAACGCAGAGGCAATGGCTACATCTAGTTCTAACCGGTTAAAACTAGTTGTAGCCGCGTTTCGGGCTCTAGCCGTAACGTAGCTACAATACTTGCATAAAAATGCTCATAAGTTTCGCATTTTTTCAATTGCCTGTTTGCGTAATAATTTAAATTTACTCTCACACAAACAATTACTAAACCTGATTCCAAACTAATTTTAAATTAACTTGACCAGTTTTGAATGGCAGACAACGAAGGAGCTGAATCCTTGTAAAACACTACCATAAACTTCGTAAATGTATTTTTACAGTTTTTCCTTATTTCGTCGAGATTATCATTCATTTCGAGAGCTTTATTTTGCCAAATTTCGCGTCTCAAACTCGCGTTTGCACTCGAAGCACGATTGGGAAAAAAATAATCATGCATAAATAATAATAATGCAGTCTATTTCCCACTGTAGGGACAGACCTTCTCTTCGAAAGAGAATATAGGAGTAATCTACGTACATTTCTGAAGTACAGTAGCAATACCACTGGCTAACTGTGACTGTTAAGGAAAACATCGTGAAAAAACATGAGTGGCTGAGGTCGTCACAAACCTCAGCGCTTGAAATTGCCGATCCGTGGTGGCCACGCGTAGTGATTATGCCTAATTTTGCTTAAATAACGAAATTATCTAATCACCACCTGATAAAGTGTCATAAACTACTATCATTACTAACAGAACAAACCCCATTCAGAGAATACTTTGTCATCGTAAGATGCTCTGTAATATGATAACCTGCTAAAGTAGGATGTTTTTTTGGGAGAAAGCGTTTCCTGATTGTGCCGAGGTGCCTATTATCATCAGATCTTACCATTTTTTCGGTTAGATTATTTACCTTGTCTCTGTAAATTACAGGAGTCCAATAAAGAGCTTTGTATCTATCTTTCCATTTGTAAGCAATAAAGTAGAAGATTAAACTATTACAGTACTAGCTGCACCAGCTAATCGGCTAGCGTGGGATTCATAATATTATAAGAGTAACAGGAAAAAATCTACTTGGTATCAACTCTTTGATTGTGCCCACTGCTGTGGTACGGGTCTCTTCCCGCATCACAGAAAGGTTAGGCCATATTCCACTACGCGGACCAAGACCGGGTTGGTGGAGGTTTGTAAGACAGTGGCGGGCCTTACTATTAGAAGTTATCAAGCCGCCCATAAGGCTCTGACATGGCTTAACGACTGCAATTACATGGCAGCCAGCACCAAGGGCTTATCATGCCTTGTGAAGCACGGAAGAGGTAGTCAAGGGATGACCAGCCATCCAGCACCTGACCGCACCTGTTGATGCTTAACATCAGTGATTGATTCCAATCACTCGTTTTCAGTAGACTGCTAGGGTTTCCTTAGGGAAAAACATGAGCGCTTCGCTAGGGTTTCCTTAGGGAAAAATCTATATAATAAGTATAGTAGACGATGTTAGTGTTTTAATTTGTTTGTGTGTTATAAAGTGTTCTCTATCTACTACAAACAGCATCCATATTCATATTCCACAATGAACACGTTGAAACGTCTGAAATCTTGCTCCATTATGTGATTCACAGAACTTCAGTATATTTGTTTGATAAAGTAAAGAGAACTTCGACTAACTTCTCTGTTTTCACATTTCCGCCCTCGGCGACTACTGGAGAAAAGTCTTTGTGATTCTTACCACTTCTAAGCATCACAATAATTTATTGCACAAAAATACAAAGTTCGTACGTGAGGAGGTATGTATGTATGTATGTATGTATGTATGTATGTATGTATGTATGTATGTATGTATGTATGTATGTATGTATGTATGTATGTATGTATGTATGTATGTATGTATGTATGTATGTATGTATGTATGTATGTATGTATGTATGTATGTATGTATGTATGTATGTATGTATGTATGTATGTATGTATGTATGTATGTATGTATGTATGTATGTATGTATGTATGTATGTATGTATGTATGTATGTATGTATGTATGTACAAAGTTCAGTGTATACTTGCCTATTGCTATGAAATGTAATTGCAGTATATTTAGGTCAAGTCCTTAAGTTAAAGGATAACATAGACAACATTTAAATACAGGCACATACATTGCTTCTGGCCCCACACTAGGATACCCTGTGTCATGGGAACCAGAAACAATGACATCACAAACATGTAAACATCCAAGACCTGGGGTTTTTTTTCTGGGGACCTCTCGCATGGTAAGCAAATGCGCTACCGCTGCGCCACAGAGGTCGTCAAAGTACAGTTATAATACGAACGCAAGTATTTCCATCATCTCCACCTCACTCCCTACAGTCGATAATATTTTGATCACATTGATCTACTTCCAGGGACTCTATGTTGACGAGCGGTAGAACGCCGGCTTCCCAATCGGGAGGTCGTGGGTTTGAATCTCGACATGCACCCAATGACTTTGTTTTCTAAGTTATATTCTTTTGTGAAGTGGTAGAGTAGCAATTCCACTCTTTAACTGTAAAGGAAAATTTCGTGAGAAAACCTTAGCGGCGCTATTTTAATGATTAAATGAAAATTATTTTAAATGAAATCAATTATATGAATTATACTGAATAGATATATTGTAATGACTAATTATTATTTAAAATGTTCAATGAGCTTAAAGATCACTTAATTCTATGGTTGCCTGGAAGAAATTGCTTTTTGTAATAAGGCCACCAATTGTACTGTATTTTTTATATAATTTCTGTGTAAAATAAAAAATATTCTATCTATCTATCTAATTTTCCATTTAATTTGATATTTTAAGTTTATTTTGTATTTCAATTGATTACAAGAAACACATTTGGAATGTATGTTTCAACGGTCACCTTATAGTAGTAGAAGCTTTTTTATTTTATAACTGTAAAGAAAAATTTCGTGAGAAAACCTTAGCTGCGCTATGTAGCTTGCTACGTACAATGGCCCAACTGTGATGCTAATTGCAGAAATCTCAGGTCTCACTAACTGTTGCCTTTCCAGTTCTCTTTCTCTTTGAGAGAAGACCCATTAGTCTTAAGTGGTCGTATATATGGGCCACAAAGTGTCAGTAAAACTTAATTCTCCATATGATCCATTTTTATGAGTGGAAATAATTAAATTTCATCATTTACTCCCAAACTCTTAAGCTCGGTTACGTTACATGCGACTTCGAAACCAGACTGTAGAGGTTTATCAACATAATGTTCCATTATGTTGATAAACCTCTACAGTCTGGTTAACCTAAAAAGGTTTTTAAAATTGTCCTTAGCACGGGTTAGTGCATTAAAAATAAAAATAGTATAATAATGGAACATTTTATTTAATGTATAATCTATGTTTGTGTCCCACTGCTAGGGAAAAGCCTCCCCCAAATCGTCGAGTTTTCTGCCCTGGGCCACCGCAGAGCATTCCGGCAGATGTTGGTCGAGATCACCTCTCCGCCATCTCCTAGTATAATTGTATTAATCAACATAATAATCAGCTGGTATTAGTCTATAGGCCTCTCCCAAGATATGGTACTGAACCCGATCTTGCCATTCACAGCCTACTTAAATCATTTCAGCATGTGGGTTGTAGATAAGTCAAGTCATACGTCTGTCATGGGCCACCTCAGAACACTTCGGTAGATGTCGGTCGATCTGTCCACCGTCTCCTAGTATTATGATATTCATCATCATCTATTCAGCCTAGTCCACTGCTGGACACTGATCTTCGGGTCTTCCCTTCCAGTAACTGCCCACCGCTTTGCTTATGTCGTCGCTCATTATTATTCAAACTCAACATTATTTCTGCATGAACCTTGTTGTTTCCGACCGGCCAATAAACCTTTTTGAAGTTTTTTACTTCTTTGGTGGTTTTTTCTACATTATTTCTAATTTTTAAAATAGGGACTATGTCAGGGCTAAAGAGTACAAGATACTTAAAAGTTAATTTCGCATTTTCTTAATTTTAAACGTGCACACGTTTCACTTTTAGTCATCGCAAGTCTTCCGTTTGTCCGCAGACTATACAACGGCCGAAGAGTATTGGGACTCGCTCGGCGAATACGAAGGTGGTCTGCTGAAAGCGCGGGAGCTGTGGGGTCAGGTTTGTAATTTATCTAATTACATCTTTAACTTTATTAACTATATTCTATTTCACTTGTTCTGGAAATAAAACTACTTATTTATTAAGGGTGCTGCGACGTCTCTCATGCTATCTCCCTCACACAATCTTACCAGTTTAGTGATTGTAAAAGAGTAAGTAGCAGGCTATTATTGTTTCAGAGTTTGATAGATAATTAAATTAAGGACATTTAAATAAATGTTTGTTTTCTTTTGCTTAGGTTTTAGTAAAGATATGTTGTTAACAAAATTGTTCATTTCAGTAAAAAATTCTCTAAATAAAAAAACTAGGTCGTGTGATAAGAAAAAATATGTCTTGAATTTCGGTAGCTTTATTATCTTTCAAACCGTTTTCGTCAAGTTTTTTAAAACGGGTACCTATTTTATTAAAGCTTTAGAATATACGAGCGATACAGCATTTCTGATGTAGCAGGAACCTTCATGTTTTGCCCACACGTGGGCCACTCAGTCACTTCACTACAGCCACTATGTTACTAAACTAGCTTGTGGTTAGTACCTATAGTGGGCTATGTTGAACCAATACCACACATCTAGACACTATTTTTCATGTCTATCAGATTCTGTTTACATGTAAGCAAACCTAAAAAAAACCTATTTAGAGGCTAAAAATTTCACCCATGCCGGGATTCGAACCCGCAACCTCTGGCTATCCGTACCAGCGGGTTCGAATCCCGGCATGGGTGAAATTTTTAGCCTCTAAATAGGTTTTTAAATTTGTTCCTTAGCACGGGTTAGTGCATTGAAAATAAAAATAGTGTAATGTAAGCAAACCGTAAGCAAAAATTTACTAAAATGACTCTATCTATCAATCTCTGTCTATCAATTTGTTTGCTCGACCTACGTTCTTAAATATTAACTTATGATAATATATCAATCCATATAATATTTTTTTTCGCTTTAGAATGTAAAAAATACGGACTATTGTCTTTTTTCTGTAGAAATAATAACACCTATTTGTAAATAGGATCCACAAAGCGCAGCCATAAATTTTTATGCCGAGTATAGTTTATGCCGACCACTAGGTGCATATTTCATAAAAGTACAATTTGTGGTTAACCAAGACAATACGAATCTAAAAATTGCAGAATCATTTGGATTAGTTTTGTTTCGTTAGTTAGTTATGTATTAGAAAAACTCGGCTATGAAATGAGCTACAAATTGTAGTTTTATGGGACGTGGCCCATTTTTAATATATTTAATATTAATATATTATAATAATATAAAAGATTAATAATAATATATTTAATTCTCTTTACAAAGATCCAGATTAAAATATAAATAATGATTCGATTAATAAATTAATTCTTGGTGTTAATCAAAAACATTTTTTTGCTGATCTTTTAAATGTTACTTGATATATATTCCCAACGTTCCCAACGATATGAATTCCCAACGTTGACAGAAATGACTTAAGGGAGGCCACCTACCCTCATTACAAAAATTCACTATACTTGCTACTTCAGTCTACCCGTGACCACGGCAACTGCAACGCTGCCGTGTATGTTTAATGTATAACTATGAAATGATATGAAACAACTTATTCCATGTAAAATGTAAGCCGCTGCCTTCGGCCGTAGTGTAGTGGAGCAAAAGGCAGCGGGAAAAAAACTTCACTGTGACTATCTTTGCGCAAGTCATATGAGATGTAGATGGAAGTTGACGATGAAACTTGGATGAACCCCTTCTTTTCGCAAACAGATAAAGCCGCTGTACCTGAAGCTGCACAAGTACGTGTCCCTGCGACTGCTTGGCGAGGATGCGGTCGGGAAGCCAATCCCAGTCCATATGTTGAGTGAGTTCTTTCGTATTTAACCGATATCAAAAACAGGTCCTCATTTAGAGCCTAGTATCAATGCACATAAGTTATATTTTTTTCGTTCATGGCACATGTTTTTTTATGTTTTTATTTATTTCATATTTATGTAGCGTTATTGTATGTGTATCAATTTCATATTTATGTACCGTTTATATATGTGTATCAACTATAAAATATCTTTTCACATATTGTTTAGTTGCGCTGACTACCCGTCCATCAGTTTCCGTTTTTTTTTCATCATGGTCGTCTGAAAGAAATTACTTTTGGTAATAAGGCCGCCACTTGTACTGTACTGCTATTTTTTAGGCCTATTATGTAATTCCTGGTACATGCAATAAAGAATATTCTATCTATCTATGTTCAAAAAAGTTGTTCTAAAAAGTATCTTTCCGTAGGTTATTTTGAGAATAGGACACATTTCGCGAGTTATATAGTTTGCATCAAGTAGACATTTATGTCCTATGTCCAGCAGTGGACTACATAGTACAGCCTTAAGAAGAAAAATACATTTTGTTGAAGCTGGGGTATTTTCGGCATATACGCATGACCAACAAGTGCTGTCTCCTTCGACTTATCTTACAAGGAAATATGGCAGTAAGAAGATGACCTGGGAGCACAAAGATATAGCTACACAAACTGCGACAGTGGTTTCAACAGAGTACCAGTTCTTTGTTTTACAAGAAGAAGACATTTTACCAATAAGTAGGTAGTTTATTCTACGTCTAAATTAGACTGCAACTAAAGCCTAATTCAGACCAATCCAACTCCTTTTGCGTATTTAGTGTGTTTTGATGGATGAATGAAAGATAATTTATGATTAAACGAACTAACCTGCACGTGAAGTTCTGTCATAGTTATACGAAGCGCTTTGTTCTCGAGATCAGATGTCGCTGCCTGTACGTAATACAGAGAATAGTGTAAAGAGGTTCGAAATTTCACTGATGCCGTGAGTCGCCCATTGGCTCAATTGGTAGAGCGCTGGCACGGGTAGCCAGAGGTTGCGGGTTCGAATCCCGGCATGGGTGATTTTTTTAGCCTCTAAATAGGTTTTTAAATTTGTTCCTTAGCACGGGTTAGTGCATTAAAATAAAAATAATATAATCTTGTGAGAGGTTGTCTTTAGTTCTGTAATGATCTGTTAAGATACAAGAAAGTTGTAAATAAATGAAAGGGACGATACTCTTATGCTGTATTTAGACGATGAGCCAACGAACTGTCACTCAAGTGACACAAACAGTCTCTATATTACGTGCACCAAATCCTGAATGATAGATAGATAGATAGAGAACACTTTATTGTACATAAAAATGGACATTACACAAATATATGATTCTATTTGTCTGTTGAATTCCATACCAATTTTAATCAGAAACCTCAGGATTCTGACAGGATTTTCTGCGGATGATTGGGACTCTGATTACACTATATAGTTCGTACTTTGAAACAGACGTTGCTTTAAGTGATAGTGTGGTGGACGAAGTGTAATTGTTTCAAAACGCATTCAATTAAGATAATATCATGTTTCACTGAATTGACGCCTCTAAGATGTGATGCGTTTATGCGTGTAGATTCATGAGACATTCATGTAAAAGATCATGGCTTGTGCTTATTCCAAAATTCAAAGTTCGTACTCAATTGAATATAAGGGAGCATTGATAGGCTTTTAACATGGCTTCTGAGGTGTTCTTTCAAATAGATAGTCACTACGTATTAGCTGCAACCACCGAGTTCTTATTTTTTCCCAATGCCGTTCTCCTTATTGGATGGCTTTATTGCAATCCCCTTTAATCCCCACCACTCCAATATAATATCGGTCTCTATAAGCACAGCGCTAGACGTTCTTTTCCATCTGAGTCTCATTTAATAATGCTCTGTACTCGTATCTAATCCATTCACGGTTTCTTGAGGTTATTAATTAAGCTCCTCGTCAATGGTAATCTGTCGAACATAATCGATTTGCGTAATTATGTTGGCTGCTAAGATACCAATAAATAATAGTCTACGCTGATACTGTAAATAGGTAAAGTTCTTAAGTTTGAGTGTGGGACTACTCGAACGATTTTAAACACAGTACTAAGAATATTTTAAATAAGCCATATGGGTGAAAGTAGCCTATATACCTATTGTTAAACCCGCGCAGGCTATTCCGCGAGCACAGTCAAATTCAAAATATAATCGTTAAATTGAGAGCCTAATCATTTTTAAAGTTGGTTAAAAATAGTTAAAACAAAATGATTACCTAAATAACGTCAAAGCTGTTAGTTTCTGAATTAAAAGACTTGTGTACCAAAGAAACTTCACAAAACACAAAATACATTTCTTCCAAAACACGTTTTAATTTAATTAATAGAACATTATATTTGGCTTTTCTTTGCTGTATCAAATGCCTTCTTATACTGTAAAACCTGACAACAAACCAAGAAAAGAAGTACTTAGTTTCGAAACATCCGTATTGACGTCATGTAACCCAACTACGTGCTGACTCGTTTCTGGCTTCCTCATTAATGTAGCGATTTTTATGACGTTTAATTACAGTTGTAATTTTTTTTACTTAGCGAGAGCTAAGAATATAATATGTCATTGGTTTTATTAAAATTGTATTACTATTATGTTCCTAACAGCTTATGTTCCTAATAAAGTAAATTAAAAACACAAGATAAAAACACATTATTTTATTTTTTATTTTATTTATTAGGCACACAAAACAGATATTAGCCAGTACATCATCAAGATAACATTAATTAATATGCAAGATCCAGACTTATCTCCAAAACATGTGTACACAGCATGATTACAATAACATGAAACTTAGACGAGTTACTTAAACTAACACAACATGCATTTTATGTATTCTTTTACATTCTCAGCAAAGAACAATTGTTACAAATACATTGTAAGAATAAGAAGGAGGAGGCGACTATTTTTTCGGGCTGATTATGCTTTTTCCAAATTCAGACTTCAACAATCCGATCTCAGGGTTAAATATGTCAATGTTTTTATTGATGTTCGTTATTTCATTATATGAGCGACACATTCTTGTGGATTGAAGTAAGAGGTATTATTTTTATAAGTTCCTATTTTTTATAATGTGAAAGTATTTCGGGAGCAAACCGAACGTTTGACCAGTTTTGTGTTGAGATTGATTGCTGCCAGCAGTGATGGTGAGTCTATAGAAATAAATAGATGTGAAGTTATTTTTGTGTTTAGCACTTCTAATATAACAAAAAAGTAAACAATCTTCTGTTATAAGTTACCTAGAGGCCACTTATATAGAACACACCGCATCGCCATACTTTATTTCCTTGCCCCCTAGTTTTTTTTACATGGACGACGACGCAATTGTTTTTACACAATCTTTTAAACGCTGTGGCCTCATCTGCACTCGCTTTGGATTTGCATCAAAGTTCACAATATCAGCCGCTACGTCAGTTATTGATACGAGAATGAGTGAACATATACAAATATTTGAACAATCAATCTTTCACTTCTACAGGGTGATAATACATAATAATCTAATACATAATGCTCTAAAATTAGTGATCTATTATGTATTTGTGAATACTTTTATTGTACTTGAAACTACAATACGGAGATTTAATCCCGCAAAAATAAATGCTGTGTTAAAATTTATTCATCAACACAGATAAATTTAAATCGCAATTAAAATATACGCATATGGTATATGGATTA
The DNA here is from genome assembly GCA_934045075.1 of Yponomeuta sedellus. Taxonomy (NCBI): domain Eukaryota; kingdom Metazoa; phylum Arthropoda; class Insecta; order Lepidoptera; family Yponomeutidae; genus Yponomeuta; species Yponomeuta sedellus. The sequence continues at coordinate 10,218,249 of OW203730.1, read as the reverse complement.
AAAATATCGAATTAACAAAAGTGTTACTTTCCAGAAAGGCAACATAAATTTTCACAATGATCAATTGTATTTATGTGGCGAATTCGATAGAATTTTATGATGTGGGACTTAGTTTCCATAAAATCTAAGTAGCAATTTAGAAAAAATTCATCACTTATTACCTCTAGACATATCTGTCAAGTAATACAATCGTATTACATAATTATGGAAAATGATATTATAAACAAATACGTTTTTTTTTAAAACGAAAATTTAATTTGGGGCTGTTGATTTTAGCCTCATTTTAGACAGCATGAATATATATCTGGCACGGATAGCAAGAAGTCGCGGGTTTGAATCCCGGCATGGGTTGAATTTTTAGCCTCTAAATAGGTTTTTAAAATTGTCCTTAGCATGGGTTAGTGCATTAAAAATAAAAATAGTATAAGCATGAATCTAAACTAGGAGATTTGATTAAAACTTGTTGCTTGCTTGAAATTTGAATCAAACTGTCCCAGATAAATGAAAATTAGGATTAATGGAAAACTAGGAAGATTGATTGACACTAGCAGCAAGCTTGTGTAAGCTAATACACTTCTGGTCGTCAAACTCCATGCTAACTGGAAAACTTTGAATCAAACTCTCTAGTTTTCGCTCCTCAAACTTCTTGATACCTGGAAATGTTTGATTCAAACTTGCAGCAACCTTAAGGGATTTGGAAACATGTAATAAATTATTAGGATTGCTTGGCACGATTCTTAAGGAATTGCCTTATCGAGAATTAACGGGCATTCCCTTACGACATTACAAAGTAGTATTCCAAAAAGATTATCGCACAAACCGCAACAATCACAAGACAAGGACGTAACTTATCCGTGAATTTACGAGCCTAGTCCAAACAACGGTAGGAACGGTTCCGAACTAAGGCCGCAATTCGCTAAAGACGTAAAATATACCCTGAGGCGTGGTGAAACGAATACTGGAATTTCTTTGGAAGAATCACTTATATCTAGTAAAATGCCAATCAATTAGCCAAAGTGCCTAATTAATTGGAAAATCATTAGTCTATCACTACAAAGGTGGGTTTAGGGTTACCTCTTAAATGCGCAAAACGTCGAGTTTGCAATTTACAGCATATTACCTAATTCTACGGCTCTTAAAATATTTTTTTATTTTTCGGTATTTCTGATTTGTAGATGATTTTTGTTAGATCATTTTTAATTTTTACAAGTAGATACCACATTGTGTTGAATAAAATGTACATTTCAAGGTAAAAATATGTAATTCTTACACTTTTGAAATAAGTCGATCTGATAAAATGTATTAGAGTTCAAAGTTCTACTTTAAAGTAAAAGTAGAAGATACAGGTTTTCCAGCCTCAGACATTGAGCGTTTCGAACCCTTATTATATTCAGATCTATTTTTTAACCTTTTGATGCACATACCAAACTCTAACCTAGCATGTTCCGCGGGTGGAAATAAATATTTCAAAGCATTGATATCTTAAAGAGAGTACCTTATTGTGTTCCACCGAGCGATGTAGATACTCCGGTGGGATAAAGAACGCATTTTATTGTAGCAAAACTCCCCACAGGAAAGTACAGTCCATAGTAATTTCTCCGAGATCCTAATAAAATACACAAAAATACCTACTTTAAGGGATTTGGGCCCAATTAGCCTTCTCCCAAAAACGCACTTTTTTACCTTGCTTTTGGTACTTACATATTATTTGGGTGCATAAAAACGTAATAACGCTCATGTGTTGAACTATCATTAGTTGAACCCCCTATAAACACCATGGTAGCTGTACATGTTTGCGATTGAATTTAAATTGGACCCACTGCTTATGTCTATCAGAGTATTGGCTTAATTGCCACCGTGCTCACCGTGGATTGGGGATTTTAAGCGCTGATAAGTTGCGATTGTTAAGCTCTCTATCAACGGTCGGTAATTTTTTTTGTGGTAAAAAATTTGTTTGCATTGAATCGTTTCTGCAATGTATTTAGTTTCCAAAAAAACTTATTATAGTGTAATAGAACACCGCGTGTATCGATTTCGAGAGTTTATTCTATTACATCAAAATGTTACTTCTTAGTGATTCTATCAAATCAAATGATTTTGATCACTCTAAGAGAAGTAGATTTGACTCTGCAGATAGGTGAACACCTCGAACACTGAAGTTTCCTGAGGATTTATTTCCTTTTCTGTTAGCAAATATTGGTGTTTTTTTTTGTACGCTCAGTTCACATTTAAAAATACTTTGCACTGCCAACAATACGTTGATCTTAACTTGCGTGCACTCTACAAAGTTAAACTAAGTTAAATGTACGGAAAAAAAAAATGTTAGGGTTCGTAAAATTGATCGGTCATCGATATACAAACACGGGGAAGATAAATCAAAGACATCTCATACACACTGGAAACGTGTAATCGAATTTGAACAAAAAACTAATCGAACCTATTACTCTTCTCTTTCAGGATCACTTTCCGGTGAAGATTGGTTGAATGTAATAGAAAGTCTTCTGCCGAAACATTCAGATATTTACCAAAAACTGCACGCAAATCTTCAGCTAAAGGTGATTTATAGTACTTTTTAAAATGAAGTCCTTGTCTTTAGACTACTCTTGCCAACCAGGTAAACATATAGACAAGTCTTGTGCCATAATCTCCGCCTTGAAATGGCAGACCTTTCCCCAGTAGTGAGACACAATCATGGGTACTAAAAAAATACAAAATTAATCGTTATTTTCCTTTTATGCCCCGTTTGTCTCCCAATAGAAAAAAAATGTACAGTATAGTGCTAAGGTCGATCGCAAATAGACACTTAATCTGTCGATTATATTTCGCATTTATAACTTTAATAAAATGGTCCGAAGCTCAAAATGTAAAATTCGGTTAACCGTATTGTGTTCAATTTCGACATAGAAAATCTGTTCAATCGTCAATCTTTGCAGAACATTGGTGGGGAAACTGCATTCAGAACAGCAGCTAAACTTATAGAGGACCTGAACCTAGGCCCTCTTCATTCGGAAATATGGGCAGAATCCATATTTAACAAGACATGTCCTACCATACTGGTTGATTCATGTAAACCAAATGCTGTAAGAGTATTCACATGCAAGGATGTCAGTATAGCACACTACATGGACGCCCATGAAGCAGTTATGAAGATCAAGTACAAGGAAATATCTGCTTTGCACAGTAACAACACGTATATCCTGAGAGAAGCAAATAGACACTCTGGTAAGATCCTAAAAATGTTTTAAAATCTAGGTATGTGTAAAATGTACGTAATTTTGCGAATATGCGAGAACAAGACGAAGTTCAGAGAAAGTACACCTTATTAAGTAATAAGCTCTCAAACAGCAGTGAATGATCAATTGTGCATCCGAACTGAAAGTCACGCATAATCCCACGTCATAGTCCCCATCTTCACAGAACTTTTTGATTAACAAATACTCCTTCATTCCAGCTGTTCTCGAGGCCATTCCAGGCTTTGCGTCACTATTGGCGCTAAACCCCCACGCTTTGAATCGTGCGGGCTTATATCCACTAGACAGGTTTAACTACCGGAATAATCCCAACTACCACCGTCTTGTGCTGCAGTTGATAATTGCCCTCAGAGACCTGCCTCGGTAAGTAAATGGAAAGTCTAGTGTAAAAATGTTAGTAACGTGGCGAGAAATGCAAATCTTTTGAAACGAAACGAACAGTATCATCTCCATTGCTGTCAGAAATTTAACAAGAATAATGTATCTTATTTATTTAGATGCTACTTATAGCATCTCAATAAATAAGATAGGTACATTATTCAAGATGAGCTTCGAAGAATTTCCCGCTTTACTCTTTATTAGCTTCGCTCACCATAATGCATAACCAATCTTCAACAACGGTGAATCTCACCGCCATAGCTTCTCCATATTAACTTTTATCTCTCGTGGTGTATGAGCGAATATCTAAATGAGAGCTGCCAGCAGCGGCATTTAATAAGACACTAAATTAATTTATCGAAATTATTTATTTTGGTTTGTACTTAAGAAAGTTTTTAATGTAAATATTTCTAAATAATCGGATTGAAGTTTGAGGTATCATTACACTATTTTTATTTTTAATGCACTAACCCGTGCTAAGGAACAAATTTAAAAACCTATTACCAGGTACGGATAGCCAGAGGTTGCGGGTTTGAATCCCGGCATGGGTGAAATTTTTAGCCTCTAAATAGGTTTTTAAGTTTGAGGTATCTTTAACAAATTGTTGATAGTAGCCATGTATCAGCAATTTGTATTGCCTGTTTAGTGCTTTAGATACTACCACCACAAACTAAACATTTTATGTAAATAAATCTCTACGCACAATGTGTATATAAATACAACAACAACACACAACATTTACATCCAAGCACATACATTACTTCTGGCCCCACACTAGAATACCCTGTGTCGTGGGAACCAGAAACAACGACATCACAAACATGTAAACATCCAAGAGCTGGGCTTTTTTTTTGTTCCCAGCTGGGATTCGAACCCGGGACCTCTTGCATGGTAGGCAGACGCACTACCGCTACGCCACAGAGGTCGTCAATATCCTAGCACTAGTAAGCTTGGACAACGTGACACACACAGACGCACAAAAAGCATAATTGGATAATTCACAAACTATACAGTGTGTCTCATTCAAATCGGTCAGTATGAGAAAGTCTGAAACTATAAGACATACGAAGATCTGTTCTGAGGAACCATGTCATCGATTTTGATAACAAGAAAAACTGCACTCATACATTTTAAAAAACATCTGTACTCTTTTCGGGAATCGAACCCGGTTGTTTTGAAAAAAAAAAATCTACACTCTTTCTATTTAGATATCGATTGTGTAGGTCTTAAGCAGTAAATGTCTGTATGAAACATGATGTCTAAAATGAATAAAATGCATTGTTTTCACATACTTTAATTTATTTTAGTAGGTGCTCGATGTGACCACCGACTTTTAATACAATATTCAACACGTTTAGGTAACGATCTTACGATTGCATTTTGTATGAAAACAATGCATTTTATTCATTTTAGACATCATGTTTCATACAGACATTTACTGCTTAAGACCTACACAATCGATATCTAAACAGAAATAGTGTAGGTTTTTTTTTTCAAAACAACCGGATTCGATTCCCGAACGGAGTACAGACGTTTTTTAAAATGTATGAATGCAGTTTTTCTAATTATTAAAATCGATGACATGGTTCCTGAGAACAGATCTTCGTATATCTTATAGTTTCAGACTTTCCCATACTGACTGATTTGAATGAGACACCCTGTTTACTTGTGTTTTTTGTTTTCTTTATACACAAATCGTTAAAGAAATTTTGATTTGTAACTTCTTCCTAAAATCTCCTATTAATTGAATGAATGAAACTTCATAAGCATTTTTATCCTCAAACATCATCTGAAGATCTGTGGTGCTGTGCCAAGTCTTTATATTAGCAACAATGTTGTCCATTGTTGCTTACGTTTTAGTAATAACTTTGTTAATTAAAAGTGGTAAAACATTTCCGCGTTAATCGGTCTACAAACTTACATATTGAGTAAGCTACTTGGGTAATTATGTCGCAAAGTTTACTGAGACTGGAGCAAGAGGCAACTGTGCCAGACAAGCAAAGCCGCGTTTCATTATTGGTCGTAAAAAAACTTTTTTATTACAGGTTAAGTTATTACCTAGCAGCTGACGAATGGAGACTTCAAGTCTTGAAGGGTACGATAACTTCAACCAAAGTTGTTAATAGCTGGAACGAATTTCGGAAAAACTTCTCTTATATTGAGTCGTCAGATGTCGATCTACTGGGTGATCCCTACGTTGTTTTAAATAAGCCCTTTATCGGGTTAGTATTTCGGATATAAATAAATAATTGCGTAATTTTGCCAAAAATAGTATTGATTGTGACTCTTTTTTTCAGAAAATTCATGGGGCTGATACTGAAGTACCAAATATATCATAGTTTCGCCGAGGAACTAGTTTCAGATGACGCTGATCTAATATCCCATATTTCAGACAATAATAATCGTCTCATGTAAGTACCGCAATTCTTAGACAGCAGCGGGAACTGCCGTAGTGTTCTTAATGGCGTACCGTTAAGAAGATGATATATTCAGTACATTAATAATTACATAATCCTCCTTTTCCAGGGAAGCAATGAGCAAAGGCTACGATGAGCTTTGGCCAGAAATGGTGAGCGATTTACTAGCGAAGCGGGAGTACGGCCTTGAGTACACTGGCCTGACAGATTACTTCCGTCTTCTAGATGAGTACTTAGACAACCAGCTAGACCCATCTACGGAGAATAATGAGTTAGAATACGAAGAGCCTCCAGAAGAGCCAATCATAGAGAACGAGATCCCATTTAACGTCGAGGTCGCTAAGCCGGATGTTGAACCTGAAACCCATGGAAATATTCTCGAAAATGTCATTGATACCGGTGACAATGTTTACTCTAAACATGGAACGGAGACTTCTACAGTCGGTGTTTTGGAAATCAAGAACCCCGTCCATGCTAATGATGATAAAAAGGATGATATCAAAGAGGCATCCTACAGCACATATTGGTGGATAGGTATAGCGGTAGCTGTGATAGTCGTTTTGTTGTTAATAGCGATCATAGCGAGAAAGCGACACAGCCACCGAAAACAGTTGGAGCGACAGAGAGACACTTCGCATGCCTGATTTGAGGAGTATCGGTTCTAGAAATGGAACCGATTGTTTGTTAGAACCTTTTTGTGATGTGCCCAAAACGTGCAAATGGATTACAGTGGGTGGTGTGCAGAACCCACGATTACTTCGTTTAAAACTGTGTGCGGTTATAACGATGAATTTTATTACATTGGTTTTTGTTTTAACAATTTTTTACATGTATTAGTTGTATTTAAATTAACTTCGATGTTACATTTTATGTGTCAAAATTATCATTCTTAGTATTTTTCTTATATTACTAAAAATGAAAGGCCTATTTCTTTAATTTAGAAAATGAATTCAGATATTGTATCCGTTCTCAACGTTTGTAGGTGTAGATCATGAAGAAAGATAAAATATTTTTGTACATATCACATTTTGCAAATGTAAAGATTGTTACCAAGAGTGTCTACGGTAGTGTAAAATATATTTAGGTGTAATTTCGCTGTGCCTTAAGCGTCTCAATTTTAATACGAATAATAAGATGCGTTTATTAGATAGGTAAACAATCAAATTTGTATAGAGACATTTACCTACCAAGTAATTTTATAAGAACTAAAAATCTCTATTTTTCTCCCTCCATCCAAGTAAGACCAAAAAGCTTTCATTGATTTTCTTTATACCTTGATTTATCTTATATAGGTGCAAATACATCGCATTTGTTTTTGTGAAGCAACCTTTTTCAACATGATAACATTAGATAACTTAGTTCCGGTGTACAATAAAGAATATTATAATATTTAATATTTATACATTTCTGTACACAATAAAGAAATCTGTATCTAACTATCTACCTACCTAACTTACAATTTATCCAAATACTGCTGTACAAAAATAACTGCGGTGCTGTTCGTTTTTTAAATAAATATAATTTATTTTCGTAATCCCACTCTGTAACCAAATATCTTCATAATTAATAATCATTTATGTTTATTGTTTTATAATCAAGTTTATGTTGTTACTTTAATAATTTTACTGTATCAGTAAAGCATAAATTAGCAAAATTGTGAGGAATATAAAAACAGAAAAATAAAAGTGCGATATTGAAATGTGGCTTATATTTATTTTTTAAAGGCAGAAAAGGGAAAATTCAAGCTAAATAGATAATGCTAGTCAAATCTAACCGTCTCTGGTTTAGTCTCACAGCGGAAGTTGAATGGGTACCGATTTATGTCCTGTATCATGGCATTGTACCTTTTAATCAAAATTGTATAATTCTGAAAAACAAACCCTAACGGTTTTGTTTATAAAACACTACTCCCTAAAACACTCTAAAACGATGATTAAAATAGTCTGTGGAGGAGATTTGGCAAGTTAAATAACCACAGATTAACTGTACTGACTCTAAGGAGTGCTTTAGAGGAATCGTGTTTTTTATAAATAAGATCGAAAGTTTGTTAACATTCTGTTCCATTCTCCAGACAAAATTCAATGGACAGCAAACTTTCTCAAAAGAATCGATTCATTATAGTCATACCAGACAGTACCTAGATAGGTATATACACAAATTTGTATTTTTCATCTCCCCAGGGATTTCCCAATTCCAGTGTTACTTACAGTCTTATTATTACTCTTAATAATCATAGTGCCTACTTGCTTAATTGTGCTTAATTTGCGCTATTTGTCATGTGTGTATGCAGTCTACTTTAGATCAAGTCTGTAAAAGTATTTTTTAATTTCTAATATTGGCTAGTTGCATGTCTAGCTACCAACGTGTCAATTACTAGCAAATACTCGGGATGTTCTGAAAATCAGCGCTATGCTGATGTTTACACACGCAGCATTTAGCTGAGCATATCCTTATTATCGCATAGCGTATCTATTCACTAAATTAACTAAGTTATTAACTTAGTCTATTTTAAGTGGTTTTTGTATTTTTTGCGATATTTAAACCATTTTTCAATTTCAATTTCAATACAGATTATTGTACAAGGACGTGCACTTTCGGGGCGCCACTTTTTAATAAATATTATATTTGCAGTCGGGTAAAACGTGGCCCCACTTCGACTCTAAATTTGATAGAGAATATGATTAGCTTAATCAGTCCTGAAACCAACTGGAAAATCTCCATACGATTGAAAAAAATATATTTCAGAGCGTTTATAGTTCGGCAAAAGACCTCAAGGCCGACCGAATACCGTATAAAGCTTACTGCGCGCAACTTCAATCAACAATAAAGTACATAATAATGTATATAATTGTTGATTGAATACCCGGCATTTTTTTAAGAAAGTTTTGCCACCGATAGTCTTATACACAATTATTATTAATAACAATTGTGTATAAGATCGGTGACAAAACTGGATGATTTATCAACTTGATGATAAAACGATGATTTATCAAGTTATTAATTTGCAACTGGATAAACTTACTTGACATGTGGTCGGAAGATTCTGACCAGTCGTAGAGCCGTTTTTTGAATTAAGAATTTCACTTAATAACTACTTAAGTAACGTTCTGTCACGCTCTTCATTGAGAAATTCGAAGAGACAGCACTACAGTTAAGTACTAACTTAGCGAAATTCTCAACTCCGAAACTGGGCCTTAATTAAGTTTTGATATGTCCCCACTGCTGGGGTACAAGAGGGCCAAGTTCGGGTTGGTGGAGGACTGTAAGACAGTGGCGGGCATTAATGTCAGAAGTTATGAAGCCACCCAAAAGGCCTCTGACATGACTTATCGACTACCATTACATGACAGTCATCACCAACGGCATAACGTGTCTTGCGAAGAACGGAAGCGCTCAAAAAATGCCACTAGCGGTAGTCACACGACGCCGGTCAGCCATGCTGTACTTGACCGCGCCTGTTGTTGCTTAACTTAAGTGATTGATTTCAATCACTCAGTCCGACTAGACCACGGGCGCTTCTACATAAGTAAGTTTATCCGGTAGTAAATAAATAAAGAGTTGTTAAAAAAATTATCAAGATTGTGAAATAATGAGGTCGATGTGTCATCACATCATGTATGAACAACAGAAACCTCCTACAGTGAAACCCTAAACAGAAGGGTGCAGGGTCGGTGTCCAAAGCCCAAATCTTGGCATCAAGCCAACGCATTCTGCGACAGCGATGCGGAAAGGAGTCACGCTTTAACAGAGATTGTTCCTGATTCCTGCAATCCTAGGACCGATAGACTGTACCTACACTGAGCGATGCACCTTTGTGAGTGTCATACTGTGATTGTCTCCAACAAAGAGAACAAATATTCCCTCTGTTTATTGGCGTAATACAGCGTTATTGTACCAGCAGGTACCTAATGCCGGTACAATAACCGGCACTCTCAGACACATAGAGATTAATTGTTGTACAACCACTTTTCTTCGACAAGTTTTTCTCAAATAAATTTATTTATTTCGAAATATTAGCAGACTTACGTAATTTCATGTAATTCGTGCCTCTAATGCCTGCCTATTAAGCAGCCGCCGGTAAAATAGGAATATTGGTTTTATTTTAAACGTACGGCAGATTTTTCCACTTCAAAGAAGGAAGACAGCAATGTTACACATAAATATAATATAAAAAGGTCTAAAAACAGATATTGTAAATAACTAACTATGATTGACACATTTCAGGATTTGCGCATTATTAATGCTCGCAGATAAGATAGATACTGGCTTAGTCATTAATAAACCAATAATTCTTGTTCTCACTGTCGATTATCTAGGAATTACTTTGACGGCATAGTACTTCAAACCAAAGTATTTTATATAACTAGCAATACTCCTGCGGATCTATTCGCTATTTCTAGAAAACCGATGTACGGATGTAAAGAAACCGGTTTTTTCCCTGAGTTAACACCGTTGATCGGTGTTACCCCTAATGTACCTTAGTTCTCAATTTTAGTATCATTTGACATATAAACTTGTCCTTATCCACGTACATTTGTATTTGGTTAGATTAACAATAATTTATGACAGTAAGAAAAAGTTTAAAATCGAACAGTTCTTCATTTGAGTTGTTGAAACTTCATGGCTAATTTGCAGCGTTTGGTAAATATATATATATTTACTCGGTGAGCGGGATCCCCATCGAAAATACCCGGTCTTACCTACTCTCCACTGTAACACGCCTTTTAAATTTGGCAACCACCGGTTTCAATGATTCAATAAAACTTGCCATCTCAATATAAAGTCAAAAGCTATAAGATTTTAGAGTTACACCAAATTCTTGGCTGAGGTAGCTTTCTCACGTTGTATGAGAAAACGTATATTCATGAACTCATAATTTTCTCCTCTTTCCCTCGATACCATTGGAAACGAAAGCAAAAAAAAATTATAACTTCACTTCCAACATTGGTTTAATTCGTATTAAATGTAGCCGTCCGGCTGCACATCACTTATGTGGACCATAATGAAAAATCAATTGACACCTCGTTCATCAAAATCTGATGAGTTTAGGTGCTACGGGGGGCATCTGTAAATACAAATATACACCATACGGACTGCTATAATCGTAATCCTCCTTTTTGCTTCCGCCTGAGTCAGCCTAATCGGCAAATAAAATGCCGGTTTCTGAATTGCAAATTTTAACTAAGTAATTTCACCATTATTTTTACCGGGTTATTTTGAGGAAAGATAGAACCTTTATAGGTTCACTTTGTTGTCCGTCCGTCCGACCGTCTGCCCATCTGTATGTCAAGACCATTTAACTAGAAAACGCCTGGAAACGCGTTTCCGAGTCGTGTCGAGTTCCGTCCATGTCGAGTTGAATTTAAAACCGTGTACTTTGGTTTTCAGTTCCTTGAAGTTAAAACGTATATTTGACACTTAAGAGAATCAAAATTCATATAGAATGAGGGATTTTTCTGACAGCTATTAAAAAAAAAAAAGTTCTAAAAGCTACGATGAGATGGCGCTGAATCGCAAGGGTTTACCTTTTTTTGTTTGTTATTGCTTGCCACAGGTAAAAACTTTATTGCTGTTTTGCGATTTCATCGACTGGAAGGAATCTAATCTGTGATCAACTGATCAACGTCAACTGATCAACCATGATTTTAGCACGAAAATCAAATAACAATAGTGCAAGAGCAAAAAAAAAAGAGGGAGGAAATTCCACGTGATCTGTGGACTGTGGACCACAGAATAAACTGGAAATTGGCTTATCTAGGATAAGCCAATTTCCAGTTTATTCTTAAAAAAACAAAAAACTTAAAAAAACAAAAACCCTTACTTGAAAACGCCATCTACTGACAAATTAGGAACTACTTTTCTTAGCTGTCAGAAAAATCCCTCATTGATGACCTAAAGTATGAAAATTGCCGAATCGGGGGGCACGGCAGTGACCCCGCCAAGTCGATCGCGAAGCAAACACTGCCGTACCTTTACAGGAACCATTTCGCCACATTTTCAGGCCCCAATTTGAGAACTTCTGGATAAGACCAGAACGCTGAAATTTTCTTTATCCAGTAAGCTATCGTCACATACTTAAAATCCAAAATTTAAGTAGTTAGAACATTTAGTTCCGAAGTTAAGCGAAGGCAAAGTTGCGCATTTTCGATACTCACAAAATAGAACTAGTACTTTCCATAAACTCAGAGAGCTGAAATTTGGTACAGAGTTAGGGTTAGCGCAGAGAAGTAGCACCTGGTTTTGTACGCTTGTGTAACCCTCAACGGCCAAGTCACACAACATTAACTATAACAATAAAGAAATCGCTGTAAGGAACCTTAGACTTGGCACGGCTTTGTCTGGATTTCATTACTTTTTAGAGCAGCTCCATCGAGACTTGGCTAGTTTTTACAGAACGTTTTTGGTGGGTTATATTGTCTAATACCACAAGTAATAATCTCAAAACGTGTTTCACGAGGCTTGCTGCGTCTGAGAGGAGATAATCTGTGCAAAGCTGCGGCAATCCTTACAGGACACTGGTCGCTGAACAGAAATTTTCACCACATGGAAGTAATCGACAGCCCGCTTCGCCGGGGTTGTCTTAAAGAAGAGGAAACACCCGCCCACCTGACCTGTGATGGAAAAGAAACGGACCGCCATCATTAGAAATCCCTTCAAGAGTTCTGCAGTGACATCAGAGAAGTGGCTTTATTATTATTAATTCTTTATTTTATAAAAGATAATGTGCAATAGATGAACTCATTATATTATTGCACTTTCTAATAGCTTCAGGCTTTCTGGAAAAATATAGGATTGCTGGAGTAAACTCGCAGCTTTGCTTCATAAGCAAAATGGCTAAACCATGATGCTATCCCTTAGTTTCTGAGACACTAACAAGCCGTTAATCTATTGTTAACAGCTGTAAAGTGCATACAGAAAAAACATTTGACAGCTGTTAACAATAGATTAGCAGATTGTTAGTGTACGAGAAACTGAGGATACGTGCGGGAAACTCTGATCTAACTCACTAGGTATTATTTGGGCACATTCAATTTGTTATGGCTAACAACTCGAACCACCCAAAATTCGTGGTGTATGAGAATTGATGCTCCCAAACCATTTAATGTTAGTGCATGCGATCCGCATGAAGAAATTGTGCTCTTGTTCTAGTTCCGACATAGACTGCGATATGATCTAACAAATGAAGCTTTCATACATGCACTAGTGACGCACGTTACGGGCGACTCAGTAACGAAAATGTAAATGTAAAACGGACACCACATTTAAAAGGATTTTAAAAGTGTAATTATCAAACTATTAATAATTGCTACCGCAAACGTCAGGATACAGCATTTGTTGAGCATATTTTAGGCCTCTAAGCCGCATTTCATAAAAATGCGTTCGATGTAGTAGTGTTCCTAGCCGAGGCTTCCAACTTGTAAATGTGTGGGTTGATAAACATTGTAATATAAATCGAATTGTCATAGAAAATGAAAATAAATACGAAAGAAGCCCCAGCTGTCTTGCTCTAGCCCTACCTGAGACATGCATGACTCAGCCTATCGATAGCCAGCGAGATTCGCCATCGTAATGAAAGGATTGAAAAGTTTTCTGAGTGTTGCCCTGGGTACGCCAGTTGTACCGAACTGAGTAAGTACGTCGATAGAAAGGCACAAAGGGTCTTCAATTTTTGGTCATGAAAGGGTTCATTACCAATAAATAAAGATCCTTTGTCTTTTTCGTACAGTTGAAGGAACCTCATAGGCCTAGCGGTTGACACACTTGAATACCATAACATAGGATTTGGATCCAATTCCTTCAGGAGGCCGTACTTGTTTGGCATAAATGGCATCAATTTGGAGCCAAATAGGTTATTGTGATGTGTGGAAGTTATTTTATTCCCTTTTATATGATTCTAATGACTTTGGTGGCAATTTTTGCTATGATAATATTTAACTGCTAACTGAAATGTGCCTGCCTTTGCGAACAAATGTACTAGAATTGGTCTAAGGTTGTGAATAGGCCTCATGCTTCTCAAATTAACCCTCCTTTGACTGCCCTCATGTCTGCCTCCTGTTCTATCTCTCGACAGGTTTGCTTGGCACCACTCACCATACGTGTGGGCTAGGGTAGGTTATTTACGCAGTTTTAATTGTTGGCCATTTAAGCAGTTTTAATTGTTTTGGTGATAGAAATAGTTTCTACTGAAAATGAAAAATGTTTATTGAGTAGAATAAAACATAACAATGTTTTAAGTAACTCTGAACCCTAAATTAAATTGTAAGTATCTTGGGTTCACCTATTGCTCATGAAATAGGTTCACTGTTGTTCATACGCTTCATGCTCGTCACATTAATCCCTCCATTCACTGCCTCCCTGTCTGCTTTCTTTCTTTGCCTAGACAGGTTGATTCGGCACCACTCAGGGACACGTGTGGGCTTAAGTATTGGCGCTCATTTCAACATCATCATCAACCCATTATGTCCCTACCGCGGGGCATGCTTCCCTAAGGAAGGTATAGGCCATAGTCCACCACGGGGGCGAGGTCCGGATTGGCGGAGGCTTGCAAGACTGGCTGGTCTTACTGTCAGAAGTTTTCAAGCCGCTCTAAGGTCTCGGTCATTTACACAGTGTTAATTGTTTTGGTGATAGAAATAATTTCTATTTTTCATGAAATAAGTTCACTGTTGGGCATACGCTTCATGCTCGTCACATTAATCCCTCCATTTACTGCTCTCCTGTCTGCTATCTTTCTATATGCCTAGACAGGTTTGTTTGGCACCACCCAGGGTTGCGTGTGACCTTGGGTATTGTTGGCCATTCACACAGGGTTAATAGTTTTGGTGATAGAAATAATGTGTCGGACAAAACGCGTGGCTCTCGCCCTCAATTCCCCACTGTGCCCCTCCAGTAGGATTTATTATATGACCCCGAAGTCCTTCCAAGAGGCGACCGTTGCCCGGATTTTTTATTGTCATTACAATGAAAATAAAGTACCCATTTGGTAATGATATTTACCGTCAGTCAGAAAGCGAATGAGGAAAAATATAGCGTTAAGTGAATATCTAATGTAATCCTCGAGTTACAGCATTAATGTTTCCCTACTTTTATAAAAATAATATGTTTTAGCACTTAAAGTTGACAATTAAAGATGACAATTATGGAATCTTGGCATATAGGTAGCAGCAACTGATGAATTAGGTTTAAGATAATTTGAGAAAAAATGGATAGGGCAGTTCATGTGTGGAGAAAATGGCAGCTTCCGCTGCCATTTTCTCCACTACACATTATACATTGACATTCAAAAAACGGTATATAAATTCTTTATGTTGAAATATATATTTTTTAATTTGATTTTTAGTTATGCGGAACTACACTGGCCTCCATGATACAGGGCAACCTGGCCTCCATGATACAGGGCAACCTAGTTTGGTAGCCAGGGTAACAATCACAATGAGTGGGCCCGGACGGACTGTTTTGCTATCTTAATATGTTAAAATGGCTTATCCCTGAGAAATAGGCTTGGTTGGTACTTGTGGTTTACGGAGTGTCGAATCGATCCTTATGTTTTTGTTACAATGCCACACGTAATGAAACTTAATAAAGCTTACATACCTATCTAATTCTTAGGGATTTAGTAGCTGCCGATTGTTTTGTACTATACCTATTAGGTATGTATTTCCTGTCCGTGGCTAATTTAATTTTGGTTACAAATAAATAAATTCATTTCATTTCACACTAAGTTTTTTTTATTTTATTTAACCGCCCGTTTTTGGATTGATAATGTCAAATATACTTAAAGTTTGGTTTTCCCACCCTAAAACCGGTATTGTCGTAAGTGAATAACGCTTATCCCTAGGATTGAACGTATTACTTCCAACCCGCTCGTTCCACAAGCAACTTAATTACTTTCCGAGTATGGGTAATGAAAAATTTATTTTACTTCCTAATGTTAATTAAAACTTCGAAATTATATATACTTACTAGTTGACTCCGCAAACGTTGCCGCCGTAATATAGATCTACAAAATATAAACTAAGAAATCGGTGAAACCGTTTCGGATCAGTTCGAAATCGAAGTCTGTGACACGAGATATTTATATACCAGATATTTCTATCTGTGGGATCTTTTGAAAGTTTACAAAATAAATAAAAATTAATCGCAAACTTGACCCCAAATTAAAACTTTAAAATGGGTTAATTTGAGTAATACTGAGTTTAAAAAAATAAAAAATCTACCAAAGTTATTACTACTGAATGTGACATCGTAAATAATATAAGTAGACAGTGCATTTGAATTTCTTAGCATTTCTGTAAGTTTAAATATTCATACTTTTACCACAACTGTTGGCTCGCACAGCGCAGTAGTAGAGCTTGCCACTGGAAGTAGCTATACAAACCTTACCTACTTATCCTCTCTGATGAAGAAAATTCCGCGAAAGGAACGCTCCGAAATAGGCAAGCTCAAAGATGCCGTATTTAAATCCACTGCAAAGTCGGCGACTCGCCCGAGATAAATGATAAAACCCACAGACCGTGGCGGGTGACGCCTGTTTACTTAAGTAAGTACATTACAAAGATTGTGCTCTGCTGGAACTAAAAAGGAGTACTTAATATCTAGATGTGGTACCTCGTCTGGGTGCATTGAGTTCAGTTGAAGATAAGCGGTGCGTGACACTTATAATTCAGTTTGGTTACTGGTCAGTACAACAAATGTGTAACCAAAAATCATTAGCAAGAGAACAAGGGCAACCTCTGGAAGCACTATAATCAGATATGGAAGATTAAGCTTTAGAGCTAGAATAATATGTATTCTTTGTTTGAAATAAACAACTTAATTTTCAATTTCCAGACCAGTTTCTAGATTATGAAAATAATTTACATAAATATTTTTTTGGGATTATGACACGGATACATCCGTGGATTATGACTTTAGGGACAGTTTTGCATAGAGAAGTAGCCATTTGCACATAGCTGTTGACATTTTTCAAAACAAATAAAATTAACATCGATTTTAAAAAGGGTGCGTTGTAACAAAATTCTACAGTTCGAACTTTTCTGCTCTTTCATACATTTTAGTAGTTAGTAACTTTAGCATAGAACAGTTCATATTTTTTCCTGCGCTTTCGAGTTAGTCAATTTTTTTTTTGTAAATTTTCCATCTTAAAAGTTCTACCCATAAACCATCTGATTATAGCTAAAACTGAAAGAAAAAAAATAAAACTGAAAAACAAAGATAAATAACTCTTTGTTCTACATAAAAATTCAACTACACAGATATTTCTTAATTTAATAGTACAGACGGCAGCTTTACCACCTTATCAGTGATCTCTTCCAGACAAGCTTAGCATGGACTGGACTAATGGAGAAGGATGTAAACAAACAAAAGGCGAACAAACTTAAATTAACAAGCTTACACCAATCATCATACATCAATTACTTACGTTATCGGTTGTCATTCCAAGAACATGTCATTGTATCGAAGCATCGCGACGGCGACATTGATAAATAGGACCTACGTGGGCCCGGCGATAACGCATTGGCACGAGCCGAGTAGTTGACAAATGTTTGGCAACTATTCGGCAAAGCCAACCTAAATCATCTAGAATCCCAGAGGAACTCCACAAATTACCACTAAGGCTCAAACGAACTAGCGAAATCCAACTCTACGAAGTAAGAAATACAACTTGTTTACAAACAAAACCGCCCACGCCATGGAAATGAGAATCAACGACCGATATATTTGACATATTGTACGTCTCCGTTTCCTTGTAAATATTGCCTCCCCAGAGATGCTCCATAAATGTTCGCAGCTCCACGTTAAATAAAGCCTGACATTGTAATCGTGAGGCCTGGCAGAAGTCAACAATCTTTGCTTTGAGCAAATAATCAGTCGAATTTAGGATTCTGTTAAACCAACACCACTTGCGCTGAAAATTTTAACGAATGCGAATTGTGTTAGTTATTGATGTCGAGAGAGGTTTATTGACACCATCCCTGTTTTTGACAAGCTTGTTTTTATGCCAATTTTACTGATTAATATTCAAGAAAGTTTATTCTCAACCTCAGCTTGAAAATAAAATGAGGTTCTCTTATCTCTGGACTACAAGCAAAACCAATTCTGATATAACCGGACGTCCCAAGTAGAGTCTGGTGTATGACCTTGAAAGGGTCATACACCAGACTCTACTTGGGACTGCTCTACTTATTAATAAACAATAAACTTTAGGTCCGGGAATAGATAATAATTGTGTAAACTCTGTTAAGGACTTTAAAAGGAAAATTTTTAAGTTATTTTTTCTCTAAGATAATTTATGAAACCTAGTTTGACTTGTAACGTTCATTTAAAGTAACACAATAATGTAATTCAATTACATTTCTGTGTTACTTTAAATAAAACCTTTTTAATTGATTAATTGATTGGCTATTCAAAATAAAATCTTTCCTAAAAAAATTGTGCCTAGTTCTGATTAAATAGGATTTTCTAAAATAAAAATAGATAGATTACTGTAGGTAGGTATCATCTCAATCATCTAAATGCAAAATTGGATTTACGCCTCGTTTTATAGAATAATCTATAATATAAAAATGGATCGCTGAATGTGTTGGTAAGCGCAAATCTCGAGAGCAGCTGAACCGATTCCGGTTTCGTAAGAACCATCCGGAACCGCGGATGGTTTTTACGGAGAGAAAAATGTAAAAAAATTAAGAATCGACTGTTAGGCGGTACGTAGTTCGCTGGGTCAGCTAGGCTATAATATAAAAATGAATCGTTGAATGTGTTGGTAAGCGCAAATCTCGAGAGCAGCTCAACACATTTCGCTAATTCTTTTTTTAGAATATTCCTTGAAGTACCGGGATAGTACTTCAAGGAATATATAGATAGATAGTATAGAAAAATATAAAAAAATTAAAGAATCGACTGTTAGGCGGTACGAAGTTCGCTGAGTCAGCTAGTCTATAATATAAAAATGAATCGCTGAATGTGTTGGTAAGCGCAAATATCGATAGCAGGAGGACGGATTTCGCTAATTCTTTTTTTAGAATATTCCTTGAAGTACGAGGATGGTTCTAACGGAGAGAAAAATAAAAAAAATATAGAATCGACTGTTAGGCGGTACGAAGTTCGCTGGTACTAATTAAAACCTAGTTTGAGATTAACTATTTCATTTCAAATTGTTTTTTTGTTACGTTATACAACATAAATATAAATAAAAAACTAAAATAACTGGTATTTGATAAAATTACGCGCAAAGTCAAAGTTATTTTAACAGAAATTTCCGAATCCGTAACTGAACTTTTTAGTATTTATATGGTACCTATGGCAGACTTATTATACAGAAATTTCATCCAGCCACCTTGCGGTATGAAACTGAACTTACAAAACTGTAATAAAACAATTGGGTTAATCTCGGAGTAAAGTTTTGTAGTTTTAGAAGGCTTATCTAGTTACCTTGTTCAAAATTGTAATAAAATTATACCTACATTAAATAATTAGGCACAAGTCATTTCCATTCTAACAGAACTTAAGTTGTGAAACTTCGCACACCGTAGATATGAGTATAATAGAATAGAAAAGGTTTTATCTAATGATATATCAACCCTTGTATGTCCTTACTGCTGGGGCACGGGTCTCTTCTTGCATCGCAGAAACTTTAGGCTAACTCCACCATGGGGGCTAAATCCGGGTTGATGGTGTAAGGCAGTGGCGAGCCTTACTGTCAGAAGTTATCAAGCTGCCCGTGAGGCTTCTAACATGGTTTAACAATTTTCATTACATGAAGCTGGCTTTACATGCCTTGCAAAGCATGAAAGCGCTCGGAAAAAATGCCTCTAGCGGTAGTCACAAGATGGTCGCCCATCCAGCACCTGACCACGCCTGTTGTTGCTATACCCAAGTGATTGATTCCAATTACTCGGTTCCGCTAGGCCAGGACCGCTTCTTTATTCACAAATTAATTAATTTAAGACAGCAAGCCCAAGTTCTCGAAATGATGATAGCGTGATACCATAAGCAGAGTAGGTAAGATCCGATTAGTTAAACACCGTAATAGGATTCATGTGGATGACAACCCATTTGCCCCTCAGTCGGATAATATCTTCTTAACGAAACTTCGGGTTAATTAGTTTCCCTGTGGGGTGATTCGGATAAGCCTGTCGACAGAGCTACCGAAGACTGACTGTTTGAATACCACCTATCAATGCAAATATGTTATTAGTATTATTAAATTCTTCATTGTACTAGTAAAGATTGTACAATTGGTGGGCTTAATAGTAAATAGTGGGTATTTAATTCTAGCCAAAAAACAGGTGACGTGGAGAAGGTGAATATTACCCTTAGCTATAGTATTTCTTATTGATTCGCGATACTCATACATAGTTATATATTAAACGGGTCAAATCGCTATTATTTATCAGGTAAAACGTAATTACCTTATTTCCCGACGTTTCGGCTGGTCTACCCCAGACCACGGCAACTGTAACGCTGCCGAAACGTCGGGAAATAATTACGTTTTACCTAATAAATAGTCGCGATTTGACCCGTTTAATATATAACTATATATTGTTCTTAGCTGTTAAGGCTGCTATAAAGTGAAATCCTTAACACATTCTAATTGTTTTGTTCAGCTAGTTCTTTGTCATATTCGGACAAATCTAAGTGTTTTTTTTTTATTTATACGAAAACAGTCTTACAAAAAACATTAACAACTGTCTTATACAGAAATAGACCTGTAGTTTTCCAAATTTACAATTTTTGAAAAAAAAAAACAATTATATGTTATTAGTGCGAAATTATCCTGGTGAAATATGACAAATTTAAAATGTCAAAAGTCGTGTCCTTTCGAGTCGAAAGTCGTATCCTGACATTTTAGCGCCACTTCAATACGAGTAGCACTCAATAAACAGGAATATATATTATGACAAAATACTTGTCTTACTCAATAGGACCAAGATTGTAATCAGGATCTAACCTGATATGTATTCAGGTTAGTGTTTTTTACGTGTTTATTACTCTTGCTGTTGTGTTGCACCAAAAGGATAAACGGAACGTTTGGATATCAGAAATAGATGACAGCTGAGGATTAGGTACTCGAAGAGGGTTCATAGTGCTAGAGGTCAAGACTATCGACGTGAGGTGGAAAATGCCGAAGAACGCAGTCAAAAGTGAAGACCTTGTAAGTAATAGAGTTTAAAAACCTATTAAGAGGCTAAAAATTTCACCCATGCCGGGATTCGAACCCGGCATGATGCCGTGAGTCGCCCATTGGCTCAATTGGTAGAGCGCTGGCACGGATAGCCAGAGGTTGCGGGTTCGAATCCCGGCATGGGTGAAATTTTTAGCCTCTTAATAGGTTTTTAAATTTGTCCTTAACACGGGTTAGTGCATTAAAAATAAAAATAGTATAGTAATAGAGTTACAGAAACCATAAACATATCAGCTAGAAAAAAAATCCGAAAAAAATTACACCCAATATATTGAGTTTTAAGAAGGATTTTATATCTGCTATTTCTATTATTCACACTTTTTTACGCAGCATATAAATGTCCAACTGCAGGGCACCGGCCTTCTCTCAGAGAGAGAGTATGAGCTTAATTATAACGCGTGCCCATCACGGATCGGCGAATACAAGCGCTGAGGTATTTAAACACCTCAGACACTCAGGTTTTGTCATGATGTTTTCCACAGTTAGCAAGTGGTATTGGTACCATAAAAGACACAAACCGGGGGGTGGGCAGCAGCGCCCCTGCAGTGCAATTCCACCAAACTGCGATCCCCAACCCGCATGCCCAGCGAGGGGATTATGGGCATTACCTCCCAACGATGGGACAACCTTGCGCTATGGCGCTCATTGGGGGAGGGCTATGTCCAGCAGTGGACTAATATAGCCTGAAGAAGAAGATAAAATACTATTTAGTATTAAGCCCGCCAATTGTAAAATCTTTACAGGTACAATAAAGAATTTAATAATAATAATAAGATAGCTACCATAACATCATTAATGTACATAACTTAGAAAACCAAGTCATTGGTTTTCTGAGGTATGTAGCCGGGAGACCCAGGTTGGATTCCCCCACTGGGAATCGAACCTGGGTCTCCCGCTTCCGAGTCCATTAATCTACCCACTGGGCTACCGCCGAGTTATAGGTTGTCTGGAAGAGATCGCTCTTAGCGATAAGACGGCCAATTGTATAACATTACTTAGATTTAAGAATCATGGTTGTAATATTTTTCTGGTTGTGCAATAAAGAGTTCTCTATCTATCTATCTATAGGAACAAGAAATAAATCCACAAGAAAAAAGTATTAACTTTGTTAGCCAATATAATATTAAGTCTTAAGCCTGCTTTTAAATCTGCTATCTTTGTGGTTTACACATTCAATGTTACATTTTCAATGATTGTAAAATAATGAGTATACTTACTTGAATCATAAGTATTCCTAAAAAATTTAATCAGTGACATTTAACTCATCAACATTATGTTTATATTCTCCTACTTGTAATAGAGAGATCGTACCACTTAAGTTAAGAATTTCTTACACCATGTTTGTTTATCAAAAACTATCTAAATCAAAATTAAAACATTTCTGTAGTTTCCATTTTATATTAAATTTTATAATCATACCAAAGTTTGACGTTTCTGACCACATTTATTAAAAATAGGTACTAAAAACTAATTATTTTTAAATAATAAGGTAAAGAATAAGTGAGCTCCACCAACCCGGACTTGGCCCCCGTGGTGGAGTATGGCCTAACCTTCCTGAGATGCAGGAAGAGACCCGTGTCCCAGTAGTGGGGACTTACAAGGGTTGATATCGATTGAAAAGTGAGCAAGACAGGTACCAGATGTAACAAAAACATACCTAACGAGTTAGTAATAGATATTTTTCGAAAAAGAAGTTATACAGTTATACAGTCTTTGGCTTAGAAAAAAACGGATTTAAATTAATAACAAAAAGACTGATTTTTCACAAAAAAGAAAAATAATATAATTTTGAGGGTTCTGATTTTCTTATTCCATGTAAAGTTTTAAACAATACATTTACGTTGCATCTACGTAATGAGATGATTTATAAAGCGTCTATTGGCATCTCCACTCCCACTAGATGGGTGAAGGGACCACTCGGACGCTGCAGTACCTGGGACATTGTGTTTGAGATGGCTCATGATTGCCCAGTACCTGTACCATCTTGACAGCTTAGTCGGCCTAGCGTAGACCGTAGGAAAGAAAACCGCGGGTTTCCTCACGATGTTTTCCTTCACTTTGTTAATACGTTAAATAATATTCATTAATAATAGTAATAACCTATAGAGAAAGGCTGAATTTTATGAATTTACCTAAATAAAATAAATTACCCCAACTTTGTTTATCCAACGGTATTGAAGTCGGTATTGAAATTCGCTTTGTTTACTTAGAAATACTATTATTGGGCGAAGTTTTAATGAGCTTCGCTCATGGTTTGAACTTGCAATAAAATTATTTTATTGGTTGAGAGCAATCATCATCTCATCCTTTTTTTTATTTAGCCTAATAACATCCTTCTTTACAGCACAGACCTTCTCTCAGAGAGAAAGAGAGAGAGAGAGTACGTAGCTAATTAACACGCGTGCTCACCGCAGATTGGCATTTTCAAGCGCACCGTATTTGAACACCTCAAACACTGGTTTCCTCACGATATCTTATTCTATTTAGGCAAAAAACAGGCATACGCCATGAGATTCGGGCGTTTTGAAAACCGTAGCAAAATGAAGGTTTTTTTTATGAATAGCTGTCGATAACGCTAGTTTGTTCTTTTAAAGGAGCACTGTTTACTTTAAAAACTTATTGCGACACAAACTCTAAGAATTTACAAGTTCACTCTGGCGTCAGTTCAGTCCGTGACCTTGATCAAGCTCGATCGATGCTAGACTGACGAATCATCAAAATATTCTAATATCGTAGTGTAAACTGCGTCTAATATGTGAGAAGTATCAGTAGGCAGCTATAGCGGTGCGTGCGTGCAGCGGGTCATTGTTCTGTTAGACGGAGCCTGTACTGATTGTTCGCGAAGTTTAGGAAACCATATTTCTCAATATCATTAAAATGTGAAGATTACTTTGCAAAATGCCGCTAAAAATACCAGTGGCACCATGCGAGGCTTGCGAGTCTGAGGATGCCTCGAGTTACAGGCGACAGGCGTCGCACATTTTCTCACACAAATATTGGTGTCGGTGGTAGTGTGTTTGCTTCTGCTTGAAAAAGTGGGAGAGAGGGCGGTGCATTAACAAACCGCATGGTGCTTTTGGGATTTTTAGCGGAATTTAACAAAGAAATTTTCATATTTCAATGCTATAATGGATTTCCGCAAAGTAACGCCTAATTCCATACAATTTCTCAATCTAATTTTTTTACTATATACCTACGTTAAAGTAAAGGTAAATAGATGGCATTTTTATTACTAATTACATAACCGCAACTCTCAAACCACCCATATATCAGAGTGAATACGAGAGACGAGATCCGTGCTTCGATGTCCACGTTAAGCTGTTGGTCCGACGCTCTTGCTATCATGTCAGAGGCCTTATGGGTGGCTTGATAACTTTTGACAGTAAGTCTCACCATGGTTTCGCAGCTCTTCAACAAACCGGACTTGGCCCCCGTAGTGGAGTATAGCCTAACCTTCCTGAGATGCAGGAAAAGACCCGTCCCCCAGCAGTGGGCACATACAAGGGTTGATATCGAATACGAGATACTGAGGTAATTCAGGCCTTCTATATCTAAGGTAGATTATTTCTAAACAGTGTCTAGAGCACATAAAAACACTATTGAAGATCTAGTCAATGTTTCCGGAGACATATGATAAAGCCAGCATTGAACAGGTAGGTTTAGAACTAGTTTGAAGCGGCATTTAACAGATACGTCGCATTTTAGACCCTGTCTTCGTATACCATCAGACGTAAGTGGGGTCAAGTGCCAACCTGTCTTACTTAAAATAAAACTCCTACATACTAGACAAAGGCAGTAGTTTTTTTTAGATAAAGTGGCATGCCTAATTCTTCCTGTCCTCTCAGCACTAATAGTCAAGTCATTCTGCAGAAGTCGCAATATCGATAGCGAGCAAGTAGTAAACAAACTGTTTTTTTACACTCATTAGCGAATACATGAAATAGTTGATACTCTTTTTTTGCGTTTTAGGAGTTAGTTTCATAAAAAAATGTCATGTATACTGTTTGTATTTAATAAACTAAGCATAATAATAATTATAGTATTTTCTAAGGTTAACACGAGCAGTAGAGAACATAACAAACAGCTTTTATAATCATAATTGTAAAAGCTGTTTGTTATGTTGATATTGAGTAGAATAATTCCATAAGTACTACTTGTGGTTCAATAAAACCTTTCTACAACACCCCAAATGAGCTTAACGTTTTCTTAGGTTGTTAGGTTGTCCGACTGTAAAAACAAAGAAAATAATGGTTTTCATGCATAAGTAAAAATGTCTTTATGATTAGTAGTCTCAAAATGTAAAATAGCCGAATGGACTTGTGCAAGACTTTTTAGCAGTCGGATGTGTTGATTTTTTACAATTTGTTTCAGATATTGTGTGAAATCAGGCGTTACTTTGAGGAAATCTACAATAGCATTAAAATGTGAAAATCACTTGCTGAATTCCGCCAAAAATCTCACAAGCACCATGCGGCTAGTTAACGCACCGCCCGCCCTCCCACTTTTTCAAGCAGAAGCAAGACACGAACACACCACCACCGGCACCAATACTTATGTGAGAAAATGCACGACGCGGTTTGCCCTTAAGACGAGGCATCACAGAAACGTAGCACACGTTGAAATGTGGAATTTTTAGCGGAATTTAGAAAAGTTATTTTCATATTTTAATGCAATTTGTTTATTGCCTTCCAAAAACCTGTTGTCATAGAACATTACTTAACTGTGAAAATTCACTTACCGACTGAAATAGGGGACCCGAATGATTGAGACAAATACAAGGCACCTCATTTGTTCACTTGAGGACATTCTAGGCTCACCTGCGCCCTATTTTATAGTTATAGCTCTATAAAATAGGGCTCAGGATTAAGCCTATGGCGTGGTTTAGTAGTGATGCTACGAAACAATACAAATAGTCTCTTTATTTTATTTCACTTGTTTAGGTACTTACGGTCTTATTTCTAGGGTCGGCGGGCGGGCACATAAGCCGAATTGATATTACTTTATTGTTCTTACTTATATATTATACGGGACGTTGGCGACGTCGTCGGGAATTAAGGTAATAATGTGTAGCGGTCAAGCGACTAAATACCCGCTCCGCTTATGCTCCTGTGAACGCGTCCTTAGGAACAAGTTTTATGCAGCCACTCCCCGTCTCGCCGCACCTCACCGCCCGCGGCGCCTAAGCGTGAGCTGCGGCCGCGCCGGCCGCGCGGACGGACCAACACGCCAGTCGTGCTCGTATCACCGCTCTCGAACCACGACGCTCGCGCGCGCTTTATTGCCTTTGTATAATTTACGTAGCTACTTATTACTTCTAAATCTTTGTACATATATTTTGCTTCGCTGTTGTAATATAATTCTTTCTTCAATTCTAAATAATACGCTTCATTTCATCTTCGCTAAAACCCTTTTCTTACGACAGTAAGAAGTAATTACCGTTATTTCTTTGTCCGTTATGTCGCCGTGTGAAGAATGTAGGAAAGTTATCCGCTTCTACCTTACACTCCGTGAAACGCAGGATCTCTTCTTCAGTCGGGGTCACCAATTTGTGGAGATGATGTAGGCACCCACTCCACGATAGGTATAGTTTAGTTGAAGTAGAAGTTGGAGATAGCAAGCACAGTTCTGTCGAACTGACAAAGAAACGGACAAAGAAATAACGGTAATTCAAAATCATAAGCGGTGAGCGTTTTTCAATATTACCTACTATGAGTGAGCCCAAAGAAACCGAACAAGTGAACCGTGTAGGCATAAAGGCGCCTATATTCTCTCCCGAAGATGCAGATTTGTGGTTTGCACAAATGGAAGCACAATTCGCTTTGGCTAAAATAACGGTGGATGAAACAAAATTCTATTACATCACTTCTAGTCTAGAGCCACAATATGCTAAGGAGGTTAAGGACGTAATTAAGGCACCACCAGTTACTGATAAGTACTTAAAGCTTAAGACGGAATAAATTAAGCGTCTATCTGCATCACAAGAAAAGCGCGTAAAACAACTTCTGGTGCACGAAGAGCTTGGCGATCGGAAGCCGTCGCAATTCCTCCGACATTTAAAAGATTTAGCCGGTCCCGCAGTACCTTCAGAGTTCCTGTTTACCCTGTGGTCCAGTCGTTTGCCGCAAAACATACAAACGATCTTGGCCTTGCAGATCGATTTACCGTTAGAAAAGCAGGGTGAGTTAGCCGACAAGGTGCATGAAATAGCTCCATCTAGTCCTCAGGTAGCCATGGCCAGCACATCCTCCTCTCCAAACTGCGAGATGATGAAGGAGATCAGCGAACTACGGAAGCAAGTAGAACTGCTTACTAGTCGCCTGAACCGAGGCGGACGCTCACACTCACGCTCCACGTACAACCGTAACGGTCACTCACGCAGTCGCTCTAGACCAAAACAGCCACCGTCAGATCATCCGCACTGTTTTTACCACTTCAACTACGGTGAGAAGGCCCGCAATTGCAAGCAGCCGTGTACCTTCAAGGCGGAAAACTATCAGGGCGGTCGCAAGTAGCGGCCAACGACTGCCCTCATCCAACAGGCCGTCTGTTTGTTACTGACCGATCGACGAAGAAGCAGTTCCTCGTGGACACTGGCTCTGACTTGTGTGTTTTCCCGCGGTCCCACATCAAGACGCCCTGTCCCAAGTCGAAGTTTGATCTAATCGCTGCCAACAACTCGGTGATCCACACATATGGCCCGGTAACACTCCACCTTGATTTCGGACTCAGACGCTACTTCCAATGGAAATTTACCATAGCTGACGTGTCAAAACCAATAATAGGTGTTGATTTTCTTATCCACTACAATCTTTTAGTAGACTGCCGGAATCAACGGATCGTGGACAACCTGACGACTCTCACTGCGCCTGCTACTTCATCTGGAGTTTCTGAGGAATTTGCTTCTGTAAAAGCCGTCACTGGAGAATCAGAATTTCATCAACTGTTGCGCGAGTTTCCCGAGATCACCAGACCGGCAGGTATACTATCGGCTCCTAAGCATAACACTTTGCACTTTATTAGGACGACGCCTGGCCCACCTGTCTCTTCAAAACCTCGTCGCCTCGATCCAATAC
Organism: Yponomeuta sedellus; assembly: GCA_934045075.1. Classification (NCBI taxonomy): domain Eukaryota; kingdom Metazoa; phylum Arthropoda; class Insecta; order Lepidoptera; family Yponomeutidae; genus Yponomeuta; species Yponomeuta sedellus. The sequence continues at coordinate 10,189,946 of OW203730.1, read as the reverse complement.
GCATGCAGGCAGCTAAAAAAGAATTCGAGGACATGCTTTCCAGTGGAGTTGCCAGACGTTCAGAAAGTCCGTGGTCCTCAGCCCTACATCTCGTCAAAAAGAAAGATGACGGTTGGAGACCCTGTGGCGACTATCGGTCACTTAATTCTCGTACAATCCCTGACCAGTACCCGATCCGTCATATCCATGACTTTTCTTATCAACTTTCCGGATGTACTATCTTCTCCAAGTGCGACTTGATAAAGGCTTACAACCAGATTGCCGTCAACCCAGACGATATACCGAAAACGGCCATTACGACGCCGTTCGGCCTTTTCGAATTTCCACTCATGACGTTTGGACTCATGAACGCGGCGCAGACCTTTCAACGATTTATCGATGAGGTACTTCTTGGTCTCAACTTTTGCTACGGCTATATTGACGACATACTCGTGTTTTCAAGTTCAGTAGAAGAGCACAGAGAACATTTGCGTCAACTATTTCAGCGCCTGAAACAGTACGGCATCCTTGTTAACACTAGCAAGTGTGTACTCGGCGCTCCAGAGGTCGAATTTCTTGGCTTCAACGTATCTGCAGCTGGTATAAAACCACTTGTGAGCAAGGTCCAAGCAATCCAGGAGTTTCCTGTCCCAAAATCCGTCAAGGAACTACGTCGCTTCTTAGGAATGCTCAACTTTTACCGCCGATTCATTCCTAACGCTGCGCGATTACAAGCGCCCTTGAACGAAGCCTTGACGGGACCAAAAATGAAAGGTTCACATTCTGTTGACATGACGCCAGAGAGACTCAACGCCTTCGTCGACTGCAAGACTTCGTTATCTCAAGCGACCCTTCTTGCTCACCCGGACACCTCTGCAGAACTAGCTATAGTTACTGATGCCTCTGACACGGCTCTTGGAGCAGTTCTGCAACAGCGTTCCGGTAAGAACTGGCAGCCTCTGGCTTTCTTCTCCCATAAGCTGAACACTGCTCAAAAAAAATATAGTCCGTATGACCGAGAACTTCTGGCTATTTATGGGGCGATAAAATATTTTCGCCATATGGTTGAGGCAAGGATATTTACCGTCTTTACAGACCACAAACCTCTCACCTTTGCCTTTTCTATGAATAAAGACAAATGTTCCCCACGGCAGTACAGGTACCTCGATTTTATCTCACAATTTACGACAGACATAAGGTACATACCAGGCAAGGACAACATTGTTGCTGACGCTTTGTCCCGTGTGGAAGAGGTCACTCCAGCCATTGGCTACGAGACCCTCGCACGTCTTCAGAATGATGACCCTGAACTGCAAGAGCTTTTACGTCATGGCACTCCCTTGAGGCTCAAAAAGGTAAAAAGCGCAGACTGTGACTTACCTGTCTACTGCGACACTTCTGTTCAACCTCCTCGACCATACATCACGCCACAATTGCGCAAGCAAGTCTTTGACACGTTGCACAATTTACACCACCCAGGGAGATCAGCTACGGTGCGACTGGTGACACAGAGATTTGTTTGGCCAGGGATTCGCAAGGATAGTAGAGAGTGGGCACGGCAATGCTTGAATTGCCAGAAATCCAAAATATCCCGACATACCATTTCCCCCCTTTCCTCCTTCCTAGCCCCTTCCTCGAGGTTCTCCCATATCCACCTCGATATAGTAGGGCCATTACCGCCTTTTTCTGATTTCAGATATGTCCTCACTGTCATCGACCGATTTACTCGATGGCCTGAGGCTATCCCAATGAAGAACATCACGGCAGAGACGTGTGCTGCCACCCTTGTTTCTGGCTGGGTAGCCAGATTCGGCTGTCCTGTGCGAGTGACGACCGACCGTGGTCGTCAGTTTGAGAGCCACCTCTTCAAAGCACTAACTGCCTTGATTGGTGCGCGCCACTTCCGCACGACCGCCTACCATCCTGCTGCTAACGGTATCGTCGAACGCATGCATCGTCAGCTCAAAGCGTCCATTATGTGCTACGCTTCCTCGCAGTGGATAGAAGCTCTGCCCCTGGTCCTGTTGGGCATGAGGAACACCTGGAAGGACGACCTGCAAGCGTCCCCTGCTGAACTCGTTTACGGTGAGCCTCTTCTTTTACCTGGCCAGTTCCTGTCACCAATAGACGACTACAATGCGGCTGACATCACAGAGTACGCTACTAGACTCCGTTCCTACATGGCAAAACTGGCACCAACCCCAACTTCGTGGCACAGAAACTCGCCGTTCTACATTCCACGTGACTTACACAACTCCTCACACGTTTTTTTACGTCAAGATCATGTTCGCGGCTCACTGGAACCTCCCTATGCTGGACCCTTCGAAGTTATAGAGCGAAAGTCGAAGTACTACACCTTGAAGGTTCGTGGGAAAACAGTAAACGTCTCCATAGATAGACTCAAGCCCGCTTACATCATGAAGGAAGTAAACACACCGTTCAGCATTCCAGTCAACAACACCGCCACTAACACTTCCGTCACGAACCAAGAGCGAAGAACACGAAGTGGTCGGCGAGTCAAGCTGCCCGATTTTTATCGACCGTAGTCACGGTCTGGCGGGGGGAAGATGTAGCGGTCAAGCGACTAAATACCCGCTCCGCTTATGCTCCTGTGAACGCGTCCTTAAGAACAAGTTTTATGCAGCCACTCCCCGTCTCGCCGCACCTCACCGCCCGCGGCGCCTAAGCGTGAGCTGCGGCCGCGCCGGCCGCGCGGACGGACCAACACGCCAGTCGTGCTCGTATCACCGCTCTCGAACCGCGAAGCTCGCGCGCGCTTTATTGCCTTTGTATAATTTACGTAGCTACTTATTACTTTTAAATCTTTGTTCATATATTTTGCTTCGCTGTTGTAATATAATTCTTTCTTCAATTCTAAATAATGCGCTTCATTTCATCTTCGCTAAAACCCTTTTCTTACTGTCGAACTGTGCTTGCTATCTCCAACTTCTACTTCAACTAAACTATACCTATCGTGGAGTGGGTGCCTACATCATCTCCACAAATGTTTTACAGTACTACACATCATAAAAGTCCCTTCGGGAATCGTCGTTCGCGCAGACTAGGAAGAAGTGTAACGAAAGTACCCGAAGCTATAAGTACATTCAACGTGACCTTTAACCGATACGGTTAAGGTGCAGAATTGATTGCCGCAGTAGCGCTACCTATTTCGCTCACGCTAATATTGCCAAACTAATAGTCACCTGCATCGATGACGTTGAATCAACCAATAGCAACAAGGGCGCGCGGCCTGCCATAAAATGAAACTATCTGATTGGAGAATCAACTTGCCGCACATCCAAAATTTGGTCATAAATATGCGCAGGTACATCCGCGAGACTTATTTCTTGTGTAGCACTGTACCTAATAAATAATCGCGATTAGACTCGTTTAATATGTATCCTTGTATGCGCATCAAGGGTCATTGAGAAATTCTAATTATTGTCTATACAATATCGATATCAACCCTTGTGTGTCCCCACTGCTGGGGCACGGGTCTTTTCCTGCATCGCAGGAAGGTTAGGCCATACTTCACCACGGGGGCCAAGGCCAGGTTGGTGGAGGATTGTAAGACCGTGGCAAGCCTTACTGTCAGAAGTTATCAAGCCGCCCATAAGGCCTCTGACATGGCTTAACGACTGCCATTACGTGACTGCGCTGACTGACATTTCCTTTGCTACATATTATTTAAATTGCCTGTGAGGAGTGATTTGACTAATCATATTTTTATGAGACTGTGGCGGTTTAAAAAATGAATTTCACTAAAACTTTCTTAAAACGGAGTTAAACCCGATATATGAGAGGAGTTTCTGTCATAAACCGGCTTGAACTCAAATTTATAAATGATTTAGAGGAAAACACGAATAAAGATCATAATAATCTGTGATTACGTATTTCGCTTTACCACCAACTATTTAAACTGCCTCTGAGAAAATCCTTTATTAATCGTGATTTAATAAAAAATACCGCAAACCTATAACTTGCGACTAAATAACTTTTTAGTGACTAGGTATTTACACGCGCCTTAACATTATGCTAACAACTATGTACGTTAACCATTGCTGACCTTCTAGGAACGTGTAAACGGGCAGTAACCGACATGTGGCCTTCAGGATTAAGAGGTAACTAACAACAAGGGTAAAAACAAAACTGGACTAGTAACGAGCGTGTCGACGGGAGTTAAGTAATGAAGGCGGATTTCGCATGGCTCGGATCGGCTCAAGTGCTGAGTCGTTAATCAAAACTGGTGTGTTTTAGGTCGAAACCCTCGGTGGGGTTTTTTGCCCCTAAGATGTTTGTTAAATATAAGGGTTTGATTAGAACTTTTTTTACATGGATTTCACTCGTTTATTATATTTTTTTTTACAATTTTCCGACGTTTCGGCACTTTTACAGGTGCCGTGGTCTCGGATGACTGAGGTGATAGGCGTCTTTTTGAAAGCATTAACTGTTAGTTTACTACTCTCGGCAAGAATCACAAAAGTTAATTATGAAGCTACGTTCCAAAATAGGTAAATCATTTTATATAAAGTCAACAATATTGATTATTAGTAATTGAAGTTAAAAATTAAATTTATAAACCAATTATTTTACATGAACTAACAATATTGATTATTAATTGAAATTAAAATTAACTCTACAGTCACACTTTTAGCAAGGGGGTCTTATGCACTTAAGCACTGGTTCCCATGCTGCCGGTATATTCCAACCACGATCTCTATTGAAATTTGGATGCCGACGGATCTCTATTGCCTCGCGTATCATAAAAACAGTTTAAATTATGTCTAGTACTCGTGTTAACCTTAGAAAATACCATAAGAGTTTGAGTCAATTATGTTACTTTCTTGCGTCATGAGCTTTGAATCTGTGAAAGTGAGTGTAATGTCCCCGCAACTTTCCCTTCAAGCAATTTATCTGCAAAAACTGTACAACATTACTGCTTCTTATCGTTTTCATTTCATAGAGCTAGAAAATATATTTTCGCTTTTTCTTGGGAGTATTTTTGTTCAATCTACAAAATAAGTAAGTAAAATTTCTTGAGATGGACGTTTATTATTTAGAGACCATTTTTCTCCTTTTCCCGCCAAGGAGATAAATATTTTTTTCAGAAATCCATTACTACTAAAGCTTGGGCAGGACTAACATTTTGTAAATAACTAGCTGACCCAGCGAACTTCGTACCGCCTAAAGGTTGATTCATTATTATTTTTTATATTTCTTTCCGTAAGAACCAGCCTCGTACTTCAAGGAATATTCTAGAAAAAGAATTAGCGAAATCGGTTCGGCTGCTCTCGAGATTTGCGCTTACCAACACATTCAGCGATTTATTTTTATACTATAGAAGATTCACATTATACTTCTTATTGCCTCGGGTTACTAAACTCCTTGTTTTTACCCTAACTTCTTTATTCATGTTATCTTTTAAACGAGTGGCGCGAACGAAAATGGCAAAGTCCAACGACGCCGACCAAATTGCTCACCAAAATTAGGGTGTCATGTTTAGAAAATTACAATTTACATGAACTTTCGGTGGGAAATATCATTTTACGGAAAATTACTTTTTGTTTGCTTGCTCGGCGAGACTTCGGGTAAGACTAAAGCTATGAGCACACAAAACTTCATCTCCTTCAGCACATAAGTGCCGTCTCCTATCGGTGGTTGGTAACCAATTCTGCTATCTTGCTTTTCGAGGTTGCCAGTACAAACAAGGAACTGGTACTCTGTCGTCAATTGTGTAGCCATGATGTCTTTGGTTTAGACCAAAGACCAGGGCTCCTTCTTCTTGGAATCTTGCCTTTTATGATAAGGTAGAGGAGACTTGAATTAAAACTTAACCTGGTCCAGGTTCGGATTTAGGTCAGTAATGAGTCTGTACTTCTTGCTATGTATTATATTCCCGAAATGTTCCAGTTTTTGTTTCTACAAATCTTCCTAAAGAAAAAAAAATGATTTAGGCCGAAGTGGGATTTGAACCTCGCCTCTAGCATATCGTGCCAGCACTGTTGCCAACTAAAGAATCGGAAGGATGTATTTTTCAATATGCTTAGCATTGGCAATGTTCTTTGATAACATAAGCATAGATTTGAGCCCAGGCTGTTTTAAAACGGCGTAATTATTTCTGTTTACTTACTAGATCTAATTCCGTTTTACAACTGTCTAGTAATTTTATCTTTTTTCCATTAACTATATTTCCTAGCTATTTTTGAAACGTAACAAACTTGACGCCCTAGTTTAAGCACGACGTCACTAATCTAATTTTAATGCATGTTATGGAGGACCTAACAGAGGCCAACGCTGCTGCAATTGCAGTGGCCAACTATTGGGCAGGAAAATTAGAAACTGGAAGCCGATTCTCGACCATGCGAATTGAAAGCGTAGACGCAAAATATTCGACGGCTTTGACATTTGTCGCGTAAATATAAGATAAGATAACTCGACAGAGATATTAGACATTTATTTTCTCATTCGAATTCAATCTAGCATGGCGTTTAACATACATATTTTGGCCGTCGCTCGACTTTTTACGTAGAATTCCAAGTCATAAGTCTTAGCGTCGCATACGACTTATTTGCTAATGAAGTGAGATTTGGCTCTCTGGCTGCATTGCTGACACGAAAAGAAGAAGAATAAGGCATGTTGTCCTTAATACTTCTGTCTGCTGTATGGGTTATTTGGAAAATCGGTGCCGCAGTGCGTTGAGCCCCTAACTTCGTTGAAGGAAGCCTTTTCCGCGTGTGGCGTATTCGTGTCTCCGAAGAAACTTTTTCATTAGCATCGACAATGGATAAAGCCTTCGGTACCTTAAAACGTTTTAATACATTAATTTCGTAATGGATGTTCATTCTTGTTTGACTGCCTCGTTGGTCAAGCGGCGTCGCGTCTGACTACCATGCGAAGGTCGTGGGTTAGATTCCCACTGGGACCGACATAAATTTTAACATATGGCCTCAGTCTAGTATTTACATGTTTACGACGTTCTTGCCTGGCTACCAGGACCCAGAGTATCCCAGTTTGAAGAAAAAGAAAGACACACAAGACATTAATTAATTTATATATCAAGATGCTGTAGCAACAAGACACGCATAAATTGAATTTATAGAGCAACTTGATTTATTTCATTTTTTAATACATGGAAAAACACTCAAAAAAATAATTTTTAACGTTTTTATTCAATTTTTTCTAAAGTTTTCTATGGTATTAAAGTTGGACTCAGATTCGCCATTGTTCAATCATATCATGGTTGTTTCATTGATATTCTTGGTATTTTTGTAACCAATCGCATGAAGATGGTATAACGCGTGCCACTTAACTTGGTGCCTTGCACGATTCAATGCGCTTCGCGAGAGTTGCCAATTAAATTTGCGCGGATAATACTATTGGAATGACATTGTGCAGCTATAATCACATTGCTAAGTATACTGACAATAAGCGGCAAATATCAACTATTGTTGTGCTCATATTATTTTATTTAAAAAAAATTAGCTGTTTAAAAACCTATTAAGAGGCTAAAAATTTCACCCATGCCGGGATTCGAACCCGCAACCTCTGGCTATCCGTGCCAGCGCTCTACCAATTTAGCCAATGGGCGACTCACGGCATCAGTAAAATTTCGAACCTCTTTACACTATTCTCTGTATTACGTACAGGCAGCGACATCTGGCTTAAGCAAATTGCATCACTTACAGCCCCGACTACCTACTTTGCAGTTAGGTTTTTACATCGGAATGATATCACTGTACCCACATGATTATACTAATTTTATTTTTTAATGCACTAACCCGTGCTAAGGACAAATTTAAAAACCTATTTAGAGGCTTAAAATTCCACCCATGCCGGGATTCAACCCGCGACCTCTGGCTATCCGTGCCAGCGCTCTATCCAACTGAGCTAATGGGCGACTCACCGGCATCAGTGAAATTTCGAACCTCTTTACACTATTCTCTGTATTACGTACAGGCAGCGACATCTGGCTGAAGTAGATTGCATCACTTACAGCCCCGACTACCTACTTTGCAGTTAGGTTTTAACATCGGAATGATATCGCTGTACCCACATGATTATACTATTTTTATACGGGTTAGTGCATTAAAAATAAAAATAGTATAATTAGCTGTTTATTTCATATTAAAAAAGTACACAAAAGTTTTCTTGTTCTGGAGGCTAAAAATCTTTCATATAAGATTATAATGCTTCCAGAGGATTAAAGAACTGTGTTTGTATATGTAGACTTTAGGTTCTAATAGATTGATCAACCATGACATTTTAGGTATTTAGACCGCTCTTATTGTAAGCGAGTAAAGTTCAATTTAAAACTTTATAGAAGTACAAAAATTACTTTGACACAGGAATATTATTCCTATATCTACGTTAGTTACCCATTCGGTATTTTATTACCCTTTTATTTAATTAGCCGTGGCTGTGTCCCAATGCTGGGCAAAGGCCTCCCCTTCAGATTTCCACTCCTTTTTGTCTACGGCCAATGCTTTTTTTCCCTTATTTTTTATTTTCACAACCCTTATTTTAAAATATCAGCCGTATTGTTCAATTGATCTGGAATAACTAGTCGTATTTAATTAACCCTAGCAAGTTATATCGCTAATGACTTTGGGATATTGGCGAAATAACAAGGTTGAATTAAATGGGCTTATCTTGAACCAATAAGGGCCGAATAATGTTTGTTTTCAATGCCTACCAACCGAGTGATCATACAATGTTACATATTTTGAAGTTATTAAATAAAGGTGAAAACTACTTAACTGAACCAACAGCTTGAGGGTCAACTTCTTTATTGAAGACAACATAGTAAAATTTGATTTACCTACGTTACTGAAAATTGGGCGATGAATAGAATGAAAGTAAAACTTGACTTTCATAATAATTTTATTTCATAATTTCTTTTTCCTTTTGGTGAGTTTGATTTTTTTTTCCATTGATCATCCTTTGATCTGGAGAAATCTGTTTTAGAACTACGTTCTTTCTCTTTACATTACATGTATAATTTTTAATGTAAGATTACATTAAAAATTAAAAATTAAAAACTACGTGCAGATGCACGTAGTTTTCTTTTGGAAGTTGTCTATTAGTCGTTAACTTGTAAAGCCTCCTTAGCTGTGATAGTTTTTCTTTCAACCTCGGTGTATCTGCATTATAGTTAGTTAGCTTCAAACAACTACATATAAGCTCCGGGTACGTAAACCAATGGCGATATATCTTAATCTTAGAATTCAAGTGAAATTAACATGAATTTGCCACTACTCTGGATTTCACGGCACTTTTCACTTTTACTTCAAAAACTTTGATAGGGAATCCTCGATTTGCGCTGCTCAACGTCTTGGCAATCGTACCGTCTCGCCAACCTCCGTCTGATCTCTTTTATTTACTTCAGCACTGCATTTATATTCAAACACAATTCAACACCCGATCTTCAGATATAAACGTGAATACTCTAGCGCGATTATGGTCAGACAGCTAGCGTTGAGGGTGATACAAGCCTCGATACAGGTGCCAGCCGAATCACAGACTTTTTCATCATTCATTTAGAAGCAGCAGAATCACTGACTTGATTGTAGAAGTTTCCTACATATTGAGTCGGGAATTGTCCTGAGTAAATATTTATGAATCAGTCTATGTCTTCAGATCTATCCGAAAAGAAAGATACAGAACGATACTTGTATTCAATACGTGAAAAATTTATTTGTTATCTATGGAAAACCAACAGCTGATAAACAATATATAAAGCTTATAAAACTAGTTAGTAACCCAATTAGAGGTTTCCGCGTTTAGCAATAGAATGCTAGATTTCTGCAAGGAATCAAAAAATAGTAACACAATTGGTACATTGAGCGTGCATCGTAATATGTTAGGTTGATACAGCCATTATTATTACTTTTTTTTTATTTAATGAAAATCCGCTGTGAGAAATGCATTCAAGTAGGTCAGACCCGTGAAGTCTCAGGTTGAATCCCAGCATGTAATGTCAAAGCCATGGGAGCTTTTTTAGGGTTAATGATAGAAAATGTTCGAGTTAAGAAATAATTGAGTAAAGGTTCGCTAAATTTCGTGACTGAAAGATACTATCATGTTTTAGTTTTAATTTTCTAACAATTATGCGTCCGAATGGCCAGCGTGTATGCAAAGGACACCTGCCATTTTTAAAAACCTATTTAGAGGCTAAAAATTTCACCCATGCCGGGATTCGAACCCGCAACCTCTGGCTATCCGTGCCAGCGCTATTCCAATTGAGCCAATGGGCGACTCACCGGCATCAGTAAAATTTCGAGCCTCTTTACACTATTCTCTGTATTACGTACTGGCAGCGACATCTGGCTTAAGCAAATTGCATCACTTACAGCCCCGACTACCTACTTTGCAGTTAGGTTTTACATCGGAACGATATCACTGTATCCACATGATATACTATTATTATTACCTGCCATTTATTAGTAAAACATAACCTGTGCCTAACCTATATTGATTTCAGTTAAATTTTAAAGCGATCTCCAATTTCTCTGCGTGGGTTCCTAGAAAATGTAATTACACCCAACCGTGTGCACAGTTAGCGTCAGACTTCGTAAATAACAACAGTCTTATTGTAAAACGCCGAAGAGTCAGTATGGAACAAAAATAAGAACCCTCGGGTGTACTTTGCTTACTGGGAGTAATGTGCTCAAACAGCCGAAACAAATTTTCGGCGGTCAATAAATTGAAAACGGGGGCACATAATAACCAATAAATTTATGCTCACATGTAAAATTTTGTAATCGAAATTTGTATCGGAGGCTGCCGTAATTAATTTTGCAGGCCCCCGTGAGGTTTATGTTTGTTTGTAGGGTTCCAGTACTAGTTAAAACTTACGAGTCGAATGGCAGACATTATCTTAACTTACAGCTTACTAAATCCTCGTATGGCGTGGACACCGTCAACCATTCTAGATTTCCTTTGGATTTTTACTTGCTGCTTCCATACTACTTTTTCTTTTGACGATACTCTACAATTAACCTCTTGGAAATTATTCTTAACGTCTGTTCTGTCTGTCAGTCATCAGCTCGTGATAACAACATCTATTCCTTCATAACCGACTGAAAGAAACGACTAAGCAGCGCTTCACGAAGCATACCGATAAAAACATCGATTGATATCAACCCTTGTATGCCCCCACTGCTGGGGCACGGATCTCTTCCAGCATCGCAAGAAGGTTAGGCCATACTGCACCACGGGAGCCAAGTCCGGTTTGGTGGAGAATTGTAAGACAGTGGCGAGCCTTACCGTCAGAAGTTATCAAGCCGCCTATAAGGCCTCCAACATGGCTTAAAGACTGCCATTACATGACAGCCGGCACCAACGGCTTAGCGTGCCTTGCAAAGCACGGAAGCAACGGATAAAAACAAAGTGTGACTTTATTCATTTATAATAAATAACATGATTATATTATTTTTAATGCACTAACCCATGCTAAGGACAATCTTAAAAACCTATTTAGAGGCAAAAAATTCCACGCATGCCGGAATTCGAACCCGCGACCTCTGGCTATCTGTGCCAGCGCTCTTTCCAACTGAGCTAATGGGTGACTCACCGGCATCAGTGAAATTTCGTAATACGCAGATAGATAGATAGTAGATAGAGATAGAGAAAACATTATTGTACATAAAAAAGGAAATTACACAGATATTTCTTAACCTAAGAGTACATACGGCGGCCTTATCACTAAAAGTGATCTCTGAGAATACAGAGTAATACAGAGAATATTGTAACGAGGTTCGAAATTTCACTGATGAGTCGCCCATTAGCTCAGTTGGAAAGAGCGCTGGCACGGATAGCCAGAGGTCGCGGGTTCGAATCCCGGCATGCGTGGAATTTTTAGCCTCTAAATAGGTTTTTAAAAAATTACATGCCAATTGTGTTGGTGGTCGTGTATGCTGCCTGTTTTTTGCCTAAATAGAATCATGAGTCATCATGAGGAAACCTGAGTGTCTGCTATGTTCAAATACCTCAGCGCTTGAAATTGCAGGTCTGCGGTAAGCACGCGTGGCCATGCTCTCTCTTTCCGAAAGAAGTCATGTGCCCTGCAGGTTCGGTATATAGGCTTTATAAAAATATGCCATGCTGGATCGCTATAAAACTTTGCTAATAGAGAACTCCATTCAATGCTTGGCCGCGTTTTGAATCAATAATAATAAATTAACTTAATGGTACTTGAAGATGGATACCTACAGAATATCCCAAATGGGTGACAGCATACCCTCCAAGCTTAGGTTTACTTGGTCGGTCTTGAAAGGTTACTACCTTGACTTGACAGGTTAATCCTACGACTTCATCTACCTTTGGAGACCCTGGTCTCCATATTTTACTAAATCGCTTGTCACACCGATATAAATAAACGCAGACTCGACAGGCCTGATATTATCAACTGAGAAGCTCCAGCACTTTCTACATAATTTTACCATTAGAACCGGACCTGGCCACCACTATTTAGATGTTGTATAGAATCAGGCGTTACTTTGCGGAAATCCATAATAGCACTAAAAAGTTAAAATTACTTCGCTAAATTCCGCCAAAAATCCCACAAGCGCCATGCGGTTTGTAAATGTACCGCCCTCCCTCCCACTTTTCACACAAGTATTGGTGTTGGTGGTGGTGTGTTCGTGTCTTGCTTCTGCTTGAAAAAGTGGGAGGGAGGGCGGTACATTAACTAATCGCATGGTGCTTGTGGGATTTTTGGCGGAATTTAGCGAAGTAATTTTAACTTTTTAGTGCTACCACTATTTACATAAGTACTCACTCATTGCTGCCATAAATCTTGTGTTCTTCATTATAGCAATATTTTGTTATAGTTTAGTACACTTCACAGTACAGTTGCAGGATCAGTGTTTATGGTTGGAATCGAAGCGGCGTCACTTTATGAAAATGATATGTATTGTACTGTGTGTGAAGAGAGAGATAAAATATTACTAAAGTATTTTATCGATGGATATACTTATATGACTATGAATGTGTGGGTGAGGTGTCAGTATGCTGACACTACGTAAATTCATCCTGGGAACGGAACATTAGCACAGTCAGCTGACTCAAAAGATACTGGATTGCTTATTGTCACTTCATAATACTTAGTTAGTTAGTTAGACCTTAGATTTCCGCACTTAGCCTCAATTGTACGTAGCAAGCGCTGAGGTACGCTAACGCCTCAGACACTAGGGTTTCCTTACGATGTTTTTCTTCACGGTCAGCGAGTAGTATTGCTACTATAATTTCACAAATGTACCTAACTTAGAAAACAAAGTCATTGGTACATGCCGGGGTTCGAACCCACGACCTCCCGATTGAGAAGCCGGCGTTCTACACCGCTCCGCTACCACCGCTCCGCTACCACCACTCTTTTCATAATACTTTTCCGATTGTCATTTGTAAGAACACGATTTCTGTAAAACAAATCTAAAACTCGTACAATACAATTTTATTTTGTTTTTTCCCCTTGCCCTAGTTTTTAAAATGAGTGCACTTTAAAAGCGCTTTAGAGGAACCGTGATTTTTTTAAAATAAATACGACTATATCCTTTCAATTTGTAAAACTATTTCCCAGTACCAAGATATCTGTGTAACTTTGGAAAGATTTCATCCCAGTACGAAGAGCGACTCATAGTTTATATTAATAAAGTTTTATTACTTTCTACAGGAACGTCTTCAACTTCGCTTGCTAATCATTGAGTGTCGGGTGATTATAACTTTGGCAATGACTGCGGGTGCCTCCACAAAATATTGTAATAAATAAATGGACAGGGATTACGAAGTTTCACTTCGCTTACAGCGTAACAGCGTTATATAGTTATCGTTGTACGAAATTGTGTTCATTAGGTGGTATTACAGTGAGTAGATTTTGTAGGTACGTTCCGTAGCTAGTTAATTAGCTGTTGTGTTACCTAATACGAGATTCGTTTAGTTGTTTAAAACTAAATAGACGGTTATCGCTGTTAGCCCGGAACATTACGTGTCGGAACATTGTCTGAACATAGTTTTATTTTTTTCGGACTGACGACAGACTATTGTATATTTATGAGTGTTGCAATCGCAAATTATTCAAGCGTAATTAAATCCAACTAAGTAGACTGAAAAAGAATGGAATAAATATAAATAAATATCACTAACTTTAGTAACTACGTTTATAATTAATTTTTGAGTAATTAATTTCTGCAGTCTGCGGTTTGAGTTTCAGAAAGGGTGACAAAGACTCTTTTTATATTTATCACTTAATTACACTCAGATACTTGTTAGACTATAAACTATCTTTAAATGTGCCTTGCGTGCCCTAATACCATTGATTAGGCGTACCTAATAATTGCAAATGATACCGCAGTCAGCGTCGCAAAGTTCAAAATCGCAAAGCCGGAACTGAGTGTAAAGACTGAATTAAAACGTGTTATGCCGTCGACACGCTAAGAAGAAAAAGTAAATTATAAACAAGTATATTTGAAACTCTTATTATTGTAATAAGGCAACTTGATGTCAATCAACTGTGTAAAAAATCTTTACTAAAATAAATGATTTTGTACTAGTACTTTGTAACTCATAGCGTAGATAAAAAATATACAGTAATACTTAATTATCTCTATCATTTCGCGTTATGAAAGTCGTAACGCAGATTAGGGCTTAAGTTTTTTTGCCTTTCATAAATAAAAACTAACGGTCTTATGAATGATGATGATGATTGGCCTTTTTGCATCTACGTAATGAGATGATTTATACAGCGTCCAGTGGTATCCTCACTCACACTAGATGGGTGAAGGGACCACTCCGACGCTGTAGTGCCTGGGACATGGTTTTATAGATGGTGTAGGCTTGCCCAGCACCTATACCACCCTGACAGCTTAGTCAGCCTAGCCCACAGGAAAGACTAGTCAATACGTGCGGAGCCAACCAAGCCGCGGGTTTCCTCACGATGTTTTCCTTCACCGTTAGCGTGTGGTATTGCGACTGCAAATTCGCAAATGTACGTAACTTTGAAATGAAACAAAGTCATTGGTACATGCCCGCACTCGGGATCGAACTTGGGGCTCTCGCTACTTTGAATAAAAACATGATTTCTCTAATACAGAGACCGTTGGAGTAATCTGTCTTTTCCCTTCTTCGTCTTTCGCTTTACAACAGTCTATTTTAACTGTTAATTTAAGGCATTGCGTTTTACAAATAAAGTGTATATTCCAAGTAGCCCAAAAACTAGGACTTAATGAACGTTTCAAGTTACTAGATGTCTATTTAAAAAAATGACCATTTTTCTCACCTTTTTTTATTTATTTTTTTATGTAGCCTATAAACGTCTCGCTGTAGGGCACAGGGCTTCTTTCACAGAGTGAGAGTATGGGCTTAATTACCACGCGTGCCCAGCAAGATACCCAGGTTCTATTCCCAGTGCGGGCATGCACCAATGACTTTGTTTTCATTATGTACATCTGTGAAGTTATATTATTTATACCACTCGCTAACTGCTACTATAGTATAACCATCCAAAAAACGCTTTTGGTGATCTAGGAAAGGTTTTGATATGATAATATAAAATATTACTGTTCTTCCTTGTTTCTTTCGACCACAGGATACCTACATAATTTCCAATTGTTACGACTTTTCCCTCAAAACACAAAGTTGCTCTTTGTTCTTCCATAAATTACTTAAATATATTGGGTATGCTAAGAAAGGCAAATTATGCGTTCGCCCAAAAAGAAAGTTAGGAAACAAGCCAAAGATTACATAGCTCAAAGTAACGACCACCATTTCATTTCATTTTAATAAGGAAAAGTTCCATCAGCCTTCGGATTTTCAAAGTAAACTTGAAAGAGAAATAAGATTCATTCAATCCTGCGGGCTACCGCCGCACCGCCTCTATTTTTGACGTCACCAGGGCATCATTTTGACTTGAGTTTCCAGCTTTTCCATGTAGAAACCATGTAGAACACAGTATTTTTATTTTTAATGCACTAACCCGTGCTAAGGAACAAATTTAAAAACCTATTTAGAGGCTAAAAATTTCACCCATGCCGGGATTCGAACCCGCAACCTCTGGTACGGATAGCCAGAGGTTGCGGGTTCGAATCCCGGCATGGGTGAAATTTTTAGCCTCTAAATAGGTTTTTAAAGAACACAGTTTTTCATTAAATCGGTTCTAATTTTTTTCTGGTTATACTCATATTGGAGTGCGCCACTCTAGATAAGCAGACTCGAACCAAGTTTACAGAACCAATTTCTATGTATTATGATGAAATTCGTCAAAATATTCATTAAGATCATTAACAAATGGTTGATTGATAATAAGGTGTCCGCCTTTTGCAGACTTGAGATCATCAAAATCACTTGTAGTAGCTTCGCAAAGCATGTTAAGCCGTTGGTGCCGGCTGTCATATAATGGCAGTCGTTAAGCCATGTCAGAGGCCTTATGGGCGGCTTGATAACTTCTGACAGTAAGGCCCGCCACTGTCTTATAATCCTCCACTAACCCGGACTTGGCCCCCGTGGTGGAGTATGGCCTAACCTTCCTGCGATGCAGGAAGAGACCCGTGCCTCAGCAGTGGGGACATACAAGAGTACATAACGATAACGAAAACTTGTAGTAGGGCACTAATAATAGGCATGACCAAAATATTTTGAAATCCTCTTCCATATAGCCTGATGAAGAAGAAGATGAAGAATTTGGGGACACATTATTTACAAAACCTACTTTTCTTAAAACTGTTTTTATACGGATTTATGCTCGTTTATTAAATTTTTTACAATTTTCCAACGTTTCGGCACTTTTTCAGGTGCCGAAATGTTGGAAAATTGTAAAAAAATTAATAAACGGGCATAAATCCGTATAAAAACAGTTTTAATTATGTCTACTGCTCGTGTTAACCTTAGAAAATACCTACTTTTCTGTAAGAAACTAATGTTTAACGAAAGTTAAAACCATTTTTCTAAAATTGTTTTAAATCAGTCGTTATTTTAAAGTAGTCACAACGATGCACGGATGAAGTTACTTGTGTGATGGTTGTTTCACTCAAAATGGCTGTACCTTCTATATTTTTTTATTTTATTGAAAATATTGTAATATATTTTTTTATAAAACTAAATCAGTGTTTTAAGTCATTTTAAAATGTACTTTCTCCTAATGTTGTTAAATCTTTGATTATTTGAAACTGATCACGCTCACTTAAGTTTTTTTTATTGACTCGGAAATATAAATCGACGAAACGGCTTTGTAATGTAAAGTAACAGTTTTGTCATCTTCAGTATCATCTATCAAACGGCCTGTCAATTGAAGACGCCTCTTTAATAAGACAGCTCCCGGGTTTCATTGACCCGTCTTTACAGGACCTATTCAGGTCAATAATACCCGGATGATCAATGTCTTTAAGAAACATAATAATAAGATCTGAAATTGGGAGACTGCTTGGCTGCAATCTGGCTAGTCCGCAATTTGCGAACGTCCTTGAATATTCGGAAAAAGATGGTGATAGTGATGAATTACAGAATTACTTTAGAAATTTCACGTATTTTATTTCTTTGTGAACAGTCAATGGGAAAATGAACTAAAACCAATTGATTTTAAAGTAGAGTGAACACTATTCATCGGTTCTATAATTTTACACTCCAGTTTGGTGTCTAGATGAACAAAATTAACTTAGTCTATTTGTAAAAACTTATTTAGAGGCTAAAAATTCCACCCATGCCGGGACTCGAACCCGCGACCTCTGGCTAACCGTGCCAGCGCTCTCCCAACTGAGCTAATGGGTGACTTTAAAATTGTCCTTAGCACGGTTTAGTGCATTAAAAAGAGTATAATAACTTGGTCTATTTTAAGTTATAATAAATTTGTATTTTATATGCAATAGGTAGTTACATTATTTTTTAATTTCAATTAAATTTCAAGTACCTACATCTCGGCAAAAGCCCTACACAATTATGGAAACAATAGAACAAAAGTTACAATGTTCTTGAAAAACTACTCGTACAACACTTCCTCGCATTTTGCTAAGTAAATTCATTTTACACGGAGAGTTCAGTTTTCTCTGCGAAAAACATTGAGGTAAAAAGTGTTGGGCTTTTCCATTCTTACCTTATTTACAAAGAACTTTATTTTTAGTTAAAAACAATACAACTACATTAGGGTAAAAATCACTGGGCTTTTCCATTGTTACCTTAATTACAAAGAACTAAATTTTTATTATTATATTTATTAAAAAAAAACAATACAACAATGTAGTTTTACACAGTTTATTTTGCACAATAAAAAATTAACATACTGCTATTATTCACCACTTTGCAGTGTTGCCAGATTCTGACTGGCCAAAGTTAAAATTAAAAAAGTGTTCCAAGTCGTAAAAATATCGTGCCGCTCCAAACGCCTAATTGGAAGGCCCACAATAAAAACCCACAAAGTAATACATATCTTGCCTCATAATAAAACTGCATACGAAGGCACTATACATCCTGTATATTTCTTAAATGACCAGATCCTACAACATGTCCTTTAGAGTTTGTTATTCACAACAAATTATATTCTACCGCTATTGTTTTTTTTGTTTTGTTTCATTTATGAAAATTTTACTTTTTGTAGCCTATACTTATATAATTTATTCAGGGCTCACGCATGGCACAGACGTTCTCTGAGAGAGAGAGAGAGAGAGTATGACATACTCTCTCTCTCTTTTTTAATTACTACTCTCGTGCTTAATTATATTTTTTTAGCTTTATGATACGTAAACACTTAAAATTGTATACAAAAAAATTATTCACGAAAAAATTATGTTTATATAAAAATTATGCACAAATATTTTGAAAACCTAGAGGCTAAAAGTTCCACCCATCCCGGGACTGGAACCCGCGACCTCTGGCTAACCATGCCAGGTTAGCACACTAACCCAGAGGTCACCGGTTCGAGTCCCAGCATGGGTGGAATTTTTAGCCTCTAAATAGGTTATTAAAATTATAATGTTACCTGTTTTTCCTGTTTTGGAGTGACAGTGTTTAATAAAGAATACCTAGAATGATATGTGTCGCGTAGAACGGACATTCTTCTTCGTAGGACAACCATTTTGTGACTGAAGTCGGCAACGTTGCCAGTACGCGTCAACGTTGACAGAGAGCCCAAAAACAAACCAAATATGTCAATTTTGATAATTCGAAAAAGATAACTGTCATAAATCTCCTAGCGCAAAAGTTGTTACAAAACAAAAACTTTAATTGCAATATTTTCTCTTTAGAAACACTTCTCTATTCCTAAATATTTAATCTACTAAACCATCCCTCGATACGGTGCCAGTCATTGCTGAAAAAAGCGATACTTTACCCTTGTGTCCTTGCGAGTTAATACCTTCATTGGACGTTTGACAGGAATACTGTTTTATTTTGGTAACCTTAACCGTACTGCCCCTACAGATCTGAAATCCTCAATCCTGTAATACAATAGCTGGCCTCGGGGATAGAGAAGGTTGAAATGGCCCGAATCGTTTCGTGTTAATGTGTGCACAGTCGTGTATATATACGCTGAGGTGAGAGTACTTGACCTGAGGTTATTATTATTATCATTAATATTAAATTCTTTATTGTATCTGTAAATATTGTACAATTGGCGGGCTTAATTTTGCATATTTTATTCTAGCCAACCAACAGGTGACGTGGAGAAGGTGGGCGTAGTCTCAAACGTTGAGGTGATATTTTACTGCCAAATATCTTTTTTTTAATTACACTATATATTAATATGTACAATAATAATAAACATACACATTTACAAATATAATAGTTAAGCACATATATAAAGATGAATAGATAGACTACACTACATTCACTATGGACCTTGGATAGAAATTTTGTATTAATCTAATGTATAAAAAAATCTCGTGTCACAGTGTTTGTTAAACGCCTCCGAAATGGCTTCACCAATTTTTAGGACTTCATTGTGTATATTTGCTAGATCAGAGAATTGCGTATATTTTCTAGACCTACACTAATTTATTTAACAAAACATCGTTTGGCAAGTTTGCCGAGCCTAGTATTTATGTTATATACTTTTAAATAAGTTTTAAAAAACGGCCAAAAATGTACATCATTTGTACACTAACAGTTACTTTCATTAATTTAATTTTTTGCCATGCCAACAAATGCTATATTTAACAATATTAAAAACACAATTTAGAACTAACAATCTAGCCTTACAGACGTGCAACAAACTTGACTAACAGTTACTTACAATACAAGTTATCTGGCGTATGAACTAAAGTTAGTTATTATGAATTTCACGGGGATATGTATATTATATTCCAACCCGGACTTGGCCCCCGTGGTGGAGTATGGCCTAACCTTCCTCCGATGCAGGAAGAGACCCGTGCCCCAGCAGTGGGGACTTACAAGGGTTGATATCGATGTATATTATATAACGGGAAATGTGTAAATTCAAAATAAGATTAAACTGTAGTTTGTTAACTGAACCGAAAAGCGCAAACACTAGTAACTCGAACCGAAAACTTATAATTACTTTAACTGTTAAAGTATTTATAAGTTTTCGGTTCAAGTTCTAAGCTACTGTACCTTTTGTTGTTCTCTAAGCAATTACAGTGGCAGGGGTGTTATTATAAGTTTAATACTTAGCGTGCATGTGCATTAAAAGTTTTCTCTTAATGATTCCTCCTAACGTTCATTATTACGGAACCCTTAAAGGAGTTCTCTGTTCCGAGTATAACGTTCATCCACCCATTGTGTACGTGTGGCCCCTTCTAAAATCAAAATGCGTATTTGGATGGAGTCTAAGAATGTGTTAATGAATTTATGGGTTGAGATGCAATGCAAATTACGTTATACGTCTGTTTTTTTAATTGCATATTAAATTTTATAACCAATGGTACCTACTTTTTTGGGGTTCCGTACTTCAAAATCATCAGATAAAAACCTATTTAGAGGCTAAAAATTCCACCCATGCCGGGATTTGAACCCGCGACCTTTGACTAACCGTGCCAGCGCTCTTTCCAACTGACCTAATGGGCGACTCACCGGCATCAGTGAAATTTCGAACCTCTTTACAATATTCTCTGTATTACGTACAGATTTACTCTGTATTTTTTTAGCCTCTAAATAGGTTTTTTTAAATTCGTCTTTAGTGCATTAAAAATTATATAATCAACAGAAGAATATAAAAACGGAATCACTTTGTTGTCCGTCCGTCCATCTGTCCGTCCAATGCCCTTTATCTAAGCAACACGTGGAAGTATCAAGTTGAAATCAAAAACTCAGGTCTACAACCCTTGAGTGAAAAAAGGTACGACCGTTTTTGCTGTAAAAAACATATGTTTCGACACTAAAGTAATCAAAATTTATAGGGTACTTTCCGTTCACTAGTACTATGAAATTTGTCAGGTAATATCTTGTTGTACTACAAATATAGAGAAAAATCTAAATACCACATTGATAGGTACATTGTAATTAAATCATAAAAAAGTGGTCTTCGAAGACTTGATTCCTGGACTATACATAATATATTATGTATAAAACTGTACAAAACTGTACAGAACTCTCTCGGTCGGCCGAGTCCGACTCGCTACGAGTATTGTTCGATTTTTTTAGGACTTTTAGTCCGGATCTACTTACGGGTGTTGTAGGTATTCTCTATTAAACACTGTCACTCCGAAACGGGAAAAATTGGTAACATTATAATTTTAAAAACCTACATAGAGGCTAAAAATTTCACCCATGCCGGGATTCGAACCTGCGACCTCTGGCTATCCGTGCCAGCGCTCTTTCCAACTGAGCTAATGGGCGACTCACCGGCATCACCGAAATTTCGAATCTCTTTACAATATTCTCTGTATTTTTACGACT
The DNA here is from genome assembly GCA_934045075.1 of Yponomeuta sedellus. Lineage (NCBI taxonomy): Eukaryota > Metazoa > Arthropoda > Insecta > Lepidoptera > Yponomeutidae > Yponomeuta > Yponomeuta sedellus. The sequence continues at coordinate 10,168,136 of OW203730.1, read as the reverse complement.
TGTCAAAATACGCCCATATTTATACATAAAATTATGAGCGTATTCTGGGTTTTTCTAGTTTTAAATTCCAAACTCTGTCCTTTATAGGTCACGATCTCACACGCACCCGAAATAAAAGTTGTGACTCTGAGAATGCAATCTTTTATCTGTTTGTAATTTTTTCAAGTAGGTACAGTTAGAACCTAGGTCTGCTTGCGGCCGGTTTTGGCAGTAAGCAATCTTGTCTTAATCTCGAGACTGTAGACTCTATCAATAGCTATATTCCTGCTACTGATAATTATGGCTGAACTATTTTGCAAAAATTGTTTACAGGAAAAAAAATATTTCATCATGTCCCAGGCGGGACTAATAATACGACCAAATAAAGGATGTAGTTAGGCAAGCAAGCGGCAAGATAAACAATTCCCAAAACCGGCAGGCGAACATGCAATGACTAATGAAGGTTGATGAAGCGAGGCGAATTGGTCAGACTCGCACCATGTGGTAGACCCTGGTCTCTGCCTACCCCTCCGCAATGCGGGTGTGAGTTTGCTTTTTATGTTTTTCATAGAATTATTCGTCATTATGGCGACACTTCCTGCGATGCAGAAAGAGACCCGTGCCCCAGCAGTATGGAAGTACAAAGGTTTGATATCGATGGCGACAGTTTACCTTTGATCCGTATTTGGTTTGTGAATTATTTTGAGGGGGGCCAGAGTTATGGGTTGGACAGGAAAGCGAAGAGGCCTGTCAGGACGCAAACAGTTGCTAGACTCTCGAGTCCGTAACGAGGGCGGGATGCAATTTGTACGATTTAATGATTGTCGTTGACTTACACCGTTTCTTTGCAGGAGGCTTAAGCTGGGCTAAGCATACTGCTTTGTTCCTTTTTAGTAAAGAAGGAATATAAACAAATGTTAAATGCAATGTGTGACAAATTGTACAGTACCAAGTCACTTTCTTAGCATATAAATTACAAATTAATATCAAGTAATACTAAATTAATAAATAATAGAATTTAAAAACCTATTTAGAGGCTAAAAATTCCACCCATGCTGGGATTCGAACCCGCGACCTCTGGCTATCCGTGCCAGCGCTCTATCCAACTGAGCTAATGGGCGACTCACCGGCATCAGTGAAATTTCGAACCTCTTTACACTACTCTCTGTATTACGTACAGGCAGCGACATCTGGCTGAAACAGGTTTTTAAAATTGTCCTAAGCACGGGTTAGTGCATTAAAAATAAAAAATAGTATAATTGAATTTAATTAATAAATAAGAAATCATTAAAAAAATTTATTTACAGTGTCAAAAAAAACATTTCTTATATTATCTTATGAAACAAGAAATAAAACTATTTGAAGCATTGAATCACGTATTATTTTAGCACAATATTGACCCTTCATTTCAGGATAATGTGGCATTTGTAGAATAGGTCAATATTAGATTATGACGTTTCCAGAATCTGTCTTTTGCAGAATAAGTCGTTAACAAAATGTGACGTTTTCAGAATTTGTCATTTATAGAATTTGTCGTTTTTAGACTAGTGTGTCATTTCCAGAATATGGCATTCATCGACTAATCCTAACTCTGGTCATAAGGAGTTTTGTCAAATGCTTTCAATGACTAAGACATGCCCAGAAGAGCTGATTGAATAAACGGCTACACCGATTATCGGTTGTATCTTTAGTTGTAAGCAGCATGTAATTTATTTTAAATCAATGGCTCAACGAAACCTAAAATATATTTTCACACCTCCTGCTCGACAATGCCTTATTACGTACCGTCAAATATCATCGTAAAGCATAGCCTTGTCTCTCGAGGGCAATAATAATGAAGAATTTCCCTAGGGAATAAAGTGATTTGAATTTAGAATGTCAAAATTCACATGAAAACTATGAAGAAGCCCTGCATTGCAATTCGAAATTCGAATTGTTGTTCGAAACTCACCCCTTTTTTCTTTTTTTTCTGAACTACTGTGTCGTGTGACCGCGCGAAACACCAATAAAAAAAAGAAAAATTTTATTGTCTCCCAGATGGTGTGAAAAGTACAGTATTCACCTCTGGAATAAAATATGTCTTAGTCTCGGGCGGTATGAACCCCTGGCTTCACTCAGGACTCTACATAACTCCCTCGCTTCGCTCAGGAGTTAAAATTTAACTCCCTCGCTGCGCTCGGGAGTTAACTCGGAGTCCTTCGCTCCGCTCAGGGTTCAATATACCGCCCATGACATAATACATGGTTTTATTCCCTTAATGCATAATCTACTATTAAAGTTGTCTTTATTAGTTATCTTACTATATGCTTGTTATTTTTTTATTAATGGCTATTTAATTTTATAGTTTGTGTCTCTGAGCGTGGTAAACTAAAAACTACCGAATGGGTTTTTTTTATTTATATTATTTAAGAAATTATTTTTTCAACACACTTGCTCGTAAAGTTACTCTTATAACACCGGTTTAAGAACCATAATGCTGTCCATTATACACGCGTGCGTAATAATATTACAGCTCACTCTCTCGCCTTCGGCTCGAGCAGTAAACCCACCTCGTCTGTAATGACCAACTTAGCTCACTAGTGTCATAATGTACTATTATAGTATAGAACTTTTGTGAAAAAAAAAACGTGTCTTTAAAGTTTTGCAGTCAAAATAACCCCAAATTTATTCAATTCCTATGACAAGTTTTCTATGATGCTACTTGAAGGTACAGTCGACAGCACATGAACTTTTACACTCGTGCACTTTTATCTGTTACGTTACGTACGACTTTGCAAACAAAATAAAGGTAAAACTTGATCTGCTGTTGACTGCACCTAAGCTACCTAACCGCCGTTTTCCAAATTAATAATTCCCATCAGTAAATACTTAAGTACATAATATCTTACTGTATCCTAGTGAATGAGCAGCATGAAAATACACGTTCTTAAACTGAAGTTTTTACGCTAAATGTATGTAAATATTATTTTAGAAATTGTCTCAAACATAAATGCTTGAATTTAAAGTAAAACAATTTTCATGTTTTAAAACGAACTATAGATGTTGAGCTCGGCTGCAAATTGAAACACTTCTTTTTATTTTCCTTTAGCAAAGAAAGAATAACTCTCGCTGAAACAAACAAAAGGAGCACATGCAAAGGTAAAACTTAATTTTTCCTGGGCAAGAACAAACAATAAAATCGCCCATACTTTTAGTATCCAATCGGGCACTGGAAAACAAAGGAAATAAAAAATAATCCAAGCGCAAATCAGACTCGCGCAACGAGGGTTCCGTTACATTTTTACATATTACGTAACTTAAAGAAACCTGTATTGCAGAGGTAGAGACAAAGGTATAACTATTTGCTCATGATTCTGATAGACCTCTTTCACTCCATCAACAATAAGTCAACAACACGCTAGGTTCGGGTCTATACTTTTACTCAAAAACTGTTTACTTTTTAACGGACTTTAAAAAAAGGAGGCAGTTATATTCAGTTCAGGCCAAGCAGAGGGATTAAGAGCCGTCGTCTACGACTTTTTACGCGCGTTTTTGAGAAGCGATGCAAAAGCGCCTGAGCATAGCGTAAGTTTTGCTTCCATTTTAACGAAAACCACGCTCTAGCACGCGTGAGTTGCGTTTCAATCACGTTTTTATAATCTGTTATTTTGCTATAGAGACTGTATTTTGCTAAAGAGAAAGTATACCTTGGAAAAAACCCGTTTCGAGTGTAGACACCCTACTTTTTGCTTTTGTATAGATTACATCACATCGACTCAAGAAATAAAGCCCTTTGTGGAGCAGTGTGGATATTCGTCACGTTTGCAACCTTTGGGTACGGATCCTTAAAAAGTACAGCCCAGCGATTGCTCTGACCTTATTTATACGATTACGTTCCCTATAAAAGCCTTCAACACAAAGAAATGGTCAGTTTTAATCTGGAATAGTTCTGCCTTTAGATTTACAGCCCAGGAAGAGCTATACGCAATAGTTATTTTGTATTTTTCTTTCTTTGAGATCTTCTAATCGTCGTAGACATCAGATCGGAGTTTACTTATTTGCTGTAAAATCCCCGCTTACGTTACGGAGTAGTATAGAGCGCTACTTAAATGTTAATATGCTGCGTATATATACTACGGTGGTCTGTCATTACCATTCTAATCGTTAATGCATACCACAGTATATGCTATGCAGATACCTGAATAATGTCAGAACAGCGCATATTGCAAAGATATTAATTGAGGTGGTAAAAGACACATCACTTTACATTCTGAGTTTTACTGAACTCATCAGGGTTATTTCCGAAATTTGCAATTCCGGAAATAAGTAAGTTAGCGTTTGCCACAACATTTTTCTACTTGTGAACATATTTGCACATAATATCTATACGTATGTTTGTTCAAAAACGTATTTACACGATTTTTCTGCTATATAGTGGTTGTGGCAGTTTATTTGTCAGTGATATAAATAATTGTGCAAGTGATTTTACTGCCTACTTCTGAAAATTATTATGATGAGCAAGATTGAGGGAAGGAGGTGTGTTTGGAAAAGAAAGAAGTTGAGGCTCAGAAACATTCGGGAATGGATGGAAGTAGGAGTAGAAGACAGTTTCGTTTGAACACAAAAGAAGAAGAATATGGGGAGCTGGCGTCCAACCTCCATTGGTGGAGAGGTACAGAAAGAAGAACAAGAATTCTTCTACATTAAATTTTTATTTAGTATTTTTATGGATCAGATTTGCACAGGACCGTTTAGGAATGGCACAGTAAAAAGCAGGCCTATGCCCAGCAGTGGGTTGATGGGGGTGATTATAGATATGGATTGTTTTATTTACCGAAAGCTGCTTTTATTACATTAGCGCATAAAAAATTCACATAGTAAAATTTATTTATACTTTTTAGTTCGAGAAATAGACACGTGACAAAACGAAAATGCATTACCAAAACTTATAAGACAAATGCTGTTGTATTAAAAAAAAACACTAACTCTAGATGAGGTGTTTTAAGGAATTGCGCATTTTAGAGTAAACCTGCACCTACCTAGAAGGTATAAATCATAAATATGAGTTAAGTTAAAACCTGGACGAACGGGCTACAACGAGCTTCAGTGTATTTTATGCTTAGGTATACAGAGATGCAAATGCCAGTGCCTAGTTTATCAAAACGTACTCAAAACTGAACGCCAAATATCAACTGATATGAAAACTTTGTATGTATCTCCCTACTGCTGGAGCACGGGTCTCTTCCTGCTTCGCAAGAAGGTTAGGCCATACTGCACCGTGGAGTCCAGGTTCGGGTTGGTGAAGGGTTGTAAGGTGGTGGCGGGCCCATCTGTGTGAAGATATCAAGCCGCCCATAAAGCTTCTGACATGGTTTAATGACTGCTATTACATGACAGCCGACACCAACAGCTTAAAGTGCCTTGCAAAACACAGAAGGGCTCGGGAAAAATGCCACTAGCAGTGGTCACGGGATGATCACCCATCCAGCACCTGACCGCGCCTTTTCTTGCTTAACCCAAGTGATTGAATCCAATCACACGGTTTCATAGCGCCATGAGCGCTTCTTGAATTATAATTGCTACTTGAATATTACTGCTTTTTAGTCTCAACGAGGCCATAATACCTAAGCTCAAAGAACAAAGTCCACCATTTTGCGCCTAACAAATGCTCGCTCCATTTGCGACAATTAGTTGATCCTTTTGAATGAATTAACGGATTTCTGGGTGTTTTGTCTTCTCCCTACACAATTGGAGGCGTCGATTGATGCTGGGGACAGAGACCTTGGGAATAAATTTGTACAAATTAAGTTTGTTTGGGAGACGTCAAGACTGTAAGATGAGGCGAGAAATATTTATGTCTTGAAGTTATTAGTGTTTAGGCAGTACTAACAATCGCGAGCTCATCAACCATTACATCACCAATGAATTCAAATACAACTTTTGTTCTAAGGTTTTTTTTCAGAGTTGTAGTTGTCGAAAAAGACTTTTCGTGTTTTTATTCAATTCGCACTTTCGCACTCCCAATCTACCTATGCCGCAGTAAGTTATTGCGCTATGTAAATTAATTTACATCCTACTTACTACAAATTATGGTGGACTTAATGTTGATATTAACATACTTCCACATACATTGTTTCTAGCCCCACACCCTGTGTCGTGGGAACCAGAAACAACGACGTCACAAACATGTAAACATCCAAGACCTTTGATTTTTCCAGCAGCACAAATTTAGCCATAAACCCTAGCATTTTAAGAGCTACTACGAAGTAAGAATAATCCAGACCAAATAATAGAAAATTAAAAAAATAAATATTCATTTTAAAAAAACATAGTATATTTATTGTAAAAGACAGTCTCTAATTGAGGCGTATCAGGAAATGAGCATGTATATACATGCTTCCCATAAAATGGCCATTTGCTGAACCAGAAAGGCCTTAAGCATTAGGAAAAGTAAACAAGAGAAAAATAAATAAATGGAAACTTCTCGTAAGTCTTTTATTTCTTCTGTTTTTATCTTCTCAACATATTACCTGAGTTTCAATGCAATCCAGTACGTCGTTTGTATATTAAAATCTTAAAAACTTTGGTTTCCTCACAACGTTTACCTTGACAGTTCGTAGATTTGAATACCGATGTCTTTTGTAAATTACATAAGTTTACGGTATATGAAAATGAAAAATAAAAAACGTAATTTAAAAATACATTGCTACAAGCTAAGATTTGAACCTATGGCCTTGCAAATTTAAGGTCAGCATTCTACATTCGCGCTACCACCATGTGTGACAGAACTAATAGGATACATTAATGTAAGCTTTTTAATGTAATTTATTTTCTGGTGCATACAATAAAGAGTTTTAATCTCTTAAGTATATTTTTTTAATATACTTATAAATTATTATAAATTTACATAGCTTAGACAAGACATACAAGGAGTAAAGAACATTGGCTAGTTTAATTAATTTTAATGTTACCATAAAACTTGTTTTCCCAACATCACAACTAGTTTAACTGCTCAAGGCAATTAAGCGTGCGTAGGGGCCATTAGTTCCAGATTTTATTGATGGCGCTCGATAATCTCAGCTCTATTCTTCAATTACTTACTACGCCTGGGGAAAAAGGATTGCTATTAATTGGTCAAGTTACTCAAGATTTTTTTGTTGTATCACTTTAACATTTCATATAACTTCTACTGTAGGATTCAGGCTTTCTCTCAGAAAGAGAGAGAGAATTGCTTTTCTACCACACCTGCCAACCGTGGATTAGAAATTTCAAGCGTGGAGTCATGTAAATGCTACAGGAATTGAGGTAGAATTGCTCTCAAACTGAAGTTTAGACGAGTTGAACTGACCGTCCCGTTACTACCACTAGTGGCATTTTTTCCGAGTGCTTCCGTGCTTCGCAAGGCAAGTTAAGCTGTGCCGGCTGTGATGCAATGGCAGTCGCTAAGCATAGGCTTTACGGGCGGCTCGATAAATTCTGACAGTAAGGCCCGCCACTGTCTTACAATCCTCCACCAACGTGGTGGAGTATGGCCTAACCTTCCTGCGATACAGGAAGAGACCCGTACCCAAACAGTGGGGACACATAAGGGTTGACATCAATGGTTGTGAGGTCAGCGTTTGGAGCCTTAGATGTAGCCAAATTAGTCACAAAACCAATTGTAAGAATTGCAATATTGTAATTATTGTTGAAATTTGCTTGGCATCTGCCAATCTTTATAAAGGCTAATATTTGTTTTCGGGCATAATTCTTATGAACCAGTTACACCAATTTCCTAATATTGATCATTGGTACTTTTCATTAAAAAAAGTCTAATAAAACATTACCTTCTTGTATTTCCATTGACCAAAGTTAGAACTTTTAAACCAAATCTTGCCAAATCGACCAAAAAGTACAGTTTATGACATTCATTACATTACAGTACTTGCTGTGGACATGATGTAAATGTACCAAGCATTCCTTCCAAGACTCACTTTGCTAAATTAGTTTTGTCTAGATAAGGGAGCTTTCAATTACCTACTCACGAATGCCTTAATTTTGTTGGAGAAAAATCTTTCACAGACAAACGCGCAAAAATTTCGTTTCAAATATGTTTTTGTTACTCAAGATATTGTAGGTACCTCGCCGGTAACGAATTCCATAATTTTCCAAGCATATCTTTCATACTCAGTGCAAAAATGTCATCAAGCTCACTCCGTGATTGTTTTTTGTAAAATTGGGCAAAAAATTGGTACCTACTTAATTTTGGTTTCACGTTTGAGAGAGCGGCAATAAATAGCCGAGTGGGTAGAACGAAGGACTCGGAAGCGAGAGATCCAGGTTTCAGGATCAGCGCTTGAAATTGACAATCCGCGGTGAGCACGGGTGGTAATAGTAGATTATGCATTAAGGGAATAAAACCATGTATTACGTCATGGGCGGTATACTGAACCCTGAGCGGAGCGAAGGACTCCGAGTTAACTCCCGAGCGCAGCGAGGGAGTTAAATTTTAACTCCTGAGCGAAGCGAGGGAGTTATGTAGAGTCCTGAGTGAAGCCAGGGGTTCATACCGCCCGAGACTAAGACATGTTTTATTCCAGAGGTAAATACTCTACTTTTCACACCATCTGGGAGACAATAAAAAGACAGGGCTGCATAAGTCGAACAACAATTCGAATTTCGAATTGCAATGCGGGGCTTCTTCATAGTTTTCATGCGAATTTTGACTTTCTAAATTCAAATCACTTTATTCCCTAGGGAAATTCTTCATTATTATTGCCCTCGAGAGACAAGGCTATGCTTTACGATGATATTTGACGGTACGTAATAAGGCATTGTCGAGCAGGAGGTGTGAAAAGCCCATTATACTCTCTCTCTCCTGGCCTGTGCTCTGCAGTGGGATGTCTATAGGCTACATAAAAATATTCTGTATCAATATGCTAACAGGGAGTCTTGTTTTTCGTACACTGACAACATGATAATGTACTATTAAAGTTGAGGGCTGGTACGTACACATACACGTACACGTACACACACACACACATACACATACACATACACATACACATACACATACACATACACATACACATACACATACACATACACATACACATACACATACACATACACATACACATACACATACACATACACATACACATACACATACACATACACATACACATACACATACACATACACATACACATACACACACACATACACATACACATACACACGGTGCATCAATATTGTAAACGCAATGTATAAACGTCTAGGATTCCGCCAACATGTGTTTGGCAAAGCGCATATGCATAGTCTGAATTGAATTTCCCATTTTCTGCACTTTAAAAATGCATGACTTCCAGCATCCATTGTTTACCGCCGATATTAAGCTGTTCGTTCAAGAATGATGAATGGCTGAGCGGTTACTGAAATTAATAACTTTTCTAATTAGAAATATTGCACGACGACGCGACGGTGCGGACCGTTAAATTACCGAGAAAAGCAATGGATACCTAGTTTGATATGAAAGAGTGAAGTTCTGCGGCTCTTCCTTATAGAAAACGAAGCGACTAGACCGGTCCAAAACAGACTTTCAAGTTAGCACAATGTTGTTCATCACAATTACCGGGTACGGACACAGACACACAGAGACACACACCCACCCACACACAGACACACACTCACCCACACACAGACACACCCTTTCACACACACACACAAATAAATAACAAAACATTAGGTTCAGGTTGTTTTTTGTGGAGGTATGCGGTAAATTTAGTAGTAAATCCAAATTTTTATCAACATTGATGGCATACACAGACATTAGCACAGGAAAGTCCAAGTGGGAGTCGGCTGGGGTTCTTACAGTTGTTTTGACGCAGAAGGAATAAAATAACTGTAGGTATGCGTTACGTGTAGCGTCTTGTATGGGGCAATCTACTATAACCCTCGGAAACCTGTGTGTTTGAGGTATTCAACTATCTCAGCGCCTGAAAGTTCCAATCTGTGGTTGGGACGCGTGGTAATTTAGCCCGTAATCTCTCTCCCAGGGAAGGCCTGTTCTCTACAGTGGGACGTTTAAAACTTCACAAATATGCCACAAAGCGAGGTTTGATCGCTCTTATAACTTACATGGACCAAATACGGGATGTATAAGCAAAGGGAAAGATAAAAAGTACCCGGAACCGGCGTGCGTGCATGCAACGACTTATGAACGTTGATGAAGCGAAGGTGATCTGTCAGGATCGTGGCAAGTGGCAGTCCCTGGTCTCTGCCTACCCCTCTGGGATACAGGCGTGAGGTTATGTTATGTAAGTTATACCTCTCACTCGCTCTCTCCCTCCCTTTTGTATTAGTTAAGCCGAAAAATAAAAGAGACAAGTCAAATTTCAGCAACACCGTCCAGAAACAGTATCCAGCGACTCAATAATTAAATTCAATGAAGCTAAGTGAGTTATTTAGGCAATTCAATTAGCACACTTTTTCCCCTCGGACTGTTGTCGTAAAACGACTCGGACAAAAGTACAGATACTAAAAAGTGTCTTATATACACGAATATGGTACACCTTTCAAAAAGTGGTTTGGCACGCTAACTGTAAAACCGAAGGTCTCGGGTTCGATCCCCGGCCGGGTCAAACTAGGAAACGAACTTGTCTAGTTTGTCTCGGGTCTTGGATGTTACATATATTTATTGTATTAAATCTATCGTCGTGTCAGCACCTGTAACGCAAGTCATTTAATTGTACTTAGTATAGGGCTAACGAGATCTGTGTAATTTGTATATGAATATTTATTATTATTATTTTAACTGTTAGACTAGTTTGCTAACTACACAATGTCTTATAAATAATCAAGTTACTTTCATGTGTAATGAAAGTAACTTGATTGTATTTTGTGATTTTTTTCCTATCATCATCGTTCACTGCTGGACATGGCCATGCCTTAATAAGCCCCATAGCGCCCTGTGTCCAGCTTGCCGCATCCAGCATCTACCGGCAATTTTTCAGCAATCATCCCACCAGGAGATCCATTATGTACGCATCCATTGGGTTAAGTGACATCGATTTTTACTTTTTTAAGCTACTCCAGCTGTCAAATGTAGACATATTTTGACACTTCGGAAACGTTAAGATGGACAAACCAACGCAGTGGACCGTTACATAATTTTGTTTGCCGACGCGCGAACGGATGATTTCCACGCATTAATCCGCAAACGCATAGCATCCCTGATGTGCAGGGTAAGGGTCAGTATAATCCGATCAGCCCACACCTTCAGTCTCCTGAAGGTGTGGGCTGATCGGATGGATAGCCCCATTCAGCGCCACTGGGTGTTAATGCACCTTATGCTGACAAGCAGGGGGGCTGGCTGGGACTAGGCTGTAATACACTACAATATTTTTATTTTTTTATGTATCCTCGATTGTGTCCCACTGCTAGGCAAAGGCCACCCCTTTTGTCTTCCACTCCTCCCTGTTCATGGCCACTTCCTGCCAGCCCGGCAGGAAGGTTGTGAGGTCGTCCCGCAATCTCCGCAGGGGTCGGCCACGTTTGCGATATCCGTCGCGCGGAACCCAGTCAGTGACGATTTTTGCCCACCTGTCTGGGCAAAAATAAATATAATAAATGTATTAAATATAATAATGTAAATAGTTTACTAACATAGAATAAGTCAAATTGTTATTAACACTATATGGGCCCTGACTGAAATAAATGAATAATAATAATAGGGGGGCTCGTATCGAGGGGCATCCTGTGTAGGACGCCCCGATACATTTGCATATCGCGATTTCCACTCTCAACTTTTTTCCTATATTTGAATCTATATTGGTCTACCCCAGGCCCGTTCAACATACGGTCTGCGGGCTACTATGCACCCGGCAGAGGTTTTTTAACAAGCTGGTAAGAAAAATAATTAAAATTTCCACAATTAGACTAACTGAGATTGTCTTTATTATTATAAGTAAGTCGCATCTAATTATTACATAAAGTTTATTGGAATTAAATAACTGTTTTATTAACTAGAGTTTGAGTTGGTTTAATATATTTCAGCAATAGAATTTTTACAACAATAATTTTTCTAACATGTCAACAATTTCTTGAATTATAAGTACATATTGTATTGAGTACTTTACACCGAAAGGTTGTCTGAAAGAAATTGCTTTTAGCAACAAAGCGGCCAATTGTAGTGTGAACCTTTGTAAATATTTTGGATTTGATGTTACTGTAGAACAGAACAGAACATTTTTTTAAACAGAACAGAATAGTTTTTTTTTGTCAGTAGCAATAAAAACTCTGAAACTATTATGTAAGATAAGCGTAGTTGAGCGCCTGCGATACAGGATTTTTTTGTGCAAGGCTTAATGCTAATCTTATGTTATTTTCTGAAATCTGAAATAAATATTATGTATTTTTGTAATAATTATTAAAATAAACTTTCTGTTAACACCTAAATGAAGCAGTCGAAACAAGGAGAATTTACATCCGTGTACGTGTCCCTTCATGGAGGAGCAAGCTCATCACACGAAACAATTGCCATCCAAAAAACTTTCAACATGGTGTCGTATTGCTAAGAACTGTCGACATTCATAACATAAGTAGTTGGACTGTACCAGTACCACTTGAAACTCGCGAACCAATTAGTGAGACAGTGTAGCTTTTGTAGTTGCTTCTTTTTCGTTTTGTGCCTTTGTTTTGTTTTATCGATACAGTTAGCAATGCCATATAAATAATATGTAAGTATATTCGCCTTTATCGAGAAAAGAAATGCGTAATTATAATATTAATAGTATTTCTTAATGATTCGCGATACTCATACATAATTATATACCTATTAAACGGGTCGCCACTTCAGTCTTCCCGACCACGGCAACTATAACGCTGCCGAAATTTCGGGAAATAAGGTAATTACGTTTTATAATAATAATAAATTGGCGTTTTTGCATCTACTTAATGAGACGATTTATACAGCGTCCAGTGGTATCTTCACTCACACTAGATGGTTGAAGGGATCACTCCGACGCTGATCGGAGTTAAGTTTACGTTTTACCTAAAAAATAAACGCGATTAAACCCGTTCAATATATAACTATATAATATTAATGTGAGTCGTCGTCGCCATCGTCAGGCTATACTACTCCACTGCTGAACATAGCCCTTCCCTAATGAGCGCCATAGCGCCCTGTCTAATAGTATAATCTGTAATATAACGTGAGTAATTGTATTTTATCGTTTTTTGTAGCTGTAACTTCAAAATCAGAACGCAAGAAAGCTGCTGCAGTTTTATACAGCATGCTTCAGAAAGGTCCACGGACCAATCTTAAGAGGTTATTTTACTAATTAATCTATACAAATGGGTATTACTATTACAGCACCTCGAATGATTCATCAAAATTTTGCTATAGAATACATTAACCATAGCAAATATCAAAATTTCGTAAGGAACAATTGGTATTCTTTTCGCTATATCGAAGTTTATCAATATATCGAATATAATTATTCCATCATAGGACTAACCCACAACCCGTATATACCTCATAACAGATAAATTGATTAGTAAAAAAACCTCCTTTAAGTTTCACCTCTGAAACGCCCAGTATGAATGACTCCGACTGTTGGAATCGTAATCGGCACTTCAGCACTTGAGAAGTCGATAGGTCATAGAAATCGCCATCAAAGGCCTACACAGTAGCCACTCGAGCACGTGCGGCCCATTCTGACTGACCGGGCGTGATGGACTCGGCCCCAATTCATACATACACGCTACGAAATGCATGCATACTGTCATGTTGTACTTAATATTAGATGTAGAATTAGTTAGAACAAACAGAATTTGATTAATCAAAATTAGGTGGAACTTGAGTTAAGCAACAACAATGGCGGTCAGCTGCAGCATGGATGACCGTCCCGGAACTACCACAAGTGGCATTTTGTCCGAGCGCTACCTGTGCTTTGCAAGGAACGTTAAGACGTTGGTGCCGGCTGCCGTGTAATGGTAGTCATAAAGCTTTGTCAGAGGCCTTATGAGCGGCCGGCCACTGTCTTAAAATTCTCTATCAACCCGGACTTAGCCCCCGTGGTGGAGTTGGCCCAACATTCCTGCGATCCAGGAAGAGACCCGTGCCCCAACAGCGGGAACGTAATATGAAAAAAGGTAATATGACGAAGCTAGTTAGCACGTTTTAACAGTTAAAAGTCACGACTTTCCAGTACATTAACAGTCAAATTCTGACATTGCCTTTGCCCCAGCAGTGGGGACATACAAGGGTTGATATCGAAGTGAAACTTTAAATACTTAAAGGACCCGAGTTACTTAACGAAATGCGATAATTCAAACTTAGGTGAAACGTTACATAAGTGTAAAGTTACTTCGGTGCAATAAAATTTTGTAGAGTGGTGACATAAATGAATCGTGTTCGCTGAATCAAATATCGTACAAACGACTTTAGAACTCACGTAAGATCCCATACGCTATTATCGCACTAGTCGAGTGAAATACCTTTGATACCTTTGCAAATAGGCCGTAAGACCTACGGTCATTCCGCCCGCCATGTGTGCATAGCTAACTCTCTGCGAGTGTGCGTGAGCGTACACATACGTAGCGAGTTTGCCTTATTTGCACCACGTGTTAAAAGTGAGTTTGCGAGGTGTTTACCGCAAGTGTTTGACGTGTACGTAGCCGGTTTACCGCATATGCGCGACTAGTGTGACGTGAGTGTATGAAGTGTTCCCCATGGGTTTTTGTAGCGAGCTCATCGTGTGTACGCGACGTGTTAACAGGAAGTGTGTGTCGTGTTTACCTCAAGTGTGTGATGTATACGTAGCCTGTTTACCGCATATGCGCGACGTGAGCGTGTGATGTTTTTACCGCAAGTGTGTGACTTGTACGAAGTCTGTTTACTGCATATTCGTGACGAGTTGGAAGTGAATGTGTGACGTATTCTCGATGTGTTAGAAGTGAATTCATCGTGTGGACGCGATGTGTTAATATGTGTTAATTGTGAGTGGGCGACGTGTTCACCGCAAGTGTGTGACGTTGCACTAATAAAACAGTGGTTCGAAGGTCCTTTTAAAAACAAAATAATGTTATCGCTAAAACAAAGATTTATTCATTGCACAACACACGGACTACAATTCTGAATTAACATTTATGTCGGGCGGAGGTTATGGGTCGACTCTCCAGAAAACATGAGTGCAAACCGTTTTATATGAAATCCTTTCGCTTGCCTCACCATTTCTACCGACCAGGATTGACTATAACACTACGTAGCCTGTTCACCACATACGCGCGATGAGTTTGACATGAATGTGTGACGTGTTCGCTACGTGTATGTAGCAAGCTCGACGCGTTGCGGTGAACACTTCGAGTGCACGATGTATTCACCCTGAGATTGTAACGTGTAAGTAACAAGCTCTCCGCAAATGCGCGAAGAGCTTACCGTAAGTGCGCCACGAAAACGAGCTCGCTGTGGGAGCGTAACGTGATCGCTGCATATGCGTAACGTGATCGCTGCGTGTGTTAAATACTATCATCAATAATTAAGTTCACTCTTGCACACCACGAGTTGGTAATACTGAACTCTTGTATAATTGATTTATTGCCATGAATCTGCTTATATGCTTACTTAACGATATTATAAAAATAAAGTCTGTGTATGACAATGATACTATTTGGTAGCGTTGGTCTTCAAAATTTGATTGTTGTATTCAACTTTTAATGGTATTAGTGAATAATAAAAACTTTACTTTCTTTCACCGTAACTTTCTTTTATCTCTATCCTTTTGTTATTTTTAATTTTTTGGCCTTTTGTTTTAGTTGCCGCTTTGTGTTCAAAGAGAAAATCCCAAATGGAAATTTTCTTTATGTGAACAGCGGGGGACGACTTTAAGAGATCTTACTCTATCCAATATTTCTATTAGCCCGTTTTATGTCCATGTAAATGTGCTTACATTGAAAGCCTCTTTTGTTCTCGCTCAATCTTTATTACTAGGCATTTTCCCATATTTTTTGCAAACCAGGAAACACTGTTGGAAAATTCAGAAGGGAAATGCAAAATGCACCCAGCGTTGGTCATTGCGACGACCCACAGTAAACAACAAAAAAAAAACTAGAGTCGGAAACTGGACGCAGACTATTTTACCCGTTCTCCTTTTTTGGCCACTGTAATATGACCTTTAGTGCATTACAACCGCAATAAAGGAAGCTTTAGTTTCCTGCCAATTTTTCAGAGGTCACGCTAGTTGGTTGTAAGCAACACCGTTACCTTTTAATCGGTCAGCGTATTCTTGTAAAATGCGAGTTTGAACTACTGAGTAGTTACTTCAAAGCGCCCATAATAAAGAAGGTTAGTTAGAGCTGGCTACGAAGGTGTGTTAAACTTTTTTTAAGGAATTATTTTGCAATATTAACGTTCATAAAAACTTTCATTAAGGCGCTGGGGGGTGCTAACTGGCGCCACCAAATGAAATAAAAATCATAACTTGTTGTATATAATAACAATACAATATAATAGTAATATAATACGTTTTTTTTCACAAAGTAAACATCAAAAATCTTACATTACATAACCTCCCGCCTGTATCCCAGAGGGGTAGGCAGAGACCAGGGACTGCCACTTGCCACGATCCTGACAGATCACCTTCGCATCATCAACGTTCATAAGTCGTTGCATGCACGCACGCCGGTTCCGGGTACTTTTTAAATCTTAATATCAGTGATAACATATTTTATTACATATTATACGTATGCATAAAAATATTCGATAAGCACCAACTACCCGTCTCAATTTCTCCTTCAGCAATCTTTCCGATTTAAGGTTGCCTGGAAGAAATTTCTATCAGCAATAAGGCCGCCAATTGTACCTCTTCTTTTGTAACTGTTGTCTCTGTAATTATTTTCTGGTGTGTACAATAAAGAATATTCTTATCTTATCTTAACTATTTTTAGAACATACAGCCTAGAACGTAGTATCAACACCCAAGGACTTTAATTGATTTCCACTAAAAGTGGCCGTTTTTAGCGGAAGTCGATTAAACTCCTATGTTTTTAATCCTCGGTGTTAGACAGTAGGTTCTAAAAATAGATGTTAAAGTGATTATGATTTTTGATGTTTATTCTTCTTCTTCAGGCTATATTAGTCCACTGCTGGACATAGCCCTCCCCTAATGAGCGCAAGGTTGTGCCATCATTAGGGGGTAGTGCCCATAATCCCCACGCTAGGCATGCGGTTTGGGGATCGCAGCTTGGCGGAACTGTACTGCAGGGGGCGCTGCTGCCCACCCTCCGGTTTGTGTCCCTTTGTGATGTTTATTATTTGGAAAAAAAAACGTATACTGTAATACAAGTTACGATTCGATTCAGCGCCTTAAAACTGTGAAATCCCGCATTTACATACATACCTACGTGGTAATACACGCTCCTGTGACCCTGCATTCAGATTTGTGTTAACATAAAAATGGGATAATAAACATAATGCTTGTTGACGCCTCGATTCAGTGATAACACTCAACCGTTTTCACGTCGACACGAAAAGGAGACCATTCACGCTTCATACTAAGTTGGGCCCAAACATGAAAGTGCCGGCCAACGAAAAAACACTATTTTAAACGATGGGCCACATTGATTTGTTGATTTCATACTAAGAAACCTATATACTAAAATGAATACCTTAAGTACCTACTAGTAAACGTTAAAGGTCAGATTTTTCTATACATATTTTTAATAATGTAGAACAGACGTTAAAAGCAATAAATGCCTTGTACATTTGTGTTAGATGATTCACATTCCGTCTAGTAGCAATAGTTTTTAGTTTACTTTAATAAACACTACAATATACCTTCATGCCTTTTTCTAGATTTTTCAGCATAATCTAACATGCATCTAACTCTATAATATCTTGTAAAAGTGTTGAGGAAAACTCCCTACACAAACCCTAATACATATATTTTATAAACACGTTACAATAATTTTTGGTCCAATGTATGGGAATATAAGATTTTCAATGTCTGACAGTAGTTAAACTATAGGCTACACTGTTTTGGTGCCATATTAGAAAATGTTCTGGACAATGTGCGTAACAGTTTGGAAATGTTTTTTTTCGTTGGCTGGCACTTTGAGCTTTGGGCCCAATTTGAATGGTCTCCTTTAATCTAAGCAGGAAAGATTAGGCGAGGGCGAGTTCGACCGAACTCCGATTGATGGTTTAATTCGAATCGTATCTTTACACATCTTTCAAAACACGGTGTTTTCCTGTTTGAGGTAGGTATCTAATTTATGATTTCCACTGGGGAATAAGAAGGGGAAATTTATAGATTCCCAAAACATTTTCTTTTTGTGCCAAGTTTTGTTACGACTTTGATAAAGATTTCGTTTGGATTTGAATACAATGATTGTGCTACTCCCTAGAGCCGCATACGATTTGGAGTTTATTTTGGTTGAATAATCTTTGGTGTTTTTAGTACAAAACAAATAGATGTCTAGTTATAACGACTAGACATCATAATATCAGTATTGTGTATAAGATAACATTGTCATAACGTTATTTTATCCACAATAATATAGTTGAATAAACACAGTATAACACAGTAGATTGAATAGTCTCCTCTTGATGAAGCCCTTGATACTTAATAATAATATGTGTGTGTTTAAGTTAGCCTAATTTGTATAATAATGAGCTGTGGAGTTGTTGAGATAGTGATAATATTACTTTATTATATTCTTTTTAATGCACTAACCCGTGCTAAGGACAATTTTAAAAACCTATTTATAGGCTAAAAATTCCACCCATGCCGGATGTCACTAGCCCATTAGCTCAGTTGGGAGAACGCTGGCACGGTTAGCCAGAGGTCACGGGTTCGAGTTCCGGCATGGGTGGAATTTTTAGCCTCTAAATAGGTTTTTAAAATAGAACCTTATTGTCCAAACATAATGTTCCCCACGATAGGCATCTTCATAAGTTTTAGTTGTGTAGCTATACTTAATAAAGTACAGGTACACAACACAAATAACGTATATTTAAATATACCCCTATATTTTTTTCAGCTACTCTACAATGCTTGAAGTACGGGAGTTGGTATTTCAGCGTCTTTTCAACAATTCTGTGTTCTTTTTGTCATCCATCGCTGCAGTTAAACGTTTAATCCAACAACAAACATATAAATGTAATAAGTATCTAATATTGATCTCCTTTGTAACTTTAACAATGTCCTTTGAACAGAAAGGTAAATTATTTATAAGGATGCTGGATATAAAACCACCGCTCCTTTTTCATAATTATATCTTGTATTATAGATAGATAACACTTTATTGTGTATAAAAAACACAGATATATCTTAACCTAAGAGTACATACAGCGGCCTTATCACTAAAAGTTATCTCTTCCAGACAACCTTTGGATGAACTGGAGCAACACACGACTTACAAAGATCTATTACCAGCATTACTTGATAATTTCCAAAGCAAGAACTGGAGAGTTCTTCTGTTTTTTGTGATAACATTTTAATTAAAATAAAAATGGATATTTGTATATTGAACCAAGCAGAATTTTAAGCAACACAGGCTTATTAAACAAGAAACAATTTGGTGCAACTCAGTTTTTCGTTGTGGTGAGTGGTGTGATTAAAAAGTGTAATTAAATATAAATAGATATACATACACGCTGAGATCTGGCTGGTTTGTAAGCCGCGATTATGTAATTAGTAAATAAAAATGCTATCTATTTGTTGGACAATTACTTTCAAGTATAGATAAAAATAAAAAAATGCTCCGAATCTTACTTTGAGTTGAAAAATATTGATTTAAAATGGGCGAACAATTAGTACTGCCTGTCCATCCATCAGAACAATGACCTGCAAATCCGCGGCACACACATACTACTCTGGCTGGCTACCAATGCTTCTAGTAAATTCTAATTTGGGTCGAGATACTGTTTAAAAGTGTTATTTTTTTAAAGACCTATGCTACGTCTTAGCTGTTGTATTGTATTCGATAGCTGTTGTTAAAGTATGTTCCTGTTGTAATGGATTTCAATACGCCCTACATTCCTGGTTTCTATTTATGGAGATAGATAGTTGTTAGTCCCTAGTCCACTAAGTAGCCTCATGTAGCATTTTCAAATATATCATGTTTTTTTTAAATCTTATATATAATAATCTCGTGTCACAGTGTATGTTATCAACTTCGCCGAAACGGTTTCGTCGATTTTTATAAAACTTTTTATGTACATTTAGTAGGTCTAAGAATAAATAGGTTGTATCTGAGAATACATCGTAGTCTAATCGATAAGGCAAAACAACGCTTTCACCGGGATCAGCCAGTGAAAAGTAAAATTAATCCATACTAACAACGATCCACATATCTTATCAAACACAGACCTTATTCCAGAAAACCCGTGACATTTTGACATCCCAAAAAATAGCACTAAAACAAGCATAAGACTGTCGTTAGATAAAACAATGCTGAAAACGGCCCCAAAATTGTCCAATGGAAGTCGCATTTTCGTCAACAAAGAATACCATGATCCAAATTATGTATTACGCCAATAAACACCCTGTATAAACACGCCTAGTTAGTAAAACACGCGAAAGAAAAGCGGAACAACCGCAAAATCCCACAAAATACTTTTCTAAATGGGCACATTATTCACTAGAGAAATAACTTCGTAGAGAGACAGGGCTCAGTTTCCTGCATTCCGGAGTGGTTTATACGATTTTGTAGTGGCCACATTACGCTGGTCTTTTGTAGGGCAAACATTTGACTTTTGCATACAGTGCGTTAGTTGTTAGCGTTTTGGCTGACAAAAAATGTATTAGGAATAAAGTGACTAATCGATTACTCGATTATTAGTTGCCAACTAGGATCTCAAGAATAATATTCAGTTAGTCGTTATTTTTTATGAGGACCAAATGCATTTTTAATAGTTGCTCAAAAAGTGACGTATGGCAGGGACGTATAGCGTTCGGGATGTGGGCTATTACATACTCGTAAGAAAAACCAACCATGAAGTTTTTACTAAAAAAATTCATAGAAGTTTTTATGATTCACGCAAATACGTATATTTCTAAAAAGAAGCTACTAATTTGTTTTAATATCAGATTTAATGATTTGATTGACTGAGTTAGGTTTAATTTCATTTCATTAAATTTCATTTTCATTTCATATCAATACTACTGAAGACTTGGCTGTATGGGCATAGTTCCTTTTACGGTTGGCGCCATTTTCGAAATAATTTTTCTTTATTAAATTGCTTATTTTTTTTGCAACTGTATTAAAAATAGTCGTTCAGTACACGTGCGGAACCGTCATTGCAACTTGTTCCGACTGTCAACCCTCGCCTTTGGCTGCGCCTCGGCTCGGGTAGACATTTGTCGGAACTCTTTGCAATGACAGCCTTTCCGCACTTGTAATGAAATATACTATTTTTTAAGTAATGGAGAGTAGACCACTAAGCTTTTAAGTATATCGTTATCAACTCTTGTACGTCCCCACTGCTGGGGCACGGGTCTATTCCTGCATCGCAGGAAGGTTAGGCCATACTCCACCGGGCCAAGTCCGGGTTGGTGGAGGATTGTAAGACAGTGGCAGGCCTTACTGTCAGAAGTTATCAAGCCGCCTATAAGGCCTCTGACACGGCTTAACGACTGCCATTATATGACAGTTGGCACCAACGGCTTAGCGTGCCTTGCAAAGCACGGAAGCGCTCGGAAAAATGCCACTAGCGGTAGTCACGGGACGGTTACCCATCGTGCACCTGAACGCGCCTGTTGTTGCTTAACTCAACTGATTGATTCCAATCACTCGGTTCGCCTTGGCTACGAGCTCTTCCTACAAATTTAATACGACGAATCCAGTCGCACATTTTAAAAGTTACAAGTCGCGACTTTCCAGTACATTAATTGTCAAATTCTGACATTTTTGCGCCACAAAACGCGTGAGCTCACCAGCCCACCTTTACATTTAACTCTTTTAAAAACCATTATCATAAAGGCGTCTGTTTTGTAATGAAACTGAGAATCCATTAGTCTGATTTTAATCTGGCATTAATAATAAATTCATCTTACGCTACGCTTGTTAGTATTTCATTACATACCTATTTTCATTACTAACGCCACGACCCTGATAGGTATAATATATTCAGCGGTGCTCGCTAGTGTACTAGGAAGAGGTAAGAGGTACTTTATTTATGACCTCCTCTCTCTGTAGCTTTGCAGAACTTTCCTTGACATATATCCTAAAAAAGTACACTATCTAGACTTGTCGCTGTATCTTATAGATTTCGTTGGATGTTCAGTTTATCGAGACCGTATCAAAAAGAATGTCACCAATTTATTTGTCAAAGTATCAAGAATTTGCGTTTTAATAGAAGTATTTTATGACTAATTATTCTGACGTCACGCTTATGTCAGAGTTATTAGTCAGATAAAAATATTTAAGGAAAGCTAAATGGTTTGCTAGTGATATGGTAGGAGATTTTAAAAAGGAGATTAACATGTAGAAGTTAATGGCTCAATTGGTAGAGCGCTGGCACGGATAGCCATAGGTTGCGGGTTCGAATCCCGGCATGGGTGAAATTTTTAGCCTCTAAATAGGTTTATAAAATTTTCCTTAGCACGGGTTAGTATTTTAAAAATAAAAATAGTATAATCATGTAGAAGTTACTTAAAGATTTTATAGGAGAGTCAGTTTAAATATACGTTTATTTTTAAGGTGTTAACTGGTTTTCTATCTTTAAAGGACTTTACTGGTTCTGCAGTCTGCCTTATATCTGCAGTGTCCACGATCTCCTAAGTGTCGAAATGTTATGTTTAAGTGATTGCAAAATTCTCACAAGTGACACTGCATAACTTATTTTACACTTTTCCTAGAAGACATAAAGCTTTTAAGGGACACAGAGTGCAGGTACTATTCTAGTGCAGGTACTATTGCTTGCACTAGAAAAAGGGATCAGCTGATGTCGTAATGCCATCTTCGTTGCACTAAAATACTGGCGCGGCAACTACATGACGATTCACTAAGCTTAACAGAGTTACCAATTTATTGAATTCTCAGATGTGAATTTCTCCCCTCGAAGATTGAAGTATAAAATACGGTAATTTTGTGCATCTCACTCAATTTTCACTGGAAAAACCCGAGGAACTCGAAAAAAAAGGCCCGTTCTGACAAATTCGTTGCTTAATTTTTTTTCTCCTATCATACTATTGTTTTGGTGTCAAAATGCTACTAATAAAATACTCTATCCAACTATACCTTCAGTCCGTTAGCTTTTAGAATATACTTCGGGCTCTAGAGTAGGTTTCGCTTTTCGCCGAAAGCACACGAGTGTAATACTACTTCCTGCTCTATATAAAACTTTTCTTCACTATTTTGAAAATTTATGTAATGTTAAGTTTCATATTAGTTCCGATAGTTCTATTACACGAATATATCCGGTTCTATCCGATAGTAGCTGTAATTTGTATTTTATGGAAATCAACCAACTTTACAAAATTACACAAAGACTTGACCAAGAGAAAAATACTCTTATAGGCCAAAACAAATGAAAGTAAGTAAAGGCGTTGGCTATTCTCGCCCTTGTTTTCCACAGATCACTTTCGGGTGTGCAAAGAAGGCCTAGAGTAGGTAATATTTTCTGCGTACCTTCCAAGAGTGTTCTTGAGATTAAATGTTGCGTATAATTTAACGGCCTAAGAAACGTTATTAACTCAGAAGCCCCTCTAAGGGTCCTGTGGGAAAAACCATCTTAATTTTCCGTAGCTACGACGACGGGTTATGTTGCCAAGCTTATAGTTGTATTTTTAATCCAGCGCGTAAAAGTGACCTTTTACGAATTCAGTAAAATTAGAAACTGACGGGATTGTTGTAAACTGACTGAATTTTACATTTAACACATTAGGTATTAAATTCTTTTTGTAGCACAAACCCGTGCTAAGGAAAATTTTTAAAAACCTATTTAGAGGCTTAAAATTTCTCCAAGAGGAATAAGGTCGCGGGTTCAAGTCCAGGCGTGGGTGGAATTTTTAGCCTCTGAATAGGTTTTTAAAAATTCTATTTTTTTTTTTATGTGAGTACAGCGATATAATTTCAATGTAAAAACTTAACTCCAAAGTAGATACTCGGGGCTGCAAGCGATGCAAATTACTTCAGCCAGATGTCGCTGCCTGTAAATACTACAGAGAATATTGTAAAGAAGTTCAAAATTTCGCTGATGCCTGTACTTGCTCATTTGTTCAGTTGGAATAGCGCTGGCACGGTTAGCCAGAGGTCGCGGTTTCAAGTCCAGGCGTGGGTGGAATTTTCAGCCTCTAAATAGGTTTTTAAAAATTTAACACATTTGTTTGTCCCATTTCAGGGCAAGTCAGACACTCAGGTTTCCTTACTATGTTTACCTTCAAGGTTAGCGAGTAGTATTGCTACTATAATTTCACCAATGTATAACTTAGTAACTTAGGTAACAAAGTCAATGGTATATGTAATGGTCAATATCGTGAGGAAACCTAAGTGCCACAGGTGTTTAATTACCTCAGCGCTTGAAATTGCCTAATCCATGGTGGGCACGTGAGGTAAATAAGCCCATACTCTCTCTCTCTCTCTCTGAAAGAAGACCAGTGACGGGAAGAAAAAATAAATGATAATCCTAAAAACATGTCAATAAAGCGAGTAAAAAGAAATTCGTTAGTTCTTAAATAAGTGTTAGAAAATTCAAAAACTGTTTAGTCCTTGTACAGGTCTTTGGGCTTTATAGGAGAGTATGTTTTGCGATTACGAAACTCGAAAAAGAAAACTTTTCCATTTTCGCTAAAGCCACCACTTCATAGATATAAGCCGAAATGACTCCATGTCAGTCCTTCGTAACGTCTTGGCTCCTATCCAAGCAGAAAGCTCTAAGATACTAGCCCGGACGTCGGCGAAATTACTTTAAAACGACCCGGCTACTTACATGGGAACTCTGACGGTTAATAAATGATACTGACATTACTGACACAACTTTTTAAACAACAAACCAGGTTCGTAACTCCACTAAGTGAATACTATTACGGAAAGGCGGCTGATGAATATACCGGCTAAGATATATCTAATACAATATAGATGATAATAAAATATATAATTTAGATGAGAATATTCTTTATCGTGCGGCAAAGCTCTAAAATCTATAAAATGCTCATACACCAACCCAAATTCTTCCCGTGGGTGACGTTATAGGCGACTAAGTGACAAACTGGGGAGTAGGCAGCAGCGCTCCCTGCAGTACAATTCCACTAAACTGCGATCCCCAACCCGCATGCCCAGCGTGGGGATTATGGGCATTACCCCCCCCCCAATGATGGCACAACCCTGCGCTATGGCGCTCATTAGGGGAGGGCTATGTCCAGCAGTGGACTAATATAGCCTAAAGAAGAGCTATAAAATCATTTGAGATACATAGTAAAAACAATTTATTTCAAAGAACCCTGGGATGGAACGTTGCTGAAAGAAAAGGAGAGATGAAAAGGAGAGTTGGTACCGTTACGGCTGTCAAAATTTATCTGCGCTGAGAAAATTTTTACAGACATGTCCCTGTACATGTATGAGCATGCCCATTCAAGCGCCATCTATGAAGTGTTTCGTGAATTTGTGCTGAAAACGGTTCATTAAACGGCATATTGTAGAGACATGGACACTCACGAAAGGGCTGGTCCACCAGTTCAAAGTCGATCAGCGAGCTATGGAGAGAGCTATGCTCGGAGTTTCTCTGAAGGATAGGATTCGTAACGAATGCATTCGACAAAGAACCAAAGTTATCGACATAGGTCAGAGAATCAGCAAGCTGAAGTGGCAGTGAGCTGGCCATATCTCTCAAAGAACCGACAACCGTTGGAGTAAACCTGTTTTGGAGTGGAGACCGCGACTAGGCAAACGTAGTGTAGGACGCCCTCCGACCAGGTGGGATGACGATCTGCGAAAAACTCCCGGCAGATGCTGGATGCGGCAAGCTGAAGACAGGGCGCTATGGCGCTCATTAGGGGAGGGCTATGTCCAGCAGTGGACTACATAATATAGCCTGAAGAAGAAGAAGAAGATTGTGGAAAATAACGGCCTCATAAACGTTTTGATCATGCTAAATTCGAAGGCAGCTCAAGGAGCAATGCCCATACAGACGTAGGTTGCTTTTTATTTACAATCAACATGCCGGATAGGATTGAAACTTTGCCAATACGTTAAGAGGACGCAAATCGTGCTTAGAATTGAGAATGAATGAATAAGGTTATATCGTAGCTAAACTATCAAATATTTGTACTCAAATTAGCGTAAAGAGTTCGGGGACTGAGCTAGGCTGATACGATGTCATATAGAGGTTCGTACTTTTTTCAGATATTGTTTTTGTTTAGAATTTTTTACTAATTTTAACTTAGAATATTTTTTCAGAAATTGACAATTAATTTAGGTAAAGCGACTAACTTTGTATTAGCAAAGGGGAAGATAAAAAGTACCCGGGACCGGCGTGCGTGTATGCAACGACTTATGAGTCTATCGGCTTATGAAAGTGATCTATCAGGCTCGTGTCAAGTGTCAGTCCCTGGTCTCTGCCTACCCCACTGTAATACAGGCGTAAGGCTATGTATGTATATGTATAAATTTGTTTGAGGAATTTTAGTTAGAAAATTCTTCATACAAAATTATATTTAAGTGGCCTTATTCTACTTCGCTATCATTTTAAAAGATAGGTTCTGATGAAAATCTTGATCAGCTTAACTGCTTTAGAGTATCTCCTTAAATAGTTTCTAAAGGTTCCTAAACCTTTAAAAATGGATGAAGGACTGGCTTGCAGTTTCTAAAGGCTCTCAGCTATTTCCTGGCAACATGTGCTTCGAAAGCTTCACGATACGTTTTCGTTGGCCAAATACGCAACTTAGGATCCAATTGCATGTATATTGAAACGTGCTGTACTCACAAAAGCAAAGTGGAGGAACGCAGACCAGTTGCTGCAGAAATATTTATTGCGAAAAAGGATTTCGATCCGGCTGGATCCCGTGTTTTGATACCGGTTTGGAAAAGCCAGGTTTTTGCTTTTAATGGCTCTTCTCTTTGCATGTTAATTTTCTAAAGATTTTCAGAAGGTTTGATTGGATCTGACTCCAGTCTTTTCTGCAGAAAAAGAGACTGGTGAAGCTGATGCAAGCATTTCAGAGAAATGTAGTTCTAGTTATCAGCTAGTCGGTACTATTAATAGTTCTCATTAAATTGAAGTTGCCATTTAGGGTATATTACTTATTATTTGACTGCCTCGTTAACCTAGCGGTATCACGTCGGATTACCGTACCGGAGGTAGTGGGTTGGATAACTAGGACCCGCGATACATTTGTACAAACGGCCTCAATTTGGGTGTATTTCTATGTTTATGCTATCCTTGCCTCGTTAGTGTAGTGTCCGGGGTAAATATGGGAGCAGAGCAATAATACGCGTCTAGTCCGAACAAGCGTTTATTCCAACTGAACATTAGTGTGCGTGCGCTGCACCTCGTTAGCTAGACGTACATACATGGTTACACACAGGCACACTCCACTACCCCCTCTTAAATTACAACATGACATTTGCCCCATAAAGCTAAATAAGCTAAATTTTCACATTTTAATGCTAAATAGTACTAATTCTAACTAATATTTAAATTATGAAAATATAAACTTTTTATTATGTAATTTACATATCTATTTTACACTTGTGTATCTATTCCATAACGTACCACCGGTCTTCGCTCGCGAGCTGACCGTCTCGGGATATTTATTGGCGGCCGCGACGTCTCCACCTGTCTATCAACCGCCGCCGGCGCATTCAAAGCGGCTTCCAGTGTGACCGAGGTACCTCCGGATCTTATTACCTCGCGCGCAGTGGGTGACGTCACTGCGGCCTTCTGTGCGCCGCCCCCATCTGCGACCACCGAGCACGAACGCATTTGGTCAGCATGGCGCATCCATTTTGACCCACCCACAGTCTGGACCTCAAAAACATTGTTCCCTATTTTGGAAATAACTACTGCTTCTGTCCACTTTGTAGATTGTCCTTCTTGGCTGTAATTACGCACCCAGACTACGTTGCCCGGTTCCCACTTACTGGGTTTGCCCCTTTTTAAAATTGCTTGTTGCTTAAGTTTATCAGTAATCGGTTCTAATAACCCAGATCGTAATAAGTCTAATCTAGTCCTAATAGGCCTTCCCAACATGAGATTTGCCGGGGTTTGACCCGTAGTGCCATGGACACTGTTCCTATAATCTGTCAAAAATCGTTGCAGAAAGCTATGAGTTGGAATCCTTTCTAAATCAGCTTTTTTTAAAGCCCTTTTGAATATACGAACAGCGTTTTCCGCTTCCCCATTTGACGCGGGATGATAAGGAGCTGAAGTGACGTGTTTGATACCATTTTTCGTCAAAAAAAATTTAAACTCCCGGCTGCTGAAAGGCGGTCCGTTATCCGATACCAACGTTAATGGAATACCAAATCGAGCGAACAGCTCTTTTAGCTTACTTATTGTTTCATTGGCAGTCGTGTTTAATATCATCGGTATGATCTCCAACCACTTAGAATGACCGTCAACCACCACTAGATAAGTTTTATTTTTAAAATGAAAAAAATCTATATGAATCCGCTCATAAGGTTTTAATGGCCATGACCATGGTTTGACCACACCTCTCGGTGGTATATCGGCTGCCTCCGCGCAAGTCCTACAAGAAGCGCATGTATTTTCTACATCTACGTCGATATTAGGCCACCAAACAAAACTGCGGGCCAAACTTTTACACTTTACCATTCCTAGGTGTGAACCATGAATCTCTGCTAGAACTTGGGCCCTCAACACGGACGGAACCACCACGCGACACCCTAGCATGAGACAGCCCGCCTCTACGCTCAGCTCGTCTCGCCGCCGCCAGTAGGTCTGCCAGTCCGCGGTCTCAGCTTCCTCGCCTTGTCCCGCTCGCCCATTTGAAATCGGCCAGCCGTGTCGTATAAACTCGATTACTTTGCAAATAGTTTTATCTTTCGCGGATTCAAATATTACGTCACTAGTATTAAGGGCAAAATTATCTTCAACAAATTTTATGAAAATACAATCGTCGTTATTTGTTTTAAATTCATCTGTGGCTTCCAGTGGCAGGCGAGACAAGGCATCGGCCTGGTTTAACTCTGATCTTACGTACTCTATTTCGTACTGGTAACCAGACAGTAAAATAGCCCATCTCACTAAACGGCCCGCTGCCGTGTGTGGAATGTCGTGTTTCGGCCCAAATATCATGACTAATGGCTGATGATCAGTTCTCAAGGTGAACTTACGCCCATAAACGTAGGTGTGAAATTTTTTAACACCAAAAACTATCGCTAACGCTTCTCTCTGCATCTGACTGTAATTCACTTCTGCGGGGCTAAGCGTGCGAGATGCATAAGAAACCGGTCGCTCGCCGTCAGCTGTCCGCTGGGTCAACACTGCACCCACGCCGCGAGCGCTGGCGTCGCACGATAGAATCAGCGGAAGCTGCTCGTCGTAATGCATCAATATCGGGCTAGTAATTATTTTGGTTTTTACCTGCTCGAAAGCGTCATTATGTGTTTTTCTCCACTGCCAAGGCACATTTTTTTTTATTAATTCATACAATGGAGATAATATCTCCGAAAAGTTTTTTAAAAATTTTGAATAAAAATTTATCATCCCAAGGAAAGATTTTAATTCCGTCACTGAGTTAGGTTTTGGCACTTTTACTATTGCTTCTACCTTTTTCTCATCTGTACTGATGCCCTTTTCCGAAATAATGTAACCTAAGTATCGTACCTCTTTAGAAAAAAATGTACACTTGTCTTTACGAACCGTTAGCCCTGCCTTATCCAGTCTACTGAACACTTCGTGCAAGTTCCTGAGATGTTCTGCCTCTGACTTCCCGGTTACTAAGATGTCGTCAAGAAAATTGGTGCAATGGGGTATATTAACTATAATCGCCTCTATAATACGCTGAAATATCGCCGGTGCTGATGAAATACCATAGACCAATCTATTGTAAACAAAAAGACCTCTATGCGTATTTATCACTGTTAGTATTTTCGAATCGTCTAATAACACCTGACTATAGGCTTCGGATAGGTCTATTTGTGTGAAACGCTTTCCCCCGCTTAGATTGTTAAATAAAAACTCAGATCTAGGCAATGGGTATCTATCGACTTCTAAAACTGGATTTAACGTGCTTTTGTAATCGCCACAAATTCTCAAGGCTCCATTACTTTTTAGTACTACCACAATGCATGAGGCCCAGTCTGAAGAGTGTATAGGGGAAATGATACCTGTGCTTTCCATGCGCTGTAACTCGGCGTCAACGAGCGGGCGCAGTGCAAGCGGCAGTGGCCGCGCGCGCCGGTATACGGGCGCTGCACCTGCGCGGACCCTCAGCGTCGCTCGCGCGCCCACGTAGCAACCTAGGCGTCCACTAAATACACGGGAAAACTTCTTCATAAACTTCTCTTTATCGAAAACTTCTGCTTCCCGCCTTCCGTTGACCTCAGCTTGTTGCACTGACAGTACTGAATCCGATACCATCACGTTCATTCCTAGCGCCTTCAACCATTCACGGCCGAGCAAGGGTACGCCGCCATTACGAATTACGTGGAGTTGTAGGAGTTTAATCACATTTTGATAGCGTACACTCACTTGAATGTGACCCAGTGACGTAATGGGCTGTCCATCATACCCTTTTAGCGTGATATTTTCTTTCACTAAGGAGTGCCGCGCGTACAGTTGTTGATATAGCGCCTCACTTATACAGGATAAAGGGGAACCTGTGTCCACATGCATCTCCAGCGCGTGACCATCCACGTCCACCTCCGCTATCACGGGCTCGCGACCGAACAGCTGCACCATATACAGTCCACTTGGTCCACTTCCATCGATGTCGTTGCCACAGGTGTCCTCTTCCTCGTCTGTATCTGCTGTTTCCAACCGTAATAGTTGCCTGTCATTCCTTTCTATGTTTGGGCACATTCTCTTTAAATGCCCTTGCCTCAGACACACTCTGCAGACGTAACCACGGAATTTACAGTTGTTTCTCGCATGATCCCGAGCGCCACAACACGAACATAATCCTGATGCGCTTTCTGTCTTCGTGCCGCGACCTGAAGACCACAGTCTCCCAGCGCCGCCGGCCGTCCCGTTAGACTTTGTCACACCGCCTCGCCGTTCGCCACCTCCGCCGCCATTTTGATGGCGCGGTCCTGTGCGTTTCCTATCTGACGCGTGTATCGCCTGAACTAAATCTTCTCCTTTCCATGAGGTGTTTCGACGCTGTTCGACTGCCGCCGCATCATTCGCTGCCGCCTCCAGTGTAACCGCAATCTTGAATGCCGCGGCGAAATCCACATCTTCCATAAAAACACGTTGTCGTGTGGTCTCGCTTTTTAATCCACACACAAACTGGTCACGTAAATTCTCTTGTAGATTGGATCCGAATTCACAAGTCTTTGCTAGATGTTTCAAGGCCGCCGAGAATTGCGTTACAGTTTCTTCACTGCTTTGTACCCGTTTCCTGAATTTGTATCTTTCTGCAAGTTTTGATGGTGCAGGTTCCACGTGCTTTGCCACCAAGCTTATTAGGTTCTTGTAAGTTACTTTTGCTGGTTTTACGGGATTGCACAGATCGACCATCAACTCGTAGGTATCGTCACCGACGCACGAAATCAGTGTTGGTACGAACATTTCCTCTTTAACTTCATTCACTAGGAAATATTGTTCCATTCTTTCCACATAAGTGCTCCACGACCCTCCATTCAAGTTGAATTCGTTTAGTTTGCCGATTGGCATCTTGAAATTCTTAATTACCGGCTGCGCCACTGTAGTGTCCGGGGTAAATATGGGAGCAGAGCAATAATACGCGTCTAGTCCGAACAAGCGTTTATTCCAACTGAACATTAGTGTGCGTGCGCTGCACCTCGTTAGCTAGACGTACATACATGGTTACACACAGGCACACTCCAGTTACCATAGCACAGGATATCCTAGTTGAGACCAAGTCAAGTCATTGTGTGGCGTAGAATAAATTATATATTATAATGAAATATAGGTACATAATTTTCCCACTTATACATTTGTGAAGTTATAGTAGCAAAACCACTCGCTAACTATAAAGGAAAACATCGTGAGGAAACCTGAGTGCCTGAGATGTTCAATTACCTCAGCGCTTAAAATTGCCAATCCGGGGTAGACACGCGTGGTAATTAAGCCCGTACTCTCTCTCTCTCTCTGAGAAAAGGCTCGTACCCTGCAGTGGGTCATTTATAGGCATAAATTGCTGCGTCTGTGTAGAATAGCGCAGAAGCAGCAATTTTATCAACTGGGATCAAAACGTGAGACCCAAATACAATAACCTGCAATCGCTCAGCAAAAGCAGATATAAGGTTCCCTCTCTAAGTGGGTTCCGTGCTCAATCGTGACAGACTTACTACGCTTTACGAATTGTGGAAACAGGAGCGATGGTGATAAATTCATCCTCAAGCGCTTTAGGTTGACGGAAGACAATGATCGCTGAAATGTTCCAGGAAACCAAGCCGGGAGTCACTAATTACCCTTTTGAGCTCCACACTACAATAAACAGAGCTGAATAGCAAGATAGATTCTATTACACGATTAAGGCGGCGCCCTCATGAGCTATTCCCATACAAACGTAGTTTGTTTTGAAGGCGCTTTCGGGTACAAACTAAAATAAAAAAAAACGTAGCGCCACGAATGGAGTAAGAAGCTAAC
Source organism: Yponomeuta sedellus (assembly GCA_934045075.1). Lineage (NCBI taxonomy): Eukaryota > Metazoa > Arthropoda > Insecta > Lepidoptera > Yponomeutidae > Yponomeuta > Yponomeuta sedellus. The sequence goes on along the minus strand of OW203730.1, from coordinate 10,135,453 downwards.
TTATTTTGTAAGACGTTTTTTTTTCAAAAAGTAAACGTTATAAATCTTCTGTCATGTAATACCAGTCGTTAAGCCATGTCAAAGGCCTTATGGGCGGCTTCATAACTTCTGACAGTAAGGCCCGCCACTGTCCTACAATCTTTCACCAACTCGGACTTGGCCCCCGTGGTGGAGTATGGCCTAACCTTCTTGCGATGCAGGAAGAGACCCGTGCCCTAGCAGTGGGAACATACAAGGGTTGATGACGAATAAATATTCAACACTATGACAACAATTTTTAGATGCTACAGTCGAAAGCCTAGGATCCACAACCTAGGACTTTAATTGATTTCCGGCAAAAACGGCCGTTTTTAGCGCAAAATGATTATAGGCCTAGGTTGTTGATCCTGGGTTTTATTATAATTGAATTCTTTATTGAACAAAATACATCATAATTATGTGGTACAAAGGCGTACTTTATGCTAAGCAGCGTTTTCTTTCACTCAACCTTTGGTTTTACTGTAAGATCTAAAAATTGTGGTCATAGTGTTGAAAATTTATGATGTTTAGGTACTTCTTGAATTTTTTTATTGTAAGACAAGTTAAGATTTTAATTCCATTGGTAGCAATTCAGCACCCCAAAAGCGCCTTATGGTTATGATTTTCCTAAGCGCGAACAGATAATTAATCAAATTAAAATTAGGCACTGACATACGTTTTCATTCAGTTATTTCTGTTAATAACCACAGTAGTGCAGCTTACAAAATATTCGCATAATAATATCATAAATTTGGTAGATAAGCTGGAAGCTGAATGCAAATGTTCAGTTATCTCGCTCGCCCTAATGAGAACCATAATTAACTGAACAATCAGTTTGGCAAAACTATTTAACATGGAAGCGAAAATTCACAGTATTAATAGGGCAGTTGACTCAAAATTATAATTATTGGAATGCAATTGGGTTTCTATCATAAAGCCATACAAAATTTATTTTTAGTGTCTAGAAATTATTTCATAATGTGTGTAAATATCTTCATCATCATCAAATTACCAGAGTCATTTAAAAATTAAACATTAAATACTTTTAAAAACCTATTTAGAGGCTAAATATTCCACCCATGCCGAGATACGAACCCGCGACCTCTGGCTATCCGTGCCAGCGCTCTTCCAATTGAGCTAATGGGCGACTCACCGGCATCAGTGAAATTTCGAACCTCTTTACACTATTCTCTGTATTACGTACAGGCAGCGACATCTGACTTAAGCAAATTGCATTACTTATAGCCCCGACTACCTACTTTGCAGTTAGGTTTAACATCGGAACGATATCACTGTACCCACATGATTATATAAGGAACAAATTTAAAAACCTTTATTTGTTCCTTAGCACGGGTTAGTGCATTAAAAATAAAAATAGTGTAAGTGCTTAATAACTAACATGCAAAAAGGATAAGAAACCTAACATTAACAAATAAGGTAGTTGGTCTGGTGTCATAGATGATGGTAGTTTATAAATTTAAGTAAGTAAAAAGTAACAGCAGGAGATGAGTTCCTACCCTCCGTACTAGTAAAAACTGTGTTACGGCAGAGTAGTTGCTCTTCCCAATAGACTAAAATACAATGACACTTAAAAGTTCAGATCGCGTTTGTAAAGCAGGTTCAGTTGATACTGGTTCTTTCCTGCACAGTATATGGAAAAAACTTAGAAACTATTTATTCGTACTGAAAGTAATTAGGTAGGGTTCACTTTAAATATAAATATTATAACATAGTATAATTAATTATAGTTACATGTTTATTAATATAGTTAAACAGTTTAATATTCTGTATTTTATGTTTTAAATAGAGTTATATTTTTAAATGCACCGAGTAGGTAATTAACAAATACTACAGTTCTGCCAAACTCGATGAAGAATAGAGGTAAACAAACCAATTTAGGGTTATCACAACTCACGTTTTACAAATCTTCTATTGTTTACATGATTATAGCCTTTTACTTGCTAACTATTTATTAACAATTCCTATTGCAGCATATTTAACTAGAATCACTCAAATAACATGCATATTACCTTGTTATTTCGAAAAACTATAAAAAAATCGACATTAATTTTACGCGACAGCCCTACAGGTAAAGAAACATGGATGAAATTCAGGTGTGACAAACATTTTGGGAAATTTAGTTTATATCAACAAGTGAAGTTTAGTCGTTTGTCAATACGTGTATATGGCATAATTAAGTATATAGCATATAATTATGTGTGACAAAATGGCACAAGACAAAAATATAGATTGCCCCCATATCATTGTGAATTAAATCCGATAGAAATCATATGGGGGCAAGTAACCGGCCATGTTGCTGCCAAAAATAAAACTTTTTAAATGGCTAAACTAAATAAAGGTCCTGTTAGGTGAGGCAATATGTAAAATTACTCCATCAGCATGGCAACGTTGTGTTGAACGCTTAATTAAAGAAAAGAAGAAAACGCTGAATTTGATGGTGTAATGGATAATGTCATTGATGAATTTATATTTCAAGTCTCCGGAGACACAAATTAATCCTCCTCTTTGGCCAGTGACAGTGTTGATTAGTGTGAACATATGAATAAAAATATATACAAAGAACTTTCTTTTATTGCAATATTTGCAGTAGGTCCCAATCTACTCATTTTCATAGTAGGATCTATAGGTACTTATAAATATTATAAAGTTGAAGAGTTTGTATGTTTTTTGCTTAAACGCGCTTAATTCTATTAAGAAAATCATGCGGCATGGCTCGCGTAGATGTTTGTTAAATCTGTGTTTCAAATTTCATATTTCAGTGTTGTCATATGTCATATTCAAATCGGTTAAGCCTTTCACAATAAAATCATAAACATATAAACATAAATAAGCATTTTACATTAGTAGGAGAAACGATTATTATTTGTATGAAAACGATTTCTAGAAAAGGTTGTTAACATCTGCCTTTAAGGTGTAAACAAGTCGTTGCCTAGCAACGGTTTGTTTATCGCCATTCGTTATCGAATTTGGCTCAGGTATAGTATGTAAGATGACAAGATAAGTTTATAAAGATCTAATGCTGTAGCTGGCTTTATTGACTAAGCGACAACAGAGGTCGCAGATTAGGCTGTCTCTTGGCTACCATATAACTAGACGTTTCGAACCAGGACCAGGAGAAGCGACTGCGCCGAGTAGAAGGTATTTTATTTCGACATGAATACATACGAAAAGTAATAGATAAAAGTTATTTATATAACGTCAATAACATACATATTTTTAATAGTTCCTCAGCTTCATCGTATGTCAGGTTGATAAGGTAGTCGAGTATAGCTTTTTTACATTGATACTTAACTTTATCATTCAAGCATGTTGTTTTATTAATTCGGTTATAAAGAAACGGTTCAAGAAAATAACTAAAATTTTGTGCAAAGCTTGATCTACAGGTAGGTATCCTGTACATTATATGTGCGTTTCGCTTTGGGACTCGTGATAGTTGAGGTACAGGCATAGAATGTGTCCTAAGTATTATTTGCTTGATGAAAAGTTTACGTATGGTTAATACTGGAAAGTCTTTGTAAAGAGACTTAGTTGGGTAGCAATAATTTTTAAAATTAGCAACTTTTATTACCGCTCGTTGTGCCCTTTCTATCTTTATGAGGCTCGTCTTTTTTGCAGCTCCCCAAATTGAGATGCCGTAGGTAGTTATTGCCTGACATAGAGCAGTATATGTTACCATTATTGTGGAGGGATCTCTTGTGTGTCGTATTTTCTTAAAAATACACATAAGACGTCGTAAACGAGAACTAAGATGGTCTATATGGCATTTCCAATTTAGGTTTTTGTCGATAATAATCCCAAGATACTTGATAGATTCTACTGAAGACAATATATAGCAATTACACGATGTTGAATCCGTGCAGGCGTGTGCTTTAATGTTAAGATCTTCCTTGGGTTGCATATTATTTCTTATACTAAAAGTTACGTATTTTGTTTTATCAAAGTTCAATGTTAATAAGTTTTTATTTAGCCAAGTCAACACCTCGCGAAATCCATTTTCAGCATACATTTTAACATTTTTCCATGTATCTGCTTGGAAAAGAAGTACTGTGTCGTCAGCAAAAGATATAATCCTGGCATTGACTAGCTCCTTTTGACAGAGATCATTAAGATACACCAGGAAGAGTGTTGGCCCAAGAACAGAATCTTGGGGAACGCCAAAACATACATCTTCTTTCCTGCTGTAAAAGTCATCAATTTGGACAAATTGGGTGCGGTTAGACAAATAGTCAATCAAAAGTTTAAGCGGTGTACCCCGAACCCCAAGAAATTCAAGCTTTCGAATCAGTATGGGAATAGAGACCGTGTCAAATGCCTTGGCTAGATCCAAAAAAATGCCCAGGCACTTATTTTTTGCGTCCAGAGTTTTTACCACGTGAGTTACTAGGTCATCAATAGAGTCAGTCGTGGACTGTTTATGTCGGAATCCGTATTGATTGGGGGAGAGTAGGTTATAGTTTTCTAGGAAATTTTCAAGCTGGACATTGATGACTTTCTCAATAATCTTCGATAATGTAGGCAATAAAGAAATAGGCCTGAAGTTGCCGACACTGTCTCTATTCCCCGACTTATGTATTGGAACAACGATTGACTCGTTAAGTGGCTCAGGAAATACACCACTAGACATGCACAAATTGCATAAATGCGTAACCGGCTTGGATAACATTCCAGCACACAATTTAAAAAAAGTTGGTGGTGTTCCATCCCATCCTGAGGAAACAGTACTCTTTAAAGATCCGATTATTTTAGCAATTTCATATTCATCAGTCGGCAAAAGTGTCAGTGAAGGCACGGGACCATTCCTAATATTCAAGTTACCCGCCAGATCATCCACACTTTGTTGTCTATTCGTAAGTAAATGATCTGCAAGCTTTCGGCCTATATTTAAAAAGTATTTATTAACGGCATCGATTGAATTTTGGGGAGACGATTCAATTTCTAGTAATTCTTGACTTTGAGTTTAGGTTGCATATTCGTCTTATTACATTCCAAGTTTGTTTATTTTAAATAGCAACTGTTACTGCCAAATGTGTAACCCATTTATATGCTGACAATAAATATTCTTATTCTAAATAAATAATAAATATTCATGGACATATTACACAGATCTCGTTAGCCCTATACTAAGTACAACTAAATGACTTGCGTTATAGGTGCTAACTCGACGATAGATTTAATACAATAAATACATAGATAACATCCAAAACCCGAGACAAACTAGAAAAGTTTGTTCAATGCGGCCGGGGATCGAACCCGAGACCAGATGGGATGTCATTGATCAGATGGAAAAATGGGAGGACCCTGCAACACTAGGGCACCTCCACAAGAGTCGGCGCTGCGGCATCAAGTGCAGAAGGTACCAAACGGCGCAAGTACGAGATTCGAGCACAGAATTATGTATTTGTGCCGTTTGGTGTCGAGACACTTGGACAGTGAGGTCCCGAGGCGCGACTGTTCTTCAAAAAAATTGTCGCGCCTCATCGACACGACCAAGGACCCCAGGGCTGGCTACCTCTGGCTGACCTCGGTCAGAGGATAAATCTCGCTTTCTAGCGTGGCAACGTAGCCAGCATACTGGGGACCCTTCCAAGAGGCAGCCATGATCACGGTGCAATTTTTTATATTCAGTTATGGGTAGTTACTTTTTTTTATTTAAGATTTTATTTGACGAAGCTTTGTGCGAATTTTTGGATTATGTAATGCCTCTTATTAATTAATTGATAAAGTTCTAAAGATTTTATTGTACATAGTGCGAATTCATCTATTATTTCTCAATTATTATAGTAAGTAATTTCTGTTTAAAATAAATGCATTAAATACCTCATACAAGAATAGGCACTTAGTTATTGAAGTAGATAAAAGTTGATTTAAAAATAGAACTTAAATTTAAGAAAAGTGTCAATCTGAGGACACAGAGGGATGATTTTTAGCTTTGTCCAACTTAATAAAATTATTTCAAAGGTTGTTATTTTTACTTAGGTATATACTAACATCAACATTAAAACGTACGGAATCTCGATGGGATTATTGGCCATACTATGCAGAGATAAAATAAAAAGTATCCGAAGCCAGCGTGCGTGCATAGAACAATTAATGAATGTCGATGAAGCGAAATACATCTGTGGCTCGTGGCGAGCGACAGACCTTGGTATCTTTCTACCCGTCCGGGATAGAGGTGTGAATTTATATTAAGTTATTGGAATTTCATTGTCTTATAGTCTTACTATTAAAATCACAATTCTATAAAACTCTATTCAAATGCAGTTCAAATGCAATCCAAATAGTCCGCGGTAAAGAGAAAGACGTAACTACAGATTTACGTCTTCTTAGGGTATTAGCGGAGTCATATACATACATACATACATACATACATACATACATACATACATACACACTTACATACATACATACATACATACATACATACATACATACATACATACATACATACACACACACACACACACACACATACATACATACATACATACATACATACATACATACATACATACATACATACACAACCTCACGCCTGTATCCCAGAGGGGTAGGCAGAGTCCAGGGACTGCCACATGCCACGATCCTGACAGATCACTTTCGCTTCATCAACGTTCATAAGTCGTTCGCAAGCTGGTTCCGGGTACTTTTTATCTTTCCTTTTGCTAATGCATCCCCTATCTGGTCGATGTATGTCGAGTCATAGATAAGGCCAGAAATATTTGGAATAAACGTTACTGAATACAATTACTGTCATTAAGCCACATTTGCGCTTAGCTTCAACCGACAAATGCTCGTCAGTGCATTGCTGTCACGCTTCGTTGACGGACTAGTCGTGTGCATACAGTGGGAGCTATTACTTTGTTACGCTTTAAAGCACAAAAATAGTAGAAAGAAAACCTAAGGTGATTCGGGGTGCTAACGAGCGCCACGAAAGAAAAAAAAATCATAATTGGTTTTATTATACGATTTTGTCTAAAAGTGAACTTGAGACATTTTAACAACGGTGGCAACTATTTTTAGAACCTAGGATCAATATACTAGAACTTTAATCGATTCGTCGAAAGGACGTTAATTGAAAGTGATTAAAGTCTTTGGTTGTTGATTCTAGGTTCTAGACTGTAGTTTCTAAAAATTGTTGTTACGGTTGTTATGATTTACAATGTCCACTTTTAGTTAAAAAATTAGTATTTCTATTGGTGACGCTAGTTAGCACCCCGAATCACAGTAACAGTTATGTGTAGAACGACGTACATTGTATACGTTAAATTGAAATGTTTGTACTGCAAGACAAAAAAAAATAAAGAGAAATTTTGCCGTCATTGAAAATATACGCGACTCAAAATTTCATGATACACACCAGAGAAAAATAATAATAGAGTTTAATTTCCTATACATACATAATTATGCTTATGCGGTTATTTATGTTTATTCAGACTCAGAGTGTTTTTACTCAAATACAATAACTGCGACTAAATGAAAACTATAAGGTAAACTATTTCAAAATGTGGATAATTTACATCAGTCAACCAGTCAGTCATAGTGCGACTGATTTCTCATTATAATTGTATGGGTCGAGTAGATAACAGATTTTGGTGCCTCGTGCCTTGCGTAGTTTCAGGTCGGGCGTCGATATTATAATACGCTGCCGTTGCAGTATAATGTAATTTACTTTTGTAAGGTGTGCCTGCACTAGACATCGTGCCAAAACAGGATGAATAGCTTGCCAAAGTGACGTGTCGTTGTTAGGTTGCTTGGCTGCCATTACCGCGATTAATGCTTCAAAGAGACGGGACCCACCTAATTTCAGTATCACAAAGGATGAATACAAACATTGATTCATCCTAGTAACCAGGAACTACGCGGATTTCGAGCGATTCAGTAATAGGTTACCGTTATCGACAACGCCGTGCATTGTTACAACGTATTGGAAGCTAAATCACGTTTCGCCGCTGAATTTAGTACCATATCGCGTCTTTGTGAATTAAACATTATATATAGAAGTAGCTACGTGAAGTAGACTAGGGAAATATGTTTTCAGTTGTGACTTACGCTGACATCAATAATATTATCGTTATTTGTTTGCCCTATATACCTTATATATCTCTACCCTTACTTCGACACTCAAGGGAATGTAAATTCATAGAGTAGGTACTTCCCGTTGTTTAGACCTAGTTGTGAAATTTACCAAGTAATATCGTCTTATACAACAAATATAGGAAATAATCTGTAACATCTATATTTGTAATTGATGTAAAAACTGGAAACTTCGGGAAAACTACGAGGCTCGATACCTGTGCATCTATTTAATGAGATGATTCATACAGTGTCCAGTGGCATCAATTCAATTTATTTCAACGTAAAGAATTCACATTCTGTTTGCTGAATGTCAAAGTACAACGTAACATGAAAGTGAAAGCCGCTGCCTTCGGGCCGTAGCGTAGTATAAAAAAAGGCAGCGGGAAAAAAACTTCACTCTGACCATCAGTGCCCCAGCAGTGGGGACGTACAAGGGTTGACATCGATATCGAAAATACGACCTATACCTATCATAAGGACGTAAATCGATTGACACTACATTGAATATAATCGGATTAATAGTTTAGATTGCTAAAATCATAACCCTTCCTTTTGGCTCTGCTGTGTTTGGGTAAAAAAAGTGAATGAACTTTCCAAACAAACCAGAGCTAAATTGCCAAGTTTCCTATCCTTGAATAGCGATAATGTGTCTAGGGACTTGACTATGTGCGGATTCCGAACTATTGTAGCTTAAAAAGTAGAGCTTATTTTTCCTATTTCTCTATTTTTTGTGAACGTAGTCGCCAGGATTTACCTGTAAGTATTTCACTGAAAAAAACGCAAGTGACTCTTAAATAAAAGTATGCTGTAACTAACTACCTGATTACATAATATGCCTTCATCGTCATCAGTGTATATTTGTCTGCTTTCTCACCTATTTCCACATAAGAATCCAGATTATAAGAGAAGATGAGATGAGATGAGACGAAATGAGATGAGAAAAGACGAGACGAGAGATTAGATGAAATGAGATGAGATGAGGAGAGGTGAGATAAGATAAGATACTAAGCGTGATAGTGCTAGACCAATGAGAAATTATAATATAAAAATGAATCGCTGAATGTGTTGGTAAGCGCAAATCTCGAGAGCAGCTAAACCGATTTCACTAATTATATTTTAAGAATATTCCTTGGAGTACGAAGATGGTTCTTACGGAGATAAAAATATAAAAAAAGTTAAAAAATCGACTGTTAGGTGGTACGAAGTTCGCTGGGTCAGCTAATTCATTATAATAGAACGCTATCACGATTTTTACGAAGACAAAATGGACAATATTTTGTCGAAATAAAAAACACAAATTTTCGTCGCGATTGAAGAAAATGCTATCGAGACAATCTCTAGCGGAATAACCGCATATTAAATAGACTCTGAACCTTTAGACCACAAATCACTCACAAGTTAACCGTTTCCAGTTTTCGACAATTGTATGTGTAATTTCGCGACGGCTTTGTGTCGGGTAGTTTTGGGGAAACTATTGTGTTGATTTAGGTCAGTTGGTGAGTAAAGTGTCTAGCCATATCAAGAATGTATTGTTTTTGGTACATTTTTTTCTAGCAATAGTATAATTTAAATTTTCACTCATTTAAGCGGATATTTCTTCTATAATATAAAAATGAATCGCTGAATGTGTTGGTAAGCGCAAATCTCGAGATCAGCTGAACCGATTTCGCTAATACTTTATTTAGAATATTCCTTGAAGTACGAGGATGATAATACGGACAAAAAAAAAAGAATCGACTGTTAGGCGGTACGAAGTTCGCTGGGTCAGGTAGTAATGACATAAAAATTAATGAGCGGTTAAGGACTTGCATGTGTAGGTTAGGAATAATCAAACACAAAATGTTTTATACAAAATAGTTAACTAACGAATAGGACAAACTTCATGAAATCCAATTCAAACAAGCAAAATGAAGTTTTCGACTAATATTTACAAGGAAAAGGAAATTTCAATTGAAACTACATTGGTAGAGCACGTAAGCATAAGCTTATATAAAAAACAAAAGTGTGATATTTAAAAAATATATATGTGCAAATAAGTGGTCGAAAAAAAATGTAAAACACAATTCGATTCTATTGAATTCACTATTCAAATTGACCTATTGAATTCACATGTTTCAAGAAATGTAAACTAATCTTGTATCAACACACTGACATCAAGAGTGAGTGAAGGGAGAGTAAGTTAAACTTCTATCAACGCATATTTTGTCTTGGCTATCTCAGTCAGTCCCCAGGAAAGATTTCCCGGGAGATTTCAGTCCTGGAGATTGATATCGTTGGAGATAACACCAGGATAATATGATGCGAACGTCTTTTTAGGACGACGGCTGATGTACACATGTTATCTATGTCGGTCTGTGTTAGTTTCTCATTTGCTAGCTGCCCTGTAAGTATGATTATTGGAGTTTTCTTAGGTTCCGCCTGCGGTTGTCAGAAATTCAATGGACAGCACGAAAACTCAATATTTTTTATAATAATAAGTTATTATTGAGCGGCGGTAGCCCAGTAGGTGAAACAATGGACTTAGAAGCGACACACCCAGATTCAATTCCCCAATGACTTTGTTTTCTAAGTTATGTACATTTGTGAAGTTATAGAAGCAATACCACTTGCTGAGTTGAAGGAAAATATCGTGAGGAAACCTGACTGTTTGAGGTGTTCAAATATCTCACCGCTTGAAATTGCCCATCCGCGGTATATTTTATTCTACTGAAAGCAAATGCCATCGCGAGTCCTCTGAGTGTAATTGGTCCCGAGTTTACACGTGTAGAATTACTGACAATTTTTTTTAAATGTCTATAGAAAAATCTCAACGTCCCGTCTACTCACTGTTCAAAACACTTGCTTTTTAGTATCAATTTCAGTTTCGTTCCCTCGCAAAATACCTGGGAAAAAAGCTGACACAACACAGTTGAATAATTCCAAATGTTAGGCCAATTTCCGTAACCCACCTTATATCCACAGGCACAGGGTAGCGTTTCCCGTGTACAGGGCTGGTTGTTAAAGGATCGCGTGGTGGAGACACGTCCTATTACGCGCGTGTCTTCCACGGGCGATTAGATCGCGCCCTGAGGGCACCGCAGCCATTGTGTACTACACGACTGTACCACACCTTGGCCTCTACTGGAGAAAGCTTTGTTAGCTCGCAAATCAAATTAAAGTATTCTAATCAAAATTACTCAGAAACTGTGACTTATTGAACGTTGCAAGTAAAACTAGGTGTTCCTTAATGATTCGCGATACTCATACATACCAGGCCACTCAGAAAGTTTTTCGAAAAAAAGTTTTTATGTATAAGACACTGGCCACTTACAATAGAATAGAATGTGTTTATTTGTCTTCAAGCACTTGTTATTGTTTTGAAAACGTCGATTATTTAAAAGTAAAAATAGTACTGTTCGATTTTCAAATTTCCCTCAGCATTTTTTTGAGAGCCAATTCAAATTTTCTTGTCTCATTAAAAAATGGATCTGCATCGAGAACATTTTCGTGCTATGATTTTTTATGATTTCAAATGTGGCTTAAAATCTGATGAGTCCTTTGATCGACTTCGATTTGCTTTTATGGATGAAGGACCTTCAAAAGCAACCATCTACCGCTGGTATAGCGAGTAAAAACGCGGTCGTCTTACTTTGGGGCATGAACAAAGGAGTGGTCGTCCTACAAGGGCTGTCACCGAAGAAAGTGTGCTGGCAGTAAAAAAATAATTCAAGAAAACAGACGAATCTCGTACGAAGGCATTCAGCATACACTGCAGATTGGTTCAGAAAGTGTTCACAAGATTTTGCACGAGCACCTTTGCTTAAAGAGAATAGTTTCCCGCTGGGTGCCGCACAACCTTACCGAAGCTCGGGAGCAGGCCAGGAAGGGTGTCTGCGGAGGACTTTAAAAAAATGTTTTGAAAAAGGGTTCAGACGCGTGAAACTTTGTATACAGGGCGTCTCATTCAAATCGGTCAGTATGGGAAAGTCTGAAACTATAAGACATACGAAGATCTGTTCTGAGGAACTATTTCATCGATTTTAATAACAAGAAAAACTTCATTCATACATTTTAAAAAACATCTGTACTCCGTTCGGGAATCGAACTCGGTTGTTTTGAAGAAAAAACCTACACTACTTCTATTTAGATATCGATTGTGTAGGTCTTAAGCAGTAAATGTCTGTATGAAACAAGATGTCTAAAATGAATAAAATGCACTGTTTTCACATACTTTAATTTATTTTAGTAGGTGCTCGAAGTGACCGCCGCCTTTTTCAATACAATATTCAACACGTTTAGGTAACGATCATAATCTTTAAATAAGTATCTATATACTTATTTTAATTAGGCTTTTCAATTGATTGTTAGTGTTTGATTAATAGAAGTTTATTTTTTTCAAAACAACCGGGTTCGATTCCCGAACGGAGTACAGATGTTTTTTAAAATGTATGAATGCAGTTTCTCTTGTTATTAAAATCGATGACATGGTTCCTCAGAACAGATCTTCGTATGTCTTATAGTTTCAGACTTTCCCATACTGACCGATTTGAATGAGACACCCTGTATAGGCTGGTGGAGAGTTCTTTGAACACATTTAATAAAAATATTTTTTTCATAGAAGTTACTTTTTTAGTTTCTCAAAACTTTCTGAGTGTCCCACGTAGTTATATATTAAACGAGTCTAATCGCGATTATTTACTAGGTAAAAGGTAATTACCTTATTTCCCGACGTTTCGGCAGCGTTACAGTTGCCTTGGTCTCGGGTAGGTACGTTTTGCCTAATAAATGATCGCGATAAGACCCGTTTAATATATAACTAGGTGTTCATTTCACAATCTAGAGCAATTTGGAAAAAAATACCAAACGTTGTCTTTGAAGTCTTTTCACACTTAATTAGCTGAGTTTTGTTATTGCTAGCTGCGCCCCGCGGTTTTACCCGCGGTTTATTAGAGAAAATAAACTGCAATAACAGTAAAAGATATTTTTCCCGCAGTAAAACTTAGCTCGACTAACACATAAGTGTTAATCAAGGGTGTCAGCCAACTCCGCACCAAATTTTAGTAAAATCGCTCCAGCCATTTAGACGTGAAGAAGTAAGAAACATACACAGTGACAAACTTTCTCCTTTATAATATTAGTGCGATTCTAAAACCTAGTGTTAATGCATTGAACTGGCATTAATTCAAGACATCTTTGTCATTTAAATAAACTGTAATGTTACAGTAGCCTTTTTGGAACAAAGTTTGCTTTACACATGTTTTGAACCTCGTTTTTGGGAATGGTCGAATAATCCAGCCTTTGTAAGTACCACTGTAGAGCACATGTCCTCTCTCAGAAAGAGAGTATAGATTATAACTACGCGTACTTACCACGGATTGGCAATATCAAGCACTGATGTATTTGAATATCATACATGCTGGTTTTTACATGCTGTTTTCTTCACCGTAAGCCAGTGGCTTTGGTACTGCAAATTCACAAATGTACGTAATTCAGAACACTAATTTAGTAGTACATATGTTTGTATTAAAACATTTACAGTTATTGGATCGAACCCGTAGGTACCATTGAGTAAAATCGAAGGTAATTTAGTTTGGACATCGACCATTATCATAATTTCAAATATCACAAAAAGTCATCGTGACGAAAAGTTTTTGTGGGAAGTTTTCTACTCTCAGACACTGTTATTAGCTGTAAGGTCGTTAAATAAGATACACTGAACGTAACCGTTTTTTCATTATAGGTGAATGTATCGTCTTTTGTTCAGTTACGTAGCAATGGGTACTGCCCCGTCTCATCCTGATCTCCTTCGGTTTTCCGGCAGTACTTCTGGCGGATCGGTGTATTCTTCAACAAGCGGGGCCTACAATGATTCCTTTTAGTGCTTTTGTTCGTTCATCCATCCATTAATTCATAAATTACATACACTTACATTCATATATACATACATACATACATACATACATACATACATACATACATACATACATACATACATACATACATACATACATACATACATACATACATACATACATACATACATACATACATACATACATACATAAACTCACGCCTGTATATCAGAGAGTAGGCGGAACCACTGCTGCCACTTTCCACGATCCTATAAGATCTCTTTCGATTTCTGTTCGTATTTTAATTATAGACCAACAATACGCAATATCTTAGTGCATGTCACAGGTATGTGTATATGGAATTCTATTCAAACTTAATATGAATATCTATGGACAATCTGATATGGCGTGAAATTGTCCATTTGTACATAACCAGAAAGAATAACGACGTTAATGCGTTAACTTATTTATCAAAATCCATCACTACCAATCATAAAACAAAACATGCATACAAATATGCAAAAAAAATTAACTGCCTTTGCTTTTGCAGTCAGCTAAAAAGTAGCTTTTAACTCAACATAGCGCCCAATCAATTTTCTTTAAGCTTGGAAAACCGCAATGATCTAGAGTTGGTCCCTTAATACGCGGGACCGATTTGGCAGTAAATCATGCTTGCAACGTGCCTGACTGAACGGTTAAAGCCTGCTACACACTGGCTCTGTCGCATACCAAACATAAAAGATTAGAGGTCTAATTATGCGCTGTCGCAGTCCTGCCATTCGCATTAGGAATTAGCATGGAACTTGACAGACAGTCGGAATAGATCAGGATTTGGTGTGCGTAAAAGGAGTCGCGAAGGAGTGCGAAAAGGGATTATGGGCATTAACCCCCAATGATGGTACAACCAAGTGCGCTCATTGGGGGAGGGCTATTTCCAGCAGTGGACTACATAATATAGCCTAAAGAAGAAGAAAAGGAGTCGGTTACGATTTATTGATCACTTGGCTAGTGTGTGGCGTAGTAGGTAAGTGACGTAGTTTGCTAGACTAGTAAATAACCTTTTCACCTTAGCAGCTCAAACATACTGGGTTTACTGCTTAATAAGAGTGAGGGAAACGCGTTTTCCCTGCGAGAGTGAGGGAAAGTGATTTGAATTTCGAATGCTGCGAATTATCATTATGTACGAAACACGTCATTCGAAGTTCGATTTATCAAATTTCAGAATACCCAAACAATAAAACGTTCGGAAACTAATAAACCTTTAAAATGAAAATTATTTGGTAACGTTGTAATTAAATAATAAAATATAATGAATACACTGAAATAAAGAAAAAAATAAAGAAAATGTTTTAGAAAAGATACGAAGTAGATATGCACAAATAATTTATAGTTTTAAAAATATTTATTGGTACAACAGAATACTACGGGTGCAGTTTCAGAACGTAACTTTAAAAATAGCGGAAAACCAAAATCTATATTATTTCTTCTTCTTTTGTTTTTCGGTAGGTAACTACTTACAATTAGTGTTGCATATCACAAATTCATAAAATATGAGTGAGTCTAGTGACGAAAACAGCAATTTAACACCTGAAGAATTAAAACAACAAGTGTTGAATGCTGAATTCAGTTTTCTTCCTCAGAAATCATGTGATAGATATCTGAAAACCTATGATGTTTTCAATAAATGGAGACTTTAAAAGGGCGCGAACACTTTCTCGGAGAATGTATTATTGTCGTACTTCATAGAATTATCACAAACGAAGCAATCACCTACAATGTGGAGTATTTATTCGATGTTGAAAGCTACAATAAAGACAAAACATAATGTTCATATTGAAACTTATCCCAAACTTATTGCATTTTTGAAAAGAAAGTCAGTAGGACACAAATCTAAAAAGTCAAAAATTTTTTCAATCTCTAATATTGAAAAATTTCTTAATGAAGCTCCGGACTGCAATTTTCTCGCTGCAAAAGTAAGTTACTACCTATATGTCTATACTTAATTAGTAATATATGTGCACGTACGCTAACCATTTTCGCTAATATTTACTAAAATACGAGTTACTCATGTAAAGAAAAAGGGTAAATAACTACGTTTTGTTTGTTATACATTTTAATTACTAACATTTTACTTATATAATATTTTTATTACAGGTTATCCTCATTATTGGAATAAATGGAGCATGCCGCTCGAACGAACTGTTAAATCTGACTGTTAATGCCATCTAAAAACATTCTGACGAACTGCTATTAGTCAACCTACCCAACACAAAGACAAACATTGACAGGTCCTTTGTTATTCGCGACGAATATGTGAAAATTGTCGAGAAACATAAGGCATATTTTTCTTGCAGGATCGTAATGACAAGTGTTCAAGACAGCCTATGGGAATTAATAAAATAGGCAGGACACCACAACAAATAGCCACTTTTTTAAAATTACAAGAGCCTCACCTTTACACTGGACATTGCTTTAGGCGAACTTCGGCCGCGCTTTTGGCTGATTCAGGAGCCAACCTCACAACATTAAAACGTCATGGCGGCTGGAAGTCAAACACGGTCGCGGAAGAATATATTGAAGATTCGATCGAAAATAAGTATAAAACCTGTAAACGCATAATACAAAACATAAACTTTACTCCTGATCCTTATGCACACCCGCGCCCCTCTACTTCCAAAGACACAAATATCATTGAAAATCCGGTAAGAAGCCGCACCGAGTCGCCAACGTTTACTAATAGTATTGTCTCGTCACAGTCCAATAAACAAATAGAAACGAACTCGAGTCAAACTCAAATCGCAAACTCCACGGTATCACTTCCTAATAAAACTATAAATTTTCAAAATGTAACTTTTAATAACTGCAATTTTAAATTTTTCTAGATACTTATTGTTTGCAAATATATGTGGTTTCATTTTTATTCATATTGTATCTTTTTATCTCTAATAATGTTCTCGCTGCTAAGGTGAAAAGTTGTATGTGTCACGCGAGAGAAAAGTTATTTCCATCTCGTACCTTAGAATCCTTCGCTTACTCGGGATTCAAAATTAGCACTCGCTTGGAAAACCAACTTTCCTCTCTAGTTGAACAAATAACTATTTCATCCCACCATCTCGGAAAGAGTATTTTTAATCTTCAATATCTGAGTGGAAAAGCCGTTTTTATTCTCTAGAGGATAAAGTAAATTGAATTTAGAACATCGTGTGCACTAAGTTTGTGAATTAAAAAAGTGTACCTATCTTGTGATTGTAAACGTTTTGTTTTGCATTTAGTCATTTCCTTACCTGAGGTGGAATGATAAGTTACGTGTTGCACTCGAGTGCAAAGATTTTTCACCTCGTGCTCTTTTGATTCCCTCGCTAACGCTCAGGATTCTAATTTCGAATCACTCGCTGCGCTCGTGATTCAATTTTAGAATCCTTCGCTTGCTCGGTCATCAAAATTGATCACGCGTTTTAAAAGCAACTTTGCACCCTTGTATAACAAATAACTATTTTCATGAAATAATTATCATGAAAAAAGGGGATGTTTATTTTGTTTTTGTTTGGCTGTTGCAAGTAATATTTATTTATCAGTTTTTTTATTATTATTATTATTATATTCAGTAAACTGCTGAATATAATGCAGCATTCAGCAAACTGTTTGGTAAATCTTTTTACCACGGTAAGGAACCTTGTTTGCTATTCAGACGCTCTGAAGAGTTGGAAGGTGTGGTAGAAGAATTTATTGCCATTTGTTCACTTCCGCGTTTTAATAAAATTTATAGAAGAAATTTGAAGTATTATAAAAATCGGCGATCAGTGTTTCAATAAAATTTGATCAATCCGGTTCTTACTACTAAATTTCTCTCTTGGTTTAATTTCTGAAGACTTTTTGGAAAGAACATGAATTTATTCATTTGTCCTTTTTTCAAGAGCCCACCTCTCTAGTAGCTCTAAAATTATAAAAAATATCAGCTGTTCCTTAAAATGTTGTTTCTAGCAAGAATATTAAGCAAATTATTTTATACATAGTTGTTTTAATAATATAAAAAAAAATTGAAATGATTAGTAGAATAGCCCTCTTATTTTCCACTAGACAACTGTAATAATAATAATATTGGCCTTTTGCATCTACTTAATGAGATGATTTATACAGCGTCCAGTGGCATCTTCACTCACAATAGATGGGTGAAGGGACCACTCCGACGCTGTAGTGCCTGGGACATGGTTTTATAGATGGTATATTCTTGCCCAGCACCTATACCATCCTAAAAGCTTAGTCGGCCTAGGCCACAGGAAAAACTAGTCAATACGTGCGGAGCCAACCAAGCCGCGGGTTTTCTCACGATGTTTTCCTTCACCGTTAGCGTGTGGTATTGCGACTACAAATTCGCAAATTTACGTAACTTTGAAATTAAACAAAGTCATTGGTACGTGCCCGCACTGGGAATCGAACATGGGGCTCTCGCTTGCGAGTCCATGGTTCTACCCACTGAGCTACCACCGCTTATACAACTGTTTAACACTCTTATATACTCTGTATCTCATAGCACATGTTATCCTAGGTTAGGAACAGTACCAGTGATTGGATTGTGTCGAAGTGTGTGTTGTGCGTATACAACTCAAGCAAGGCATTTTTCGAGGTGAAGCCAATAAGTTCCCGAACGTTCGTCACACTTGTGAATTTAACAAGCGTGGAGATATACCCTGCGCCGGCTTCACAAACATGGCTTGTTAGTCGAACGGAAGTTAGTTAGACAAACTTACTCACGGGACAAGTAGACGGTAAAGGAGACTCTGTTGCTTTAGAAATAGAGACGAATGTAATGTATCTTTGCAGCGTTCTTTCTGTATTCTGTTTCGGGTGAATAAACTTTTTTTTTACGCTCGTGGCCTACGCGAACCGAGTGATTGGAATCAATCACTTGGTTAAGCAACAACAGGCGCGGTCAGGTACAGGATGGGTGAGCGTCCCGTAACTACCGCTAGTGGCATTTTTCCGAGCGCTTCCGTGCTTCGCAAGGCACGTTAAGCCGTTGGTGCCGGCTGTCATATAATGGCAGTCGTTAAGCCAAGTCAGAGGCCTTATGGGCGGCTTGATAACTTCTGACAGTAAGGCCCGCCACTGTCTTACAATCCTCCGCCAACCCGGACTTGGCCCCCGTGGTGGAATAAGGCCGAGACCCGGTCCCCGGCAGTGGGGACATACAAGGGTTGATAACGAACTTTTTTTTGTAGTCTATAAACATCTCACTGCAGGTGCTGTACCGCCGTAATTACCACGCGGGCAACCGCGGATTGGCATGAGGTTAACCAATTTTTAATCAATATTTTTAGTTTCAATTTACTTCTGCTAACTTATTATTATGTTATTAAAACGCATGGCTCATTATGTTACCTTAACTTTCGCTTGTATCTCAGAAGGGTAGGTTTACTACTGGATACGATCCTGATCAAATCTCTTTCGCTTCATCAACTTTTCTTATTCGCTGCCTGCACGCACGCCTGTCTGAAGCAACATCTCAAGTAGTTTCATAAATTGAAACTGAAGAAATATTTCCGGTTTGGTTTTATTTCAATAAAACGTTATATCCGCCCCACTGCTGGGACTTGCAAGAGTTTGAGCTTAACACAATGTTTTGGTTTCACACAAATTGGGGCTTAACACAATTACTGCTACTCGTTTATGATTTGTTGGTCGCTTTCCTTCGTAGCTGGCCTACCGGGGATAAGTGATTCAAGAAGACAAAGTCAAGAAATCACAATAAAATAAGTTAACGCAAAGAATTTACATTGCATTGTGTAAACGGTGCCTTGCACTCTATTGTGTGGAGCCGAAACAACTCCAAAAAACTAGATTGGCTATTCATAATGGTGTGCTGGTCCCAACACTTATGTATGGTAGCGAGACTTGGGTGTGGCAAAAGAAGCAAGAAAGTAGAATTAATGCGGTAGAAATGAGGTCCTTGAGAAGTATGTGTAGTGTTACTTTGAATGACAGGATACGCAATAGTCTGATTAGAGAACGTTGTGGACTGAAAGAGGATGTAGCGACTAGAATTGAGAAATTAATGTTGCGTTGGTTTGAACATGTAGAGAGGATGAAAGAATAAAGATTGACGAAACAAATATACATTGTGAATGTGAGTGGAAGGGCTGGTAAGGGACGTCCCAGACGGACATGCATCGACCAAATAGGGGATGTATTAGCAAAGGGAAGGATAAAAAGTACCCGGAACCGGTGTGCGTGCATGCAACGACTTATGAACGTTGACGTTGATGAAGCGAAGGTGATCTGTCAGGATCGTGGCAAGTGGCAGTTCCTGGTCTCTGCCTACCCCTCCGGTACAGGGTAAGGTTATGTATGTATGTATGTATGCATATATGTATGTATGTATGTATGTATGTATGTATGTATGTATGTATGTATGTATGTATGTATGTATGTATGTATGTATGTATGTATGTATGTATGTATGTATGTATGTATGTATGTATGTATGTATGTATGTATGTATGTATGTATGTATGTATGTATGTATGTATGTATGTATGTATGTATGTATGTATGTATGTATGTATGTATGTATGTATGTATGTATGTATGTATGTATGTATTTATGTATGTATGTATGTATGTATGTATATATTTATTTCCATTCCGTTTGTTGAATGTCAATTGATTTCAAGTGCAGAGGTTAGTACATTACGAGTATATTGTTAAATTTCCCACAAATACTTGATGAACGACGTGGACCGTATTTAAAAGGGACACGATATAATTATTTAAACGATACAATAAATTCTACTCACGATCCAACGCGGGGAATGGGGCACTCTGTTTAGATACTCGCGAAACATAATATTGACACTGCAATAAAACAGATATCTGTTATTTAAATTGAAAAAGAAATAAATGCTTTATCGATGTACATAAAAGATCCTTTTTCGATGGAACAAAACATCTCTTGTTAATGAGAACCAAGAAGAAACTGATGCAATTACTCCTAACGATATCGCATCGAAACTAATAAGAGTGGACGTTCGAGTACATTTTATATATCTACAAAGGTGAGGCTACACATGCCGAAAATCATCATTCACATATAAATAATCGTAAAAGAATCTCTATACTGTTTTGCTAAGTATTCTGTTTTGTAGGATCTTAGTGCTTAACAAATAAGTTATGAAATACTGTTCATCTGTGTAATATCCATTTTATGTCCAATAAAGTGTACTTGAAGCGCTCGCGGCGTAACCGAACCGAGTGATTGGAATAATCACTTGAGTTTAGCAACAACAGGCGCGGCCAGGTGCAGGATGGGTGACCGTCGTGTGACTAAAGCTAGTGGCATTTTTCCGAGCGCTTCCGTGCTTTGCACGCCACGTTAAGCCGTTGGTGCTGGCTGTCATGTAATGGCATTCGTTAAACCATGTCGGAGGGCTTAGTTGTAACTCAGTTGGGACGTACAAGGGTTGATAACATAAATCACTAGCGGTAGTCACGAGACGGTCATCCATCCTGCACCTGCACCGCGCCTGTTGTTGCTTAACTCAAGTGATTGATTGCAATTACTTGGTTCGCCTAGGCCACGAATGCTTCTGTAGGCTGTAGAGGTACGTGATAAAAATTACTGATATAAGCAAATTGAATTCAATTGACTTACTTCAAATCTATATGAAGTTCTTAACAAATGTTATAACTTTCTTAATAGCTTACTAGATGGACTTAATATTTTTTTCTCCAAATATTTTCTCCCTTTGTGCCACAATCTTAAGAGTGTCTATAAGAATATTTATTTAATCGTGTACGACCCACTATCGGGAACGATAATGGTGTTGTGAGCGAGAAATCGAATTTCGACAGAACTTTTTCTGTCAACTCGTCCCCTGAAGCCTTATTCGAATCATCTCGATTCGATTTACGAATAAGCAAGATCATTTTCTCTTGCTGCCTTCTTCGCGCATCAAGCAAAAGAAAGAGTTGACAATAGTCGGAAGTTATGTAGTGTTTTTGATATGAATATGAAGATACGATGCCCGAGTTGGCGACGACTTACATTGAGTAGGCCTACCAATTTTCGTGTATATAAAGACAAAAACTTTTGTTTGCCAAAAGAAATATGTGACAAAGTGGACTAACGAAGTCTGTAATGCAATCGCATGGTCTGAAGTGAGTTTGATTGTTTATGAAATGCTTACTGATATATTTTTCTGGAAAAATAGCGCCGATTGTTATTATTCAATACAATTTTTTTTATTTTAATTAGTTGTACAGGTGGCACCATTTAATTTATCTTTGATCAGATTAGATTACTTTATATTGCGCACCATAAATTATAGGAAAAGGCCTGTGCTTTGCAGAAGGACTTATGTAGGCAGCTCAAAAATAATAGTGACTTAATTGTCGTTACAGAAAAAACTTTTTATTTCATTATTTTTTAAAAAAAACCTTGAATATCTATTAGTCTGCATACCATATTTGTTGGGATATGGGATTTGTCGCTCACTCTGTAAGGAATGAAGAGATTGCTGAGACAAATGGGCACGTGTCAGGAAACGGTCACATGCGACCCTCATACGTGACAGTACGAAGTGTCTTACGGTAGTAGTAGGTATTTGTAAGTAGCAGTACTGTCTGTTAACTTTTAGAATATTCCTCGGCCACTATCGGATAGAATCGGATACATTCGTGTAATAGACATACCTATTATACAAAAAAAGTTATGTAATAGAAATTAGATAACTTTTCAAAATAGAATGAAGAAAAGTTTTATACCGAGCAGGAAGTAGTATACACTCGTGTGCTTTTGTCGAAAGCAGAAGCCTACGCTAGAGCCCGAGGTATATTCTTAAAGCTAACAGACTGTAGCTACTATTTAGAGTTTAGTAGACTCTAGTTGATTTCAATGAAAGCAAAAACGCGTTCCGTCCATTCGCGTCCATTTTTTTACGATTACACCGACAAGTACAACCAAGGGGTAGAAGTTACTTAGCAGAAACCCTCGACACTAATGCTGCCCGCTAATTTAACTTTGATTATTATTATTTTATGAAAAAAAGACGACTTTTAGGTTACAATATCATCTCAATTTGGTAGCTTACTTAAGGTATCATGGTATCGAAAGAATATTCTTATCCTAACATATCGTAAAACATTTCTTAAACAGTTTAACATAACATAACATTTACATACAGGCACATACATTGCTTCTGGCCCCACACTAGGATAGGTGTCGTGGACACCAGAAACAACGACATCACGAATATCCAAGACCTGGGGTTTTTTTTGTTCGCAGCCGGGGTTCGAACCCGGGACCTCTCGCATAGTAGGCAGATGCACTAGCGCTGCGCCGCAGAGGTCGTCATATCTCCCTCTCCCTATAATAAAAATGATGTAGTGGTTTTATTATAGAGAGAACATTTCCAGATGGATATAGGAATATCGTTGCACCCGTATATTATTATATTAAAGACTGATGTCACAAGCGCGTTATGTAACGTGCTTAGATTTTTCAAACAAAACAAGCTCTACATTTAACCGAGAGCGCAAACAGCGTAAGCTGCTAAATAGCAACGCCCCTAACATCCACAGATTTGCCGGCATTATTTTTTATTACCCTCATATAAAACAGTATTTACGTACTCCAAATGATCCAGAGTTACGACGCAGCTCTATGTCACGCCAGGCACTTAGCTTTGAGGCTAAAATGTACCTAAACACAGCCCAACAAAACTATCTAAGATATTCTGAGAACATGCCAACTTATTATAACACAACATTGCCAGCATGAAAATGAAAATAACGTGCTTAGACTATCAATTGTATCTTCTTATCATGTCCCTAACCTATGAACTCGAGTTCAAGGTTCAGTGGAATTAAACTGCAGATTGAAATTCGGAATTAAAATTTGGCCTTGTCCGATTTTGTTTCATATTTGAAGGGCAATTCGCTATTACGGTTCAAAACGGCCTTTCAAGGTAAAGAGGATATAAAGTCTGGTAGTCAGACAGACAGCGAAGTCATAATATCGCGTCGGCATCCTTCGGGTACCTTAAAAAAATTGGAAACATAAATGACCAACAACCCGAGTCATCATTAACCCATTATGTCCACACCGAGGGGCACGGGTCTCTTCCCTGAGAAAGATATAGGCCATAATCCACCACATGGGCAAAATCCGGATTGGTGGAGGCTGGTCTTACTGTCAGAAGTTTTCAAACCACCATAAGGCTCCTGACATGGTTTAACGACTGCCATCTATTGACGGCAGCCGGCACCAACTGCTTAACATTGCGAAGCACGGAACCACTCGGAAAAACTCCACGCTCAGCAGTCCGGTAAGTGGATTATTTTTATTTCAGTTTAAAATTTTTGTATTTTTTTGGTTTTAATTATTTTTGGTGACTTTATGCTGATTTTATGTGACACTTGCGCAAACGTTTGAGATCGTATTTATCAAAATGTAACCATTGGTTTGAGCTACGAATATGGTATCGGGCATACTTACACACATAATTACAAACATACATATATACATACACACATACACACACACACACACACACACACACACACACACACACACCCTCACATACACCCTTACATACATACATACATACATACATACATACATACATACATACATACATACATACATACATACATACATACATACATACATACATACATACATACATACATACATACATACATACATACATACATACAGACGAAAACACTCGAAGACTCTGAATCCGATATAAACTTAGACCGTAAAGGGTCATACTCGTTGCGAAGTTAGTAAGGTCGTTACTCTTTAGTCAAGCTTATCGAGAGGGTACAGTCAACAGCTTATTAACCTACACATAGTCGAAAAACTTGTTTTATAATACGTTTATTTCAAAAAGTAAACATCGAAAATCTTAACATCCTAGTACTTTAACCGATAGTTTTTAGCGGAACCGAAGCGGACCGTTCTTAGCGAAAATCGATTGACGTCCTAACCTTTAAGGACTTTAATCGATTGTACTGTAACTGTAGGTCCCAAAAATAGTTGTCATAGTGGGTAAAATTTATAAAGTTTACTTTTGGATAAAAACGTATTCCAAAATAACTCATGATTTTTTTTTCCATTGGTGGCGCTAGTAATCACCCCAAAACGCCTTAAATAAACGGTTGTATTGTAGAGAGCGCTGGCACGGTTAGCCAGAGGTCGCGGGTTCGAGTCCCGGCATGGGTGGAATTTTTATCCTCTAAATAGGTTTTTAAAATACGTCCCACTGTAGGGCATAGGCCTTCTCTCAAAGAGAGATACTTCGGCGTTTTGCTTTTTAGATGACCTGTTCAGGAGGGATTTTGGGGCACCAGTTAAAATTAATAAAAAAAAAGTAACACATTTAATATTAATATAAAAAAAAATCCAAGATAATAGAAAATACAATTAATATTCACGTAAAATATTTAAAACATATACGTATAAGGTAAAAGGAAAAGCACTCGACTAATATAGCCTCTAAATAGGTTTTTAAGTTTGGATTATAGTCAAACAAATTGTTCTTACGTGTCCATTGCATACTCGATACTGCAAGGACTTCGGGTACTTTTGTGAATTAATAGTAGCAACAACACTCGCTACCGGTGAAGGAAAGCATTGCGAGGAAACCTCTGTAGTTTTATGAGATAGGGCCCTAGTGTTAAGTATACATACCGGGATTCGACGTCATGAATATGAGGCAAGTATTCAATAACCATTTTATAGTTTATACTGGTAAATCTGGATTCAAATTACTAATGTGTACTGTGTGATTTTTTGCCTCTAAATAGGTTTTTAAAATTGTCCTTAGCACGGGTTAGTGCATTATAAAGAATATAATAATGTGTACTGCTTACGAAAGTTTTCATCCTAAAACTATCTACCTACGCTCTAATATTGTAAGAGAGGTTTCTCTGAAGGATTCGTAACGAATGCATCCGACAGAGAACCAAAGTTATCGACATAGCTCAGAGAATTAGCGAGCCAAAATAGCAGTGGGCTGGTCATATCTTGCGAAGAACCGACAACCGTTGCAATAAACTTGTTCTTTAGTGAAGACCGCGACTCGGCAAATGTAGTGTAGGACGCCCTCCGACCAGGTGGGATGACGATCTGCAAAAAACTGCCAGCAGATGCTGGATGCGGCAAGCTGAAGACAGGTTGCTATGGCGCTCATTAGGGGTGACCTATGTCCAGTAGTGGACTACATAATATAGCCTGAAGAAGAAGAAGAAGGTAGGTATACTAACGAAAAATTAGGCCACGTGAACAAAACTGTGCATTGAAGCTACCCGACTACTATATCTTGGCTTCGATTCTTATCAGCCTCTATAAATCTCCCCAGATACAATACATCTTGGTAGCTTAGCTCGGCCGAGCCAATGAATCATAAGAGCGGGCGGCTGCGAATAAAATAAATATTTTCATTGTCATTGGCGGCTAGAACGCGTAATATATAGCTTTGTAAAGATATCGTTAAGGCTCACTTACCCCGAGGTGTTGGAGGGGACGTGATTATTGAAGTACACTTGAGAGCAACGGATAAGGGTCACTGACAAAATCGCTAAATCTCAGCGAGGAAAACGGTAAGAAAATAAAAACCGGTGAAGTTTCGTCTCAACAGATATGAGTTTATCCTTGTGTGGTGGATAATATAGTTATAAGACGTGTTTGTTAATAATGTTTTATTTTTTACGTAATATACGATACAATATCAACCCTTATAATGTCCCCACTGCTGGGGCACGGGCTCTTCCTGCATCGCAGGAAGGTTAGGCCATACTCCACCACGGGGGCCAAGTCCAGTTTGGTGGAGGATTGTAAGACAGTGGCGGGCCTTACTGTCAGAAGTTATCAAGCTGCCCATAAGGCCTCTGACATGGCTTAACGACTGCCATTATATGACAGCCGGCACCAACGGCTTAGCGTGCCTTGCGAAGCACGGAAGCGCTCCAAAAAATGCCACTAGCGGTAGTCACGGGACGCTCACCCATCCCGTACCTAACCGCGCCTGGGGTTGCTTAACCAAGTGATTGATTCCATTCACTCGGTTCGCCTAGGCCACGAGCGCAACCATGGACTGAACGCGCCCTATGTTGCTTAACCTTCGTGATCGTTTAAGATCACTCAGGCAGCCCGGGCTACTAGTGATTTAATAATGAAACGAGTAATATTAAATAATATTAAAAAAAGGTAAAATTAAAAACGTTTTCTATCATTCTGACTTAGTATCTTAATATGTATCTTAGGACCTTAGCGGGAGTTCGACCCACACTTCCTTTGCCGGTTTACTTTATCAATTGCCTTTTAATCATTTTCACGATAGGCCAAAACCGATTTAATACTAAATATTTTTTCTTATTCAAATTTATTTCCGGGTACAAAGTCCGGGTTGGCCCCTGGAAATAAATTGGTGGTGGAGTATGGCCTTACTTTCCTGCGATGCAGAAAGAGACCCGTGCCCCAGCAGTAGGGATATACATCGGGTTGATATCGATTCACTAATGCGACGTTTTACAACCTATCCGACTAACTCGTATCTTCTTCTTCTTTTTGTGTCAGCTATATTTGTCCTGCTCAATAGTTGGGCACTGCAATTGCAGCAGCGTTACCCGACTTAGAAGAAGCCTTATCTCTAGAACCATGTTGACATTTACCCAGATTAAACACAAATAATTAAAGAAGTAAGATAGTGAAGGGTAGGTATATAAAAATGTGCAACAAAAAAACCGAACCATTAGCGAGTGGTAATGCTACTACAACTTAAAAATCAAAGTCATCGGTTCAATTCAAAATTCAAAGTCAAATCAATTTATTTCAACGTAAAGAATTTACATTCTGTTTGCTGAATGCCAATGTACAATGTAAAATGTAAGTTGCTGCCTTCGGGCTGCATTGTAGTGGAGAAAAAGGAAGCGGAAAAAAAACTCCACTCTTACCATATTTCTCCCAAAACCAAATACATCAGTTGCCATATGTAAACCTAATAAGATTTCATGATTGCCATTAATAACCCTAAATGCCAAAGCATTAGTCAAATGTCTAATAGGGGAAAACGTAAAGACAAAGACAAAGATTTTTATTTGTGAAGCATGAGTTCATTGATAGGATGTATATAAAAAATAATTAGTTCTATACATGCTCTGCCTGATGAGGCGTACAAATTATAAAAAAGGCACCACCATTAGAAACAATAATATAAAAATGTCAACAAATTCAAATTAAAATTTTTCAGAGTAATAAAATATAATGTCAATTTGAAATAGAGTTAATGATATAAGTGCTCCGGTAAGTGCTCCGGCCAGACACACGAACAGCACTCGTTCACGAGCATAACGCAGTGGTCAGCCATCATCAGTCTCAACCATTTTGGAGGGAGATAGATGACCCGAACACCACGCTACCATTCGAATGAGCTTTAGCAAACCAACGGTTCATGACTTCACATCAAAGATGTCGTCTGTAACGTTATTTATTGCTCCCGAGTGTACTTCCTTCCTACTAGCAAGCTAAGGTTTGGGAAAACTGTGAGTGGGTGGGTAAATGTGATTAAAGGAATCCTATCAAAGATGAAAAGACTTTCAAGTAGAATAGATGGGTAACTATAAAGTTGATGACTTCTGACAGTAAGGCCCGCTACTGTCTTACAATCTTCCACCTACCCGGACTTGGCCTCTGTGGTAGAGTATGGCTGTACTTTCCTGCAATGCAGAATGAGACCCGAGCCCCAGCAGTGGTGACTTACAAAAAGTTCATATCATTATACATACAGACTGAAATCAACTTTTATATGCGTTCATTACATTATAAGTAGCAAAATGTGAGACTTATAGGTAATTTTTTTTAACATTTTTTTTTACATACAGGCACATACATTGCTTCTGGCCCCACACTAGGATACCCTGTGTCGTGGGAACCAGAAACAACGACATCACAAACATGTAAACATCCAAGACCTGGACTTTTTTTTTTGTTTCCAGCCGGGATTCGAACCCGGGACATCTTGCATGGTAGGCAGACGCGCTACCGCTGCGCCACAGAGGTCGTCAAATTAACTGTACTTATCAAAGTACCTGACGAAAGAGTAATTAAGAAAGTGTATTCTATAACTGTTATTATTATTATTGAAATTCTTTATTGCACTTATTACATGAGTAAATGTATAAGGGCATGCTTAGTGCAAGAAGCATTCAGCAAACCGTTCCGAAGCGCTCTACCAATTGAGCCAATGGGCGACTCACGGCATGGGTGAAATTTTTAGCCTCTAAATAGGTTTTTAAATTTGTTCCTTAGCACGGGTTAGTGCATTAAAAATAAAAATAGTGTAATGGATGAACACTTTCAGTCAACCTTTGTGCCTTTTATTTATTTTAGCATTTACCGACACTCATCCGGAATCTCTTGCATCTATAGAAACAGATCGTGTGATTGATTGAAAAATTAACTGGACTTGTTTCCAATTCCATAACACAAAAACCAATTGACTGAAATATTAACTTGACTAGTCTCCAATCTCAAAACACAAAAACCAATTGATTGTAATATTAACTGGACTTGCCTCCGCCTTTAAAAAACAAAACCAATTGATAGAAATATAAAATAGTCTTGTCTAAGGTTGTATGGAAGAGATCACATTTAGTGATAAGGCCGCCGTCTGTACTTTTAGGTTAAGAAATATCTAAGTAATTTTCATTTTTATGCACCATAAAGTGTTCTCATTCTATCTATCTATCTTGTCTCCAATTTTAAAGCTCAAAAACCACTTTTGTTTTCTCAAAATTAACTCCTAATCACTTCCTTACGTTTACGTACCACAAGATTGCCCAGTGTTTTTATTCACAGTTCTGAAAGAAATGTAATAAAAAGATATTTTATCTGGACCACAGCGCCCGCTCCCGCGAAGAAAACCAGGATTAAGCCATTGTCGTTGCTACTTCACCTGGAAAATTGCACTTACGCTGTTATTAACAGAATGCTCGCTTGCAGTCGCTCCATGCATAATGCGTGGCAGAGCCCTAGCGCAGGAACAAGGAAAAGTTTTTAACTCTCTACTTCACATGAAGGCATATTTGGCTTAGATAGTTTCAGATTTCTTCGCACTTTCATAATACACAAAACTTTGAAAATCTCCCGATCGTCAACTATTT
This sequence comes from Yponomeuta sedellus, assembly GCA_934045075.1. Taxonomy (NCBI): domain Eukaryota; kingdom Metazoa; phylum Arthropoda; class Insecta; order Lepidoptera; family Yponomeutidae; genus Yponomeuta; species Yponomeuta sedellus. Next base: position 10,105,343 of record OW203730.1, on the reverse strand, counting down.
CATTTCAAAAAACAAGTATTTAACAATTATTAAAAAAATAAGCAACCACCTGTCAGCGTCGGCCCATTAAGTCCCCACTGAGGGGCACGGGTCTCTGCCCTAAGGAAGGTATAATCCATACTCCACCACGGGGGCCATATCCGGATTGGTAGAGGCTTGTAGGAGTCCTACAAGCCTCGACCAATCCGGATAATCCTACAGTAGGACTTCGCTGATCTTACTGTCAGAAGTTTTCAAGCGGCCCAAAGGCCTCTGACTTGGATTAACTACTGCCATCTATCGACGGCACCCGGCAACACCAGCAATAACCTGATTGCAGAGCATTGATTACTACGCAGGCGGAACTCATTGCGAAGTTTAGTTTAGTTTGGGACCAGCCCCAGAATCTAATACTTACATAGTTTGTCAACAGAATGATATAAGCACGACAATGGTTTTAAAAATATATTTAGAGGCTAAAAATTCCACAAATGCCGGGATTCGAACCCTCGACCTCTGGCTATCCATGCCAGCGCTCTTTCCAACTGAGCTCATGGGCGACTCACCGGCATCAGTGAAATTTCGAAAAATTTTACACTATTCTCTGTATTACGATTAAATAAAATAGAAATCTTATTCTATATGTACCACAGTAAGAAATCTAAGAAACCACAGTTTTGCGGAGTAATATAATAAGTTTGTTGCGTAACATACAAATCAGTAATTTCACGTCTTCGCGAGTTAGTTCCACCGTGGAATTAAGGCTGGAATATTAAACTAGTTTTGTACCACATGCTTAGAATGTATTTACTTTGATGACACTCTTAAGAGCCTGATAAAGTCTGAGAAGTGTCATACCGAGTTTAGTACTAAAGTTATTTCATAATCTTCTTACTTAGACCATATCTGTAACATTCCTGCTATAATTATCTATGATCTAAGTACAGTCTATTTATTCTTACTTGTCCAATTTAGTAAACAAGATTCTAACCTTAAAATTGAGATTAGATGCCTAAACTAGACATTTTCTCGCAAATTCATGAACTCTCATGAACTATGTTTATAAAATTGGCAGCGTGTTATCGAAAAGAGTGTTCCTTCATTTCTGGAAATATGGCAGTTTTGGACTAAAAAGTCACAGTTTAAGGGTAGAATCTTGTTTACTAAATTGGAAAAGTAAGAATAAATAGACTAGTTTTTGCTAAACGACAGTCTTGCTAGTAGTTGCTTACCTACCCACACACAGGACGTGGGTTCAATTTCCGCTGTGAGCCACAATAACCTTGGTCATTCTATGTTGGTATAGAATATATTAGTTAGTATTATGTTAGTATACTGTTACGTTACAGATTCAGAAAATTACGAGTATATAAGAAACTGCGCCTACTTTGTGGGCCCACGTTTTGAAGTAGCAGTATTTAACTTTCACTTTCTGTTTCGATGTGTATGAACTCAAAATAGTATAAAATCATTTTTTCATCTTACCTATAAATGAGAGTATGGGCTTCATTACCATGCGTGCCCACAGCGGATTGGCAATTTCAAGCGCTGAGGTATTGGAACTCCTCAGATACTCAGGTTTCCTCGCGCTGTTTTCCTTCACAGTTAGCGAGTGGTAGCAATAGAACTTCGTCGTCGTCGTCAGGCTGTACTAGTCCACTGCTGGACATAGCTCTCCCCTAATGAGCGCCATAGTGCCTTGTCTTCAGCTTGCCGCATCCAGCATCTGCCTGCAGTTTTTCGCAGATCGTCATCCCACCTGGTCGGAGGGCGTCCTACACTACGTTTGCCGAGTCGCGGTCTCCACTCAAGAACACGTTTACTCCAACGGTTGCAGATTCTTCGCGAGATATTGGCAGCCTACTATAACTTCACAAATGAACAAAATAAAGTCATTGGTACATGCCCGTAATGGAAATCGTACATTGTTCTACCCACCGCCGCTTTCGGAAATAATGTACATAAACTCAAAAGTTAAGCCAACACCGCTTAGGAAAATCGGGATAAATAAATTAAGAGCGAAGTGTATCCTTACCGCCCGTTTAATCTACTGCCAACCAGTCTGCAAAAACATCACCGTTTCAGCGCAAGTTTCCGTTACTTCCCACACTTTTCAGCCTTTTTGCTTGAACGCTCGTCGGACTTTTTGGTGTCCACTGAAAATATAGGGGTTTTAAAATTTTAAACTCCACACTTGAATTGCTTGGCTTAGTTGAAACTGTAGCGTTTCACTATGGCCGAATAGACTAAATATTTAACGCGAAGCTTGCCAAATTGTGCCCATTACACTGTTTCATCTATTGCTTAAGCGGCTTAAGTATCTCTGTTTTTGCCGGCGTTTTAGATATGTCAACCCAACATTTTTGTTCTTTTAAATAAGAACAAAACATAATATATGATATTAATTTGAAGCTCTTAGTAAGATAAGAATATTCTTTATTGTATACCGGAAAAATAGTTACAGAAACGGCAGATACAAAAGATAAAATACAATTGGCGGCCTTATTGCTAATAGTAATTTTTTCCAGGCAACCTCACTTAGTAAGTATTTTTTTATTCATTTTATTAGGCACCACTAGCGTATAAAGGTACAGAAAGTAATACAAAAGGGTTACATCGTAATAAAAATACGTGTGTATACCACTTATAGGTAAGCACAGCGTTACTATAAATTAAGCTTATTTGGTAAATGAGCTGAAGTTACAAAAATTATAACTAAACTAATTAATTGATGTTGCATATAAATGTTTTTGAAACAAATAATTGTGAAGTTTCTTTTTTAGTTTTTTCTTCACATAATCTATTAATTGTAAAATTAACAGCTTTGATATTCATTAAGTAAACGTTGTAAAGTAAAGTTCAAGTTTTGGTTTTATAGTGAATAACATTCTTTTGACTTTGAATATTTATAGATAGATAGATAGATAGAATATTCTTTATTGTACACAGAAATTACAGTAACAGAACCTAGATAAAAATATAGTACAAATGGCGGCCTTATTACTAAAAGCAATTTCTTCCAGGCAACCATAGACGGAGACATGAAAGAAATTAGAGACGGGTAGTCGGTGCAATACAGAAATAGTGAAATTAGAATTCAACGAAATTTATATAAACTTACTTAAACCACATACATAAATAATTAAATAAATAAATAATTAAGATATACATACATACATACATACTAATAAATAAATTATATATGGGAAGAGGAAATAATATAATATACCTACGTAATATTTACTGCATTATTTAATTATTGAAAGGTAGTATTCCTTCACTCTACACTTAAATATCGCAGACGAAGGAGACTGTCTTATTACTATTGGCAGTGCATTCCACAGTCGGACGGCTGTGGCTGAGAAGGAGTTACTGAAGAACTTCGTCGAGTGACTAGGTGTCTTCAGCAACAGATTCTGAGCTGATCGCAACGTACGACCGTGAGAATCATGCAGAAACAGAAAGCGTTGTTTAAGGTAGACAGGAGTGGTAGGATTGAACAGCACAGAGTAGAGAAGTGAAACAATGTGAGCGTTCCTGCGGTGGCGGATAGGGAGCCACTTGAGCTTAGTGCGATATTCGGATATGTGGTCATATTTTCGCAAACCGAATATGAACCGTATGGCGAAGTTCTGGAGGCGCTCAAGCTTATCTAATTGCTCTTGTGTAAGGTCAAGATAGCTAGCATCAGCATAATCGAGGATAGGGAGTAGTAGAGATTGTGCGAGCGCAATTTTGGTTGGAGTTGGCAGGAAGTTCCGTAACCTCCTCAAGGAGGCCGCTGAAGCGAACATTTTCCGGCTCACCTCGGCTAGCTGTGGCACCCAAGACAGGCACCTGTCGATCACAATCCCCAAGTTCTTCACCTTCTCACTAAATGGAATATGGACATTGTCAAGTTTGACATGAGGCAGTTGTTGCCAGTCGATCCTAGAGATCATTCTAGCACTCCCGATAATAATAATTTGAGTCTTACTTGGGTTGACTCTCAATCCATATGAATGGCTCCACTCCGATATACGGAAAAGGTCTGCATTCGTTTTTGATATTGCGGAGTGCAGGCCATCCAGAGGAGATTGAGTATAAATCTGGAGATCATCTGCGTAAAGGTGGTAGGAAGAACTAAGTTTCTGAGTGATACTGTTAATAAAGATAGCGAAGAGGAGAGGAGACAACACACCACCTTGAGGAACACCGGCAGTCGTATTACACCAACCAGAGTAGGAATGGTCAATGCGTATACGCTGTCGGCGCCCATGTAGATAACTACGAAACCAGTCAATAACCATCGGAGATATGTTAAGAGAACACAGCACGCCCAACAGGATATCAAAGTCGACCGTATTAAAGGCATTACTGAAATCCAACAACGTGAGAACCGTCAGCTGGCCATTCTCCATCCCAAGTCTGATGTCATCAGTGATGTTGATGAGTGCCGTAACTGTGCTATGCCCGGGACGGAAACCTGATTGGAGAGGATTAAGGAGGTGATTTTTGGTTAGGAAATTGGAAAGCTGTTGATGCACTAGACGTTCAAATACTTTTGACAGGAATGGGAGAATGGAAATTGGACGGTATTCGGAGAATGAAGAGGGATTGGGCTTCTTAGGCAGTGGAGTTACTTGGGCTTCCTTCCAAACGTTCGGAAAAATACCAGTGACAGCAGACTCGTTGAGGATTCCAGCGATAACGGGAACAATTACATCTACGATGGAAGTGATCATTTTCCGACTGATGGCGTCAGTGCCAACAGCGCTGGATGTGATAGATGCTATGCTCTTCTTAACATCACAATCTGAGAATTGACTAAAAGAAAATGCGGGGAAGGTAGGAGTTGGAAGCGTGGAAAGAAGTTTCAATGTGTTGGCTTTAGAAGTCCCATCTATTGAGGAAGCAGAAGAGAAAAAGAGATTAAGAGAGTTTATATCTAAATCTTTGGAGGGAATATCTTGTCGTGCTTTACCAACTCCTAAAGTTCTAAGAAATTTCCAGACTTTGGCTGGATCACCGTTCTCAACAGATTCGTGAATGTGGCGACGTTGTGCATCCCTACACACCTTGTTGCAGTGATTCCGAAGACTCAAAAAACGATTTTTGTTGTGATCAGTTGGCCGAGATTTGTACCTTGACTTGGCAACCGCTTTCTTGTGTATAGCTATTTTGATATCATCGGTGAGCCAAGGTGCTGGTAGGTGCTTGACTTTGATTGCTCTCATGGGTGCATGAATATCGTAAAGGTTAGTGAGAAGAGTGTTGAAAATGGCAATCTGTTCATCGACTGTATCTGCATTAGCTACCACAGACCAGTCAATATTCAGCGCGTCCTCCTTGAGTTGATCTAGGTCCATGCTACCAAAACTACGTTGCATAAGGATCCTCGGCTTAGCTTTGGGCGGACGCAGTTTATACGAAAGAAAAATCAGATCATGATACGAAAACGCATCAGCGGGAAATTGGCCGTGTGAAGCAACATTTTGGGGTGAGGCTACTAATATAACATCGAGAAGTGAAGGCGTGCAATTGGGAAAATGATGGGTCGTATCAAGGGGAAGAATTGAAATGTTGCTTGCCCGGAGAAGTGATTGGAAAGCACCGGAACGGTGGTCATTTTTTATCAGACAAGTATTGAAGTCGCCCATAATGATAGTGTGAGTATATGAAGCGGTGAAGTCTTCTAGGAGACGTTCAAAAGAAGAGAAAAAGGGGATTCGAAGTGACGGACAGTAGTAGACACCCAGTAGAACTTTACTGTGACTCAAGAGAACTTCCACAAATAGATGTTCTCCGGCATTAACGGGTGGGGGCTGAACTGAAGAGCTAATAATTGAAAAAGGAATGTGGGCTTTCAGGTAAATAGCCACACCACCGCCACCACTGCCAGTACGGTCATTTCGAATAAGATGAAAGCCAGGGAGGGAGTAGGACGTTGACGGGAGACAAGGCTTCAACCAGGACTCGGAGACAAGAATGGCGTGTAAATTCTTAGTGTCAAAAGTAGCTAGCATATCGGGGAAATGCGCAGGAATGCTTTGGGCATTAATGTGAACGACATTGAAATCTTTCTGTGAACCAGAAAATTGGGAATTGAGAGAATCGGCCAGAGATGGGATGCTATGAAAGCTACATTCGTTGCTATTCAATCCAGGAGACGAAGGAGAAGAAAAGGATAAATATTCGCTGACATCGCTAGCGGTGTCAGACATGGTAGGTAGATGAGAGTTTAAAATAAATATTTTATAATAAATAAATATATATATATATATAAAATACGATATTACTATAAAGATACCTAGTATATAGGTAAGCACTCAAATTAGATGCCCGACCACCCGCCAGCTGTAAAACAAACAGTAAGTAAATAATAATATGCACAATCATTCCGTTGCCCAAGGAATTAAAACAAATTGAAAAAAACGGAACGCAAACAAAAAAAAAAAAAGCAAATGTCAATTAGACGTCACTCCTACGAGCCTAACGTTTACAAAATAAACAGTTTTGTGGGTTGGACAACGAAAAGTATTACGAAAAGTATTAAAAGTATGACGAACACTGATAGTCATATTGTAGTGCATGATTCACTGTAAAATTCACTTTTGAACCACCTTCTTTTTGGGTCGACTACTGCTGGGTTTCGCAAGTTTCGGCTGTTGTTTAGCGGGGGCCGGCACCGTAGTAGAAGTGCAATCAAGCGTTACAGCAAGTTTTTCCACCTCCGCCACTGAAACCACCCTATGCCGCGAGCCATCCGGCGCCAAGATGTGGATAGTGCCTTCTCGTGTCCAGCACTTAGTGACGCCAAAATGTTGCCGGGCTGCCATGAATGCCTCATGCCTGGGCCGAGTGAGGAACTCGGACAGCGTCGCTCCAGTGCCTTTGAGCTTAGTCTTGGCAAACCAGACTTTATCCTTAGCTTCGGTGGAAGCAAACTTTACCAAGACGGGCCTAGAGCGGCCTCCGCCAGGGCGCCCCATCCGCTGACACCGTCTCACATCCCCAGCACCCACATCAACCTGGAGAGGTGCAAGCACCCCACACACTGCTGAAGATATGTCTTCTTTATCCGCTTCCTGTAGTCCATGGATAAGTACCATCTTCCTGCGGCTCCGCATCTCAATGCAATCCATCTCTCGGGCCATTAAGTCCAGTTGTCGCTGCAGGGTGTTAAGAGACAGCACAACAAATGACTTGAAGATGGAGAATTCAGAGCCAAGATTGGGCCCTGCGGACGGTGAGGCAGTGCCAACACTCCCACTTAGCTGGCTTTGGAAGGCCTCCATTTGTGCGGAGAAGTGGGCTGAGAGCTCCGCAACCGACTGCTTGACTGCCTCCATAGTGAATTGTGATGTGATGTGATTTATGTTGCAATACAGCTGGCAGGTATTATAGTAAGTAACTAATCACTGTACATATACAAATTGCGATTTAAACTTGCAAAATCAATTAATTAAATCTAAGAACAAATTAATTGTTGTGTTTAGTTCAACTACCCGCAAACGAAAAAAGACAACTTTTTTATACACCAATTTCATTCATCAAACATACCAATATCGGTGTGTTTGATGGAATATTTTGTGGATTAATAGGTCAATAATAATATACACATTCGATTGGCAATTGGCAACAAAGTCGTGGGGATTGATATTATTATGAACGCTTGGAACAAAGACTTTGACGCCTTGTCCTTTATCGTTAAAAGTCTCGGCGAAAATAAAAGATGCTTTGTAACCGTTGTTTTTAATAAAGCATTATTTATTTAAAGCCGATTTTCATGGTCTAGACATTCTCATCGAAATGAGAATATTTTGACCAAGAAAAAACGGCCATGGGAAAAATTCTTACTCTAGGTTTTTGAACATAGACTGCATTTTCTTCGTAAAAACTAAATAATTTAATGAAAGAACTGAAATAGCCGGCTGCCTTTTACAGCAACAGGAAAATACCGCAACTTATGCACATAAAAAGTATTTTATTGTATTTTTTCTTTGTATTGAGTTTATAGTTTAAGATTGTATGAGCTTACAGTCTTCAATGTCGAACGTGGATACCAGAGAGGTAGGCAGAGAACAGGGTTTCTTAATAATTTTAGTCTCAAATTCTGGTGATATACTGAGTAAAGTCATCGTATCTGTTGGCTGAATTACAAAAAGATAGCTGTACCATCTTGACGATGACGTGATGACATAACTATTATACCGAGTAGTAACGAGCCAAAAATGGTGCTACTAGGTGTGTGAAACCGAATGCCGTTTGTCTTTCTTTAACCAACATGAGTACAAATACGATGGCATGAGTCACGCATTTGTGACTCTAAAATGTCTACAATGTCATAAATAAGTAACAACTAAGTTAAACAAATAAGTACGAACATGATTAAAGAAGAAACCAATAAAAAAAATTACACACACAACCTCACGCCTATATCGCAGAGGGGTAGGCATATACCAGGGCCTATCACTTGCCACGATCCTGACAGATCACCTTCGCTTCATCAACGTTCATAAGTCGTTGCATGCACGCACGCCGGTTTCGCATACTTTTTATCTTCCCCTTTGCTAATACATCCCCTATTTGATCGATGTATGTCCGGCTGGGACGTCCCTTACTAGCCCTTCCACTCACGTTAGCAATATATATTTGTTTCGTCAATCTTTCTTGCTTCATCCTCTCCACATGTCCAAACCAACGCAACATTCCTTTGTCCATTCTACATCCTCTTTCAGTCAACAACGTTCTCTAATCAGACTATTCCGTATCCTGTCATTCAAAGTAAAACTACAGTAAATTAAATTACTTTATTAATAATACTCTTCGATATCCCGAATTTCAGATTATATTTGGCAATTTAATTTTACCCATTATAATTAGGAATTATCAGGCCTATTTCCCCTTTAAATTGTGCCCGTTACAATAATCCCTTCCATCCACCTGACCAAGCGATAGCAGCGCAAAAATATTCTGCAAAATCTGGTCACCCCCGTACAAAAGCAACCGTTTGGACAGATGGAGCTCCAGGTTTAAGCTACTGTAGAGCCAACCAACAACGCCAGGGGCTTAGACAGTCTTGTTCCATGACAGCTCCCTAGAGTGCTAACTTAGACGAGTTGGAAAACTTCTTCTGTGTTGCGAACGAACCATGACGAGGAGGTTGGTCGGGACAAAGCGGTATGTGTTATACTTGCTACAAATTGTTATAAGCGGAAGAAGTCCTTTCCTAGTTCAACGGTTAACGTAAAGTTAGTTCTTGTCGGTTGAAATTTAGGTCAACTTTAGCCATGATAAATAAACAGCAAAATTACTTACATGTTGCATTGAATTTCATTCTTAATGATGAAAATAAAAGCTGAATGTTTGGGTAAACCAAACATTGAAGCAAAGGTGTCGGTGATTATTTAAATGTATACTTTTGGAACCCCGTCAAAGAGATTTTGCGTCTTAATTTTAAAGACTCGGAATTGTGTGAGTTTTTAACAGGGTCATAAGTAACCACGATTTCCTGCACGCTAACAACCTGTTAATGTACTGCAGATAGCTGTCACTTGTTTCTCTTTTGTATGCAATTTAGCTAGGCTCAAAGTATTTTAGCATAAGGAGTAAAGCAGAGAGTAAATATTCTCACAAATTTAAGTACCCTCATGAAGACAACTTAAAAAATTAACGTTTAAACATTAAAAATCAATGTGTTGGAAATCGAAACAATGTTCCTCAATCCTGCGTGTTGAAAATTTGCCTAGACGTTGCAACAAAGAGCAAAGAGCTAATTAAGCCTATTATCTTTACCGCATAGTGTTTGTACCTTATTTTCACCCGACTGCGCCGGAAGTAAATATTTTGAATGAATGAATTAAAAATTCTTTATTGCACTAAAACAAATTTGTACAAAGGCGAGCTTAATACTAGGTAGTATTTTCTTCCAGCGAACCCGTATTTATTAGTATTTTCTTCCAGCTAAAAGCTATTTTAAACTTTAAAGTTATTTTTTTTAAGCATTTGTGATTAAATGTGAAGCAAAAGTTCATTTTATTCCATTTCCGTTTCATTCCGATCATTGAAAATGACTTTGTTTTTGAAATGACGTAGGTACATTTGTGAATTTATTATAGCAACACCACTCACTAAGTGTAAAGGAAAATATCGTGATGTAACCTGAGCGCCCAAGATGTTTACATGCTGTAGACTTTTAGTCCGGATCTACTTACGGGTGTTGTTATATCGGAAGAGTCTACAATGTGTTGTGCTTACGAACGTTTTAGTTCAAAAAATGTTTACATGCTTTTTGAAATTGTTAATCCGCGGTGGCACGCTTGGTAATTAAACCCACTGAGAGAAGACCTTTGGCCTACAGTGGAACGAATACAAAATGTATTATTTTAATTTGTTGCAATAATTAATACTACATTGATTGAAGGTGTGAATGTAACCTATTTAGTACAACGACGGGGTTTAGCCAATAGTCCAACCAATAGTTCGAGGGACTAAAAATGTCCTCACCCCGAGATACAGTGATTTTCATTACGAATACAAGAAAAGTCTGAGCAAAACTCTGTAACTCGAAAAAATGTAAAGAACGGGTTATCCCTTTTCCACCAATTTTTTTATTCTGTTATAGGTCAGCTACTTAGTCATTATTTTTGACTTTGATTATTAAAAATATAGTAAATCATTTTCCCAAATGTTGTTCTAAAGCTGGAAAAAATCCTCATGTCTTGGATGTTTACATGTTTGTGATGTTTTTATTTCTGGTTCCCACGACACAGGGTATCCCAGTGTCGGCCAGAAGCAAAGTATGTGCCTGTATGTAATGCTATGTAATGTTTTTGTTAAAGAAATTGTTGTAAGTAAATCATATTTTACTTTCAACAGTTTCTTATAACAGCATTAAAAGTTGTTTCAAAGAACGTATTCTTTAGTCAATACTTAACTTTAAGTTTTAATTTTACATCGCGCTGTAATGGAGTGGCTAAACAAAAAGTTGGAACATGATTTAGCAGAAACTGAAAATAGAAAAAGTTTTTTTTATAATTTGTCAGTCGTGTATTGATGTCCATTTTCCCTAGGGCTGAAAAGTAAGTATTACTTTCAACCCGCTTCTTAGGATCTTCTAAATAAAAAAAATAGGCAAGAAAATGGCAAGCCGATCTACAAGTAACTTTTTTTGTGTTGTAGGTATATTTTTATTCTTTCCTTACTCGTACCGAAAAGCGCAGTGTTTATCACGGATCAAAGACTATTAAGTCCTTCGAACTATAGTCAGTAAAGCCTTCGCTACGCTGGAGTACCGAACCCCGCCTCCGGGGTAAATAAGTTACTTTCACCCCTAGGGTGACAATGCACTTTTCAATCTTCATTTCCTTCTACACAACTCTTTTAAATTGTACATGTTATTTATTACGTAACTGTTTAATGTCTTGTGTGCAGTAAAATATAATATTAATACAACTCGTAGTAGCGGCTCGGTTTATTGCAACCGTGTTTTCGCTTTTCATTTCAACTTGTGGGTCGGGAAACGTATTAGAAGTATGGACGGTGACAGTTCAATATTAAGGTTGATTTCAGTTGACGAGCCTTCGGATTATACGGCGTCCCCGGGGTGTAAATGGAGCTTTTTGTTATGTGGGGTTCTCTTACCGATATTGTGAGAGGCGTACGTGCTTCTTTTTTGCTTGATTTCACATTGTGGTTGAGTATGTCTAGCTTGCATCAGCTTGAATTTAGTTTTTTGCTATTTTCTCTGTAAGCCCTTACTTTTTATCACACAGTTTTTAGGACGCTGGCTGAACATCCAAATATTGCGGTTTTTCTTTCAATGAGGTCTATCTAGAGGTTTTATTTTTTATCACACGATAACTATGTACAAGCCTTTACTACTTATCAGTAAAGGCTTGTACATAGTTATCGTGTGATAAAAAATAAAACCTCTAGATAGACCTCATTGAAAGAAAAACCGCATCATTTGGATGTTCAGCCAGCGTCCTAAAAACTGTGTGATAAAAAGTAAGGGCTTACAGAGAAAATAGCAAAAAACTAAATTCAAGCTGATCTACTACTGATTACTACTTATCAGTAAAGGCTTGTACATAGTTATCGTGTGATAAAAAATAAAACCTCTAGATAGACCTCATTGAAAGAAAAACCGCAACATTTGGATGTTCAGCCAGCGTCCTAAAAACTCTACTTCTACAAAAACTTGTGCTTTAAAGCTTAATTTGCTAAATACTTCATATTTGGATGAATTAACGTGGACAAAGCATAAAAACAAAAAAATATAATGGAAAAGTTATTTTCTAAGGTTAACACGAGCAGTAAGACCCGCCACTGTCTTACAATCCTCCACCAACCCGGACTTGGCCCCCGTGGTGGAGTATGGCTTAACCTTCCTGCGATGCAAGAAGAGACCCGTGCCCCAGCAATGGGGACATAAAAGGGTAGATATCGATCGATATCGAACACGAGCACTAGACATAATTAAAACTGTTTTTATACGGATTTCACTCGTTTATTATATTTTTTTTACAATTACCCGACGTTATTGGAAAAGTTATTGACAATGATTAAAAAAATATTTCGACAGGCGTAAAACAAAAGTTATTGGCCAAGGATATAAGAAAGTGGCATGAGAGAGGTCTATGTCCAGCAGTGGACGAGTACGGACCGCTTGATTGGTTATTGTAAACAGCAAACTGTCATTGCCTTTTCTCAGAAATAGGGCAGGTAACACTGTTTATTAAAATGTGCATTGTATTTACGTTGCAATATCTGAAAGTGGGTGCCTAAGTGTCGTTAAGCTCTGAGCTTAATGGAGCAGGAATAAAGAGAAAATTCTTCAGCTTAATTAAGTACTTACTTAGTAAGTTTTATCAGAAGGATCACGTTAAACCGTAGCTAATGATTTTATTTACTTATTTCGTTTATTTCTGTTTGTAACAGCTGCATGACAGTTGTATACATAACACGTTAAGTTTCTACTATTGTTTCTACTTTTAAATTAACCCTTTTTTCTCTCCAAGAGAATAATAAATAAATGCTTCGATGTTGGATATAAGTCTCACCCATTTTGCAATACCCGTAAAGGGTGACTAAGTAATAAGTACCATAAAATATATACCAATTATTTACTCTTAGTTATAAATGATTGATTGATTGATAAGATAAGAATATTCTTTATAGTACACTGGAAAAAAAAACAACAAATACAAAATAATTACAAAGGCACATTGTTATTATTTTGAACGACAAACTTACGATTCTTAGTAAATCATAAAATATAGGTAATCGATAGGTTTCTTAAACATCGAATGTATTGTACTTGAGAAAGCTTCATGTATGTTATTTAATATATACATTAAAGTCTTCATCAGTTTTTTATCTAGCCTCTTTTTATTACTGGCTGGACGATAAAATATGTCCACAATGTTGAAGCAAAATTTATGGACCCTAAAAGTAATTCTAGGCTGAAAAATCTCAGTAAGCCCAAACGTAAATACTAGGATTCAAAGATTGCTGTCAACAGATTCAACGAAAACACTGTTGCTAAGCCCTTCTGTCTTATTAGTTACGACAGGGACACTAGTAGACAATTTAAAAAACCTATTTAGAGACTAAAAATTTCACCCATGCCGGGATTCGAACCCGCGACCTCTGGCTATCCGTGCCAGCGCTCTTTCCAACTGAGCTAATGGGCGACTCACCGGCATCAGTGAAATTTCGAACCTCTTTACAATATTCTCTGTATTACGTACAGAGAATATCCTTAGCACGGGTTAGTGCATTAAAAAAAGAATGTAACTAGTAGACAATGTATGGTACTATAAGTTTGTTGTCAAAGTAGAGAGACAGGTCATAGGGGAGGTCAGTCAGCGTCATAATTCAGTTTTCCCTGGAAACTCGTTGTAGGAGGTTAAGACTAGCTAAATATTAGCCCGTTAAAACATAACTACGTTTATTCCCGCCCCGAGGCTTGAAACAAAGTGAGCACGTATATTGATTCACTTCGATATCTACCCTTGTCAGGATGCTATGGGTGCTGGGCAAACCTACACCATCTATAAAATCGTGTCCCAGGCACTACAGCGTCGGAGTAGTTCCTTCACCCATCTAGTGTCAGTGAAGGTACCACTGGACCCTGTATAAATCATCTCATTACGTAGATGCAAAAATTTCCCTACTAATGGGGCACGGGTCTCTTCCTGATCATCACAGGAAGGTTAGTCCATACTCCACCGTGGGGGCCAAGTCCGGGTTGGTGGAGATTGTAAGACAGTGGCGGGCGTTTCTGTATGAAGTTATCAAGCCGCCCATAAGGGCTCTGACATGGCTTAACGTTTGCCATTGCATGAGAGCCGGCACCAACGGCGTAATGTGCCTTGCGAAGCACGGAAGCGCTTGGAAAAAAATGCCACTGCTAGTCACGGGACGGTGACCCATCCTGCACCTGACCGCACCTATTGTTGCTTAACTCAAATGATCGATTCTAATTACTTACCTGGTTCGACTAGCCCACGAGCGCTTCTACTTTTATGTTGACTGTGTTTTTATTGTCTTTATTATATCTAGTATCTAGTCTTCATGTTGACTTTTTAATCTGTGGTATTCATACAACGAACGTGATGTTTCAAAGTTTTTAGGATTGCGGTCCAAACAGGATCCTGTTAATATGCTTGCAATCTGCAATATATGTTTGTCTGTCTGTTTAACCTATAGGGGGCATTATTTCTGGAAGCATAGTAGAATGTACACACTATACAGTCTAATTTACAAAAAGTTTCTGCAAAACACACTCAAGGCCGGTTAACGAGAGGATTTCTTGTTATAAACCGGCTATAACTCAGTCTTTAAAGTGTTATAGAGAAATCTGTTTTTTATAAATAAGGCCGTTAATATATTTACGGATGAAACCCTCGATATGACAATCTGTCTCGCACTAAAGCCTTATTCTTAAGCCTCAGCTTATTATTTAATTTTAGAATCTTTCCTTGTTGAGAATAGACGATTACGTACGAGTAAGTAAGCCTTAATCATTGCTCTCGAGTGACTCCTTGGGAGACGTTGCCCAGTTTATGCTACAAAGTTAAAAAATCTATTACGGTAGAGAAGACAGCGAGAGCTCTAATTTATTAGAAAGCTAATCCATTCATCTGTGACGAGTATTTTTTCCATCAAACAACAACGGCAACGGAGCGGCGCAAAAGATAGGGCACTTAGGGAGATTGTTTGCAAGACAGTCGTCAACAGAAGGAAATCCGACAGGCCTGAAATGTACGAACTGATGGATGCAATCATTTCCCCCTTTATAACTTTTCCTTGATAATTAGAAGGAAATCGAAATAGAGGAGGAAACCCAGTTCACGGCGGGCCTCCTTGTGGTCAGCGACAGACATATTTGTTATGTGTGTTGGAATAACCCAAATATTATTATTATTATAAAATTCTTTATTGTACCTGTAAAGATTGTACAATTGGCGGGCTTAATACTAAATAGTATTTTATTCTAGTCAACCAACAGGTGACGTGGAGAAGGGGCTATGTGCTCGTCATAGCACCCAAGACAGTGCTAGTTTCCCAGTTAGCCTAAGACAGTAGTATTATTTATTGTAAAGCAGAACAATAAATAATACTACTGTCTTAGGCTAACTGGGAAACTAGCACTGTCTTGGGTTTGGCGGTGCAAGGGGTTTGCAACTGGTCAAAATCCTGGGAAATGTCTTAAGTTTCATCAACATTATTTAATAGCTCGCGATAAACCATTTAAACCATGTTTCAATTTCATAAGCTTATAATACACCCCCATACACGCACACGCACATACACATACCTACACACGCGACCTCACACACATACACTATAGCTAACGACTAGGACAAAATTATATTTTACTTACACTTGTCATGCATATGATACGAATACTCAAGTACTTAACTGGTAAACGGATGAAAATATTTTTTAATAAGTAATTTTCGTTCTTGTTTTGGATATATTATAATTAATAAATTATAGTTACTATATTTACTCGTCTCTTTCCGTTTACCGATGCGTGGAGAACATAAAAAAATAGTTAAAAACATGATTGTGTGTACAAAATAACCTTATTTTATACACACATCCGTCCCAGTCCTTGAAGTGTTTAGTACAGTCTATTTATCATTACTTGTCCAATTTAGTAAACAAGATTCTAACCTAAAAATTGGCATTTGATGACAAAAGTAGATATTTTCTCGCAAGTTTATGTACTTCGTTTATAAAATGGTCAGCGTGTTATCGAAACTAGTGTCCCAGGTTACTTCATTTATGGGAATATGACAGTTTTAGACTAAAAAGTCTACTTTACCGGTAGAATCTTGTTTACTAAAATGGTCAAGTAAGAATAAATAGACTTTAGATGTGCCTAGATTGACTTGTAACGTTCATTAAGTTGCAGTTTCTGTGCTACTTTGAATAAACCCATTTTGATGGATTGATTGATTTAGGTGTGAAGCTCAAGCAACTATGAGCATATTTGCTTGAGCCTCTGCTTCCCTTTCCTATCCAAACTTCTCGTCGCAACTACTAACTTCACTAATTTTACTCTGTGTTCGCATCAAGGATAGTAGACATGGTTGTTATTTCATTTTGTTCAATTTTATTTTTGTTTCTGTTTGGTAAATATTTGCTATGCTTGCGTTATTATTATTGGATACATTACTTAATACATACTTACTATTAGTATTATTGACTCGTGAGATGTTTTTATAGGTACTGACTAAAAACCTGCGTTAAGGGCTTACACCATTAGCAAAATGCTGAGTCAGTTGCTTTTTGCAGTAACGGAAATACACCGCGTCGAAACTGCGTAAACTGTGTTTGGGTACCTTTTCTTTTCATGTTTTTCATTAATTTCGTTTAGTGTTTTGTGTGTGAGACGAAAAGTGTGTGTTTTGTCGGTGTATTAAAAAATACTCTTTTTGAGAAAGGAAACGTACACTTTTTTACATTAATGAAACTTTATTATACATACGCGTCAAATTGTGCGTTTGTCTCATAATCGAGTAAATTATTTGCTTATATAGCATGAAAAATGGTCCTCTTGAATCCCACTAATATTATAAACGTAAAAAATTGTTAAAACGTTTATTACTCAATTAAGCCATAATGTCTAAACGCACTTACAAGTACATGAGATAATTGTAATGAACACTTGGCGTACAGATAGATAACGATGGAGAAGAATTGAGATATAGGATACTGGTATTCCGGTAAGGCAAAGTACTGCACTTCTATTTTTGTTAATTATTGTCAAATCTTGGTTCTTTGGGCCTGCAAACTGCGTCTAAAATGAATTATATGAATGGAATAAACTTAAGTCGCGAGAATAGAAAAGAAAGACTCAAAATTGTCGTGATTCCAGTTCAATTTACCTAATTGCGTCAAGATGACGATAATTGAATTTAACTTTGAAATTGTTCTCGCAATTTTCCTCTTTACTTAACAACGACTTTAAACTGAAATCAGTAAACTTGATTTTTAATCACCCAGGCAAAGTGTAGTATACTTGTTGTTTCAGAAAGTCCAGTGAAGCTTATACGGGTTATTTTATTTATTGAGATCAATAAATTTGCTTATAAGACCATATCGAAATATTAAATCAGCCATTCTACTCAATTTTTTTATATTTACTCTAGAGATTATTCAGTCTGACCTATCAAGGACACGTTCTGAACCATAATCAGTGGCTAACCATAATCGCTATATTAAATATACTGTAAAAATAATCGACTAATAACATTAATTGAATATGTGACTATGTCCAGCAGTGAAATACATAATATAGCCCGAAGAAGAAGAAGAATAAGGTGGATTACGGCGGAATACATAATTTGTGCTCGTAGCGCTCGTGGCCTAGGCGAACCGAGTAATTGGAATCAATCACTTGGTTAAGCAACAACAGGCGCGGTTAGGTACGGGATGGGTGAGCATTCCGTGACTACCGCTAGTGGCATTTTTCCGGGCGCTTCCGTGCTTCGCAAGGCACGTTAAGCTGTTGGTGCCGGCTGTCATATAATGGCAGTCGTTAAGCCATGTCAGAGGCCTTATGGGCGGCTTGATAACTTCTGACAGTAAGGCCCGCCACTGTCTTACAATCCTCCACCAACCCGGACTTGGCCCCCGTGGTGGAGTATGGCCTAACCTTCCTGCGATGCAGGAAGAGACCCGTGCCCCAGCAGTGGGGACATACAAGGGAACGATAACGACATAATTTGACTTTCCAACGACGCATGTCGTATATTATAATTGTTTGAAACTTTCGGTGTGCAAGTGCTTGAACTGGCTAGTTTTTTCGCTAGATTGGAAAAATCATATCTTATGTAGAAATCAGTGCTGACGTTGGTTTTCTGCCCAAAAACCTCAAAAGATCGTAGAGGTAATAGTTTTTCGATCAGCAAAATATCAGCAAACTTGGAGCTAGAAACCTTTCAAGCGTAAATTAGATTTAAATAAGTCTAGTTTTCGGATTTTAACAACCAAATTCAATAAAGTGGATGTAATAATTGAAACAGATTGGCAAAGGCTATTTATTAGAGAACCGCTTCTATCAGATCTCCCAAGAAAGTAAACTTAATTAGATTTCACGAGAATTCGTGATGATCAAAACAGGATTCGCATTTCACGAAATTCTCTTTGTTGTCCTAAAATTTATTCATGGCTAAGAAAAAAGGCAGAGAAATGTGGGGAGAAAATAAAAATGATCCGAGCTTCAAAATACTGAAAGATGGCACTGTGACCTAAACAAGTTGCCTTAAATATATGAGTTTGTTGTTGTTTACAGCACGTATTAATAAGCGATCATGGCCTAGCGGAACCGAGTGATTGGAATCAATCACTTGGGTTAAGCAACAACAGGCGCGGTCAGGTACCTACTGGCTGGGTGACCATCTCGTGACTACCGCTAGTGGCATTTTTTTCCGAGCGCTTTTGTGCTTCGCAAGGCACATTAAGCCGTTGGTGCCGGTTGTCACGTAATGGCAGTCGTCAAGCCATGTCAGAGGCCATATGGGCGGCTTGATAACTTCTGACGGTAAGGCCCGCCACTGTATTACAATTCTCTCCCAACCGAACTTGGCCCCCGTGGTGGAGTATGGCCTAACCTTCTTGCGATACAGGAAGAGACCCGTGCCCCAGTAGTGGGGACATATAAAGGGTTGATATGGACACACACACAAACACACACACTCACACACATGATACATACATCACATAAACTCACGCCTGTATCCTGGAGGGGTAGGCAGAAACGAGGGTCTTCCACTTGCCAGGATCCTAACTCTTTCGTTTCATCAAGATTCATTATTCGTGGCTTCATGCATACTACTTTCAGATACTTTTTATTTTACCACATTTGCTGAAAAAAATATATGTGTGAGCGAGAGCGATACTGGATATTAAAATTGTGGTCATTTCAAAATTTTGTCTTTGTTGAAAAACTTTCTACAACGTGATGTTAAAATAACGATTGTACCATGACTTCTAAATTTACTGATAATATTCACTTGGCAATTGAAAAAAAATCTTTTGTAAAATCGTACAATATCCTGTAAAAACTTGTGCCGCAGATTTTGTGAAGAATTTTTTAGATAAAAAGAACTTGCTGTGACGAGAAGTTGACCAGTTTTTTATGCATTTATGTTATTGGTGGATTCTTGAATCTTTTCGCGTTTATCACAATACGGGGCTACATCCATAAGCAACCATTTCACAACATCGATCATCTCTCCGGCAAAAACATCGCCTTCGTTGAATACACAATACATCACGACAAAACCCTCCGCGTTATGCCCTGCATAGTGATATTTAAATCATGTCACTGCGTAAACGGAGCTTGCAAAACTCATGAATTCTTTAAGGGACCTTGTACCTCGTGAATCCCCTTACAACCTACTATGGAACCCGAACGAATAACTTAAAATCGTTTGTAGAACAAACAGTCGTGTCTCTTGCTGGTTTTCTAAGCCAAAACTTTTTTCTGAGCACATTTTGTCGGCAATGGACGTGGAATACATACATAGTTTCGGATGAAAAATAATGATTACGTTTGACAGACGGCATGGTAAAGTAAGAAGATGTTGACCTATGGTAATGCTATGACATACACCAACAGGCTTATGAAATAAAATTGGGAGCCGTTTCAGATTCCGCTCCCCATATGCTGCTCGATCGATGGAATTTGAATTATTCTGACCTTTTTATTTCTTGTTTGTACGTATAAGGAACTTTCGTCAGGTTTTTCCTTACGTTTTAGGCGGCAGCCTCTTTCTTCTTTACGTCTGTTATTTTTCTTTCTATTGCAAAAAAGTTAGGCTATTGTTTGGGAAAAGAACGGTTTTCGAAATGATTTCGCAATGTTCAGTATAAAAAGTTAGATTTCAAATGTAGAACAGAAATTCCACTAGAAATGGCAGGGACTTAAATGACAACATTTTCCAAAAGATCCCTTTTTACGCTACTAGTATTTTTTAACAATTTTAATTAAATTTTTACTCTAATTCAGTGTGTAATCACATATCAACAAAACAAAGTGCGTATACATGCCAAAATTGAGGTTACACTTAATTTCAAAAAATACTCCATACTTAGTCTTATTTAAGCCCTAAATTATTAGTGTTTACAAATTTTTCTAAAAACGAGAAGTGTAAGAATATTTAAATGGCTATTATTATTTAGAGACACGTACCCCAGCAGTGGGGATATGATGTGTCAAGAGTGGCGACAAGGGTTGATATCGATATCGAAGTAAATGGCTAAGATATCTGGAGTCAGCTTTAATTCTCAGTCACCGAACTAATCTTATCTTTAATGTTAAACGTATATAGCCCTTTTGTCACAAAGTGTGCTTTACTCATGTTTTGAACCGATGTTTTGAAAAGCTTATTATTGTATGTTCAGATATTGTTGAATCATACAAAGCCCCTTAAAGGATATAATATTAACCGTTACTAGCTTGAGTTTCGAGAACGAAAGTTTATGTTTATTTCACGCATTAACATTGTGTGTCTACGTACAGTTTTATAGCAATGACGTTTTTCTTGACACATATATTTTCTCATAGACTCTACCCTACCACACTTCCATAATTATTATTTTATTGTTCAGCCTTATCTAGGGCCATAGGGGTAAAAAAATCAGTGTACTAGATATGTTTGTTGTTACCCTGTTCTATTATAGAAGAGAACGCGTTTGCTCTAGTGTTAGTGCTGTCGATGGTAACTGTAGTATGAAACCGCTGATATTTCTTTCGCAATTTCGTAGTTTTCGTCGTACAGTACCTAATAACGATTCATATAACGAGCAGAATATAAATAACCCTATTTAACATTACCACGCCTTAATTACAATTATCTTTGACCTACCTTTGATCAAATAGTTTGCTGGTTCTCTGATCAAACTACTTAACCAAAGATAGGACTTTGAATCGGTGTAGCTTCATATAATGTTCCCTCTACTATTTCTAAAAAAACATTTCCCGCAGATATGTTTGCAGCGCGATATTCATTTCAGTCACGTATTAAACTAGAATAGGCAACATATGAACGTGTTGGCAATGCGGTCACGAATGAAGCCGTGTACAGGTGAAAATATCCACCGCGGGTATAAGGGTGTGGATACACTTGACTGTTGTTAGGAAGAGAAGTGCACAAGCTTTGAGAATATTTTTTTTTTAAATGCACTAACCCGTACCAAGGCCAATTTTAAAAACCTCTTCATAATAATCTCTGTAATACGAAATTTCGCTAATGCCGGTAGTCGCCATTTACCTCAGCTGGGAGAGCGCTGGCACGGTTAGCCAGAGGTTGCGGGTTCAAGTCCCGGCATGGGTGGATTTTTTAGCTTCTAAATAGGTTTTTAAAACAGCTTTCCATGTTTAAATGCACTTGTATAAACTTGGACTTTTGATGAAATCAAATAACTTGGTTGCAAGCAAATGCCATCGAGTAATGATAGATAGCGACGCATATAGATTAGAAACCTATAATAAGAAAAAGAAAATAACTCAACTCTTAGTTGCAAAACGATTCAATATTCGTGATAAATTTTTTTGATGTGGTTTTATAACAAAAAATTGGGAACACTTCATTAAAAAAAATTACTAAGAAATATTTCATTAGATTGCATACTGTTCACTAAAGGTATTGTCTTAAATGTTCGTCTTAAATGTTTATAAAAGAGGTTATCGGCTCGACTATTGAATTTAAAATTTACGGTTTTTTTAAACACTAACATCAGACTAACTTTTGATTTCTGTTTGTTAGTTTGCACTGATGTAACGGAACCTTTATATCTTGCTGAGTAAGAATAACGCCAATTCGTTCAGTTCCGCTATAAAGAGAACAAATAAGTTTGGTTTGTAGGGAGACCACAAGAAAAAAGTACATACAAAAGTACGATGCTGTATACTAACAATCCACATTCAACTCTCTGATTCTCGATCTGAATGGGTGTTAATAATTTTTAGCACGTTCATTTGATCCATTATTTAAATATTTACTTTAACCAACAGAGTGTGTGATACGAAACAAGCTGAAAAAAACTAGTATGACGTATCTATATCATAAATATTTACTTTAACCAACAGAGTGTGTGATACGAAACAAGCTGAAAAAAACTAGTATGACGTATCTATATCATAATTATTTACTTTAACCAACAGAGTGTGTGATACGAAACAAGCTGAAAAAAACTAGTATGACGTATCTATATCATAAATATTTACTTTAACCAACAGAGTGTGTGATACGAAACAAGCTGAAAAAAACTAGTATGGCGTATCTATATCAGAGTCACTTTGATGAGTCCCAACAGTAATGAAAGCGAGGGTTGTTAATAAGGTGCTTCGGGATGCTAACTAACGCCACCAATAGAAAAAAATATAACTTGTGTTATGATACGTTTTTATCTAAAAGTGAACATAAGAAATCTTAACAACTATTTTTAGAACCTAGAATCAATAGACTACAACTTTAATCGATTTCCGCTAAATATGGCCGTTTTTGGCGAAATGTGATTTAAGTTCTTTACATTGATTCTAGGTTCTAGACTGTAGGTTCTAAAAAAATTTAAATATAAAATATCCGTACGCTGGCACGGATAGCCAGAGGTCGCGGGGTCGAATCCCGGCATGGGTGGACTATTTTTTCGTTCCAGTAATGTTTTCGAAAATAAACGTATTTTAAAAACTTACTTAAGAGGCTAAAAATTCTACCCACGCCGGGACTCGAACCCGCGACCTCTGGGTAACCGTGCCAGAGTGCAGTGGCACGGTTAGCCAGAGGTCGCGGGTTCGAGTCCTAGCATGAGTGGAATTTTTAGCCTCTAAATAGGTTTTTAATTTTGTCCTTAGCGCGGGTTAGTGCGTTAGTGCAAAAGAATATAAACGTATTTTCTTTCTTTTTTCTTTCATCCAGTTAATATAACGTAGCACTTCGTACCACTACGATAAATCTTACGTAGTTTTCCTTTAAAGGAGATAAATATTTTATTTAGTGGCAGACAGATGGGGATCAAATCTTATTGTGTTTCGGAACATAGCGATCGGTTTTTTTAATAATTACATCGAACTTTAAGATAACAAAGATAATTACATTTCTATCTTAACTTAATATTCAATTTCCTTATCCCCTTTAAATAATACGATACAAATTTTATACGTATTTGTACTATACAAACTAGAAGTTTATTTTTGTGAGGCACGTATGTAAGCCGTATTAAAAGATAAATTATTCGGGGCTGCAAGTTTTGCAATTTGCTTAAGTCAGATGTCGCTGCCTGTACGTAATACAGAGAATATTGTAAAGAGGTTCGAAATTTCACTGATGCCGTGAGTCGCCCATTGGCTCAATTGGTAGAGCGCTGGTACGGATAGCCAGAGGTTGCGGGTTCGAATCCCGGCATGGGTGAAATTTTTAGCCTCTAAATAGGTTTTTAAATTTGTTCCTTAGCACGGGTTAGTGCATTAAAAATAAAATAGTGTAATCATGTGGGTACAGTGATATCGTTCCGATGTTAAACCTAACTGCAAAATAGGTAGTCGGGGCTGTAAGTATTGCAATTTGCTTAAGTTAGATGTCGCTGCCTGTACGTAATACAGAGAATATTGTAAAGAGGTTCGAAATTTCACTGATGCCGTGAGTCGCCCATTGGCTCAATTGGTAGAGCGCTGGTACGGATAGCCAGAGGTTGCGGGTTCGAATCCCGGCATGGGTGAAATTTTTAGCCTCTAAATAGGTTTTTAAATTTGTTCCTTAGCACGGGTTAGTGCATTAAAAATAAAATAGTGTAATCATGTGGGTACAGTGATATCGTTCCGATGTTAAACCTAACTGCAAAGTAGGTAGTCGGGGCTGTAAGTATTGCAATTTGCTTAAGTCAGATGTCGCTGCCTGTACGTAATACAGAGAATATTGTAAAGAGGTTCGAAATTTTACTGATGCCGTGAGTCGCCCATTGGCTCAATTGGTAGAGCGCTGGTACGGATAGCCAGAGGTTGCGGGTTCGAATCCCGGCATGGGTGAAATTTTTAGCCTCTAAATAGGTTTTTAAATTTGTTCCTTAGCACGGGTTAGTGCATTAAAAATAAAAATAGTGTAAGATAAATTATTTTGGACAGTGTCCCGCACCCTGTATGTGCGCAGCAATGTTGACTGGTTGTCACGGAAACTATGCTCCTGTAAATATCTTCATAAACTTTGTAGCCGTCACAGTATGGAAAGCCATTATTCTATGACTCTTTGGCTAAGAGCTCAGAGGACAACGAATTTAAGATATCAGCAAGCTCCGCCTTGTCAAAAGACCCCACAGAACAGACGTGTCGCGTTTGAAGCAATTACTTACTACGTTTATTTCAACGTAGATACTAACATTGTGCGAAGTAGAGACAAGTTATTAACGAGTTAGTAAATTTCACTCCATCACTCCGTAGTTTGCTCAACTAATGGGCATGAGATGGCGAGTTCTTCAACCTTAAGATAGTTTGTATGCAGTTGTGTTACGATTTAGTGGATTGTGACAAACTATAAAACAAACCATGTGATATTGATGATGTATATTTAGGAAGGAGATCGGGAATGTTTTCATATGGTTTTTACTACTTTCTTCTTCAACATCAACATGACGGCCTCGGTGGCGCAGCGGTTTGGCACGCTGACTGTACAACCGAAGGTCTCGGGTTCGATCCCCGGCCGGGTCAAACTAGGAAACGAACTTTTCTAGTTTGTCTCGGGTCTTGGATGTTATCTATGCATTTATTCTATTAAATGTATCGTCGAGTTAGCACCTATAACACAAGTCATTTTGTTGTACTTAGTATAGGGCTAACGAGATCTGTGTAATATGTCCATGAATATTTATTTATTTATCAATCACTAATTTTAGGTAGGTATTCTTAACCTCTAAATAGGTTAGTGAAAAGTAATATAGAGTAACTTTTCTTCCTTCTTTTCTTCGTCTATTCAGCCAATATGTATTAAGACCTAATGTGACAATCTTAAATCAATTTATTAGGTAAAAAGTTTAGCTTATTTTCCGACGTTTTGGCAGCGTTACAGTTGCCGTGGTCACCGGTAGAGTGAAGTGGCGAGTACTAAAAGTGGCTACCCACAATAATTGACTGTACTCGCCACTTCAGTGTATTAAAAAGAATATAAACGTATTTTCTTTCTTTTTTCTTTTATCCAGTTAATATAACGTAGCACTTCGTACCACTACGATAAATCTTACGTAGTTTTCCTTAAAAGGAGATAAATATTTTATTTAGTCGCAGACAGATCTTATTGTGTTTCGGAACATAGCGATCGGTTTTTTAATAATTACATCGAACTTTAAGATAACAAAGACTTTTGTCCGAAGACATTTAGGATAATAACATTTCTATCTTAACTTATTATTCAATTCCCTTATTATTATTCAATTCCCTTATTTTCCGACGTTTTGGCAGCGTTACAGTTGCCGTGGTCACCGGTAGAGTGAAGTGGCGAGTACTAAAAGTGACTACCCACAATAATTGACTGTACTCGCCACTTCAGTCTACCAGTGACCACGGCAACTGTAACGCTGCCAAAATGTTGGGAAATAAGGTAATTACGTTAATAATTACATAAAAAAAGTAAGTAAAAGTAAAAAAGTAAAAAGTATTTATTTAGTAAAAGGTAATTGTCAGTGTACAGTGTCTGGTGGGCCCCACACTAGGTAAATCCTGTATCGTGGGCTCCCGTTTGTGAATTTCTAGTAGTAGAAAGTGCCACTGAGGCAGGAAGGGAGTTGCACAAAAATTTAGATTAAATTTTATTATTTTAGTTAAACTAAAGCTATAAAATAAAAGAAACTAAATTATTACATTTTTCTCGTTATTGAGAAAAGCCATTGTGTATGAAAGTAAAGGGGATACTTAAATATAGATATACAATGATAATAAATGAATAAAGGTGCATAAATATGAATATGAATAAATATTTAAAGTTATATACAGTAACGGTGTATGCATAAAGGTTTAGTATGTAATTTACATGTCGTATTGTGGGTTTTTATGTTTAGGTAAATGATGTGTGTAGTAGCTGTTCAGTGTCTAGGTATGTTTGTGTGAGTAACCATCTCTTTAGTATTGTTTTTGTCTCGTGGTATGTTTTGTCTCTTATGTCACAGAATTTTAAAATACGGTTATATAGAAATGGATGTAAAAACTTTCCGAATCGTTGGGCAAAGGTGGTTTTTAAGTAAGGTACTTTAATTTTGAAAATCCTTTTGGTCTTTTTGTCGCTTGAAGGGGCCTGTGTTGCTTTTTTAATTTTAAGCGCTGCACTAAGAACAAAGAGTTGTCTAACGTTTAGGACCTTCAGTTCTTTATACAGGTCATTGGTGCTGTACCTTCTTGGTTTTTTGTACATTACTTTGAGAACTGATCTCTGGGCTCGCTCCAGTTCGATCAGGATTGTTTTGCACGATCCACCCCGAACCAAAATGCAGTAATAAGGGATTGGCATAAGGCGTAGTAAATGTATTTCAGGAGTTCGATGTCTGCGGAGTTGCGAAGAATTTTCATTATGTTTATAACTTTTCTGACTTTTGCTGATAGTGTGTGTATATGGCTTTTAAAATTTAAGTTTTCATCTATGGTTATGCCCAAGTACTTTATTGAAGTTGTCATGTTTATAGTAGGGCACGAGCAGACTGCTTGCAAGGTTGGGAAATGATTATGAGTTGCTCCGTTATGTATTTTGATGTTCGGTGATATGTTTGGTTTGGAGGCTCTAGTTTTGTGGAAGCAGATGTATTTTGTTTTGTTTATGTTTTATGTCAAAAGATTTTTATTTAGCCATTGAGAAACATTTGACATCTCCTCTTCAGCTCTTGCAAAAGCATCTTCCCAGGTTTTTCCGTGAGTTATTAATGCCGTATCATCTGCATAGCAGAATAGGTTGATAGTATCCCCGTCGAGACTGGATATATCGTTAAGGTATGCTAGAAAGAGTGTGAGTCCCAGGATGCTACCTGAGGTACCCCAAAAAGGACCCTTTTCATGTTATTCTTGTGTCCACCTATTTTGACGCACTGATTTCTATTAGAAAGATAGCTTTCAAACCAGCTCAAAGCTACTCCTCTAATGCCAAGACCTTCGAGCTTGCTCAGTAAGACTGGTATAGACACAGTGTTGAAGGCCTTGGCGAGGTCCAGAAAGATACCGACACGTATCTCTCTCCTTTGTCAAGCAGATCAGTACTAGGCCAGTTAAGGCACTCACAGCATCCTCAGTCGACTTAGCGTGTCTAAAACCGTATTGTTTTTCGAAAAGTAATTTGTGATTTTCTAGGAGTTGTGACAGGTTTATTGACAATTTTTTCTAGGGTTTTGGAAAACACTGATAGTAGTGAGATGGGACGATAGTTTGACGGGATATTTTTCGGGCCATTTTTGTGGATTGGTACAATTGCTGTTGATTTCCATATATCTGGAAATATACCAGTGCTAAGGCTTGTATTATAGATATGGGTTAAAGGGACGGTTATATTTACTCTAATAAATTTGATAAGTTCATTGCTTAAGTCATCGATTCCAGAGGCCTTGCCAACTTTAAGTGCGTCAAGCAGGGAGTTGACTTCTTCCTCATCCGTTGAGCTCAAAAACATTGAGTTTATGGGGCTCTCTGAATGGTTTGTGCCTGCTGCTAGTGACGCTTCAGTTTCTTTTGTGTGGTTAAGAATACTGTTTGCCAAGTCAGGTCCAACGGAAGAGAAAAACTCATTGCACTTATCGAGTGAGCTCTCGATGTCTTTTTCAATTTTGAGAAGTTCTGATGGTAAATTGTATGGTCTGTGGGACTGGCAGATATTCTATATGGGTTTCCAAAGTTCTTTAGAGTTTTGTTTATTTTTCTCTAGTTCTTGTTTTTCATAGTTTGACTTAAGATTATGTAGTAATTCGCCACAAAAATTTCGATACCTGGTGTAGATGAGTTTTGCAACAAGATCTTTGGGACGTTTCCTAACCTTGCTGTGCAAAGCGTCTCGGTGCCTTATGCATCTCAGAAGTCCAGGCGTTATCCATGGTTTAATGCTGTACTTTGATCTGCTTATGGTGACCGTTCGTGAATGCTTGGTTACAATGCCTATAATTTTGTCTGAAAAGCGTTTTGCGGACTCTGATGGACAGACCGTTTCGAGAACCTCCTTCCAGTGTGTGAATTTCAATTCCTCTTTTACAGCCTCTTTTACATAAGTAATGGCAGTCGTTAAACCATATCAGAGGCCTTATGGGTAGCTTGATAACTTCTGACAAAAGGCCCGCAACTGTCTTACAATCCTCCTCCAACCCGGACGTGGCCCCAGATAAACACATTTTCATAGAAAATGTCTTTAATATTTGGTGGGTACTTAAAAAAAATAATTAAATAACTTCTTTTATTCCATTTTGAAGTCTTCTTGCCCTAGTTGTTTTGAGCACAATATTTTCACGAAAAAAAGATAAGAGTTTTTTAATTATTTTTTTAATAGGGCTGGTCGAATCCTGTCTAGCCGGATGGTAAGCAAAGACTGGGTCTACGATGTTACGTGATATTATTCAAACCAATGAAATCTTTATTAAATCTCGCTTTAAAGCTCAAAAAGTTGTACGCCTAAAAAAACACAATCGATGACACTAAAATCTATGGAACAGATGAAATTGTGTTGTTTTCAAAGTTGTCCCCACAGCAAGAGTTTCTCATAGTAGCAGACCTTTTCGAAACTTACGGAGAGAATTTTGTCCATCCTGTAGGCGGAGACAAAGGTGGAGGCTTAGTGCTTTTAGTTCGTTCATGTATAAACAATATACCGGAAACCCTCTTAAAAGAATGTTCTCTCTAAAACATTAGCATACTTTTATCAGTTATCCCCGGAGATATAATATAAGACCGTTTCTTGGAAGGATCTTGTTTACTTGTCCATCCCTTGTTTGTCTCAGATCAACGTGCTTTATGTATATTTTGGCCCTTTAGTCTGTGATATCGGGTTATTACACAGGATTATTAGTTTAGTTGTTATTTCGAAACACGAAGTTTCGCCGCCGATCGCCGAAATGTCAAAGTTGAATCTTGGATCAAGCTGTCTTTAGAGGCAACTAGGGTCCTACTCCTCAAGTGTGTGTGTGTGTGTTTGTATTTGTCTTTGTGTGACGTGTCTTTTAAGCGTTGTTTTTCGAATTTATTTCGTTCTCACCTGTAGCTCCTAGATTTGGTCGCTGACCAAACCGCAAAAGTCCAGGCTTAAGGTTTGACAGAGAGCGATGGAGCTCAGTATTTTGGGCCTGTGGAGGGCGGATCGCGTCCGAAATACCACAGTACGCACAAGGACCCGAATTATCGACGTGGATTACCAGACGACTAAACTGAAGTGGACCTGGGCTGATCGCGTCAGTCGAATGCACCCGAATAGGTGGGCGAAACCCGCCACCGAGTGGCTGCCACACGATGGACATCGAAATCGAGGCCGGCCTAGAAGACGGTGGTGAGATGAACTTTACAACCATCTACCGGAGTGGTCAGAGGTAGCCCAGGACAGAAAAGTCTAGTGGGACACAAACAAAGAGGCTATGTAAAAAAGAAAAAAAGTTCGTTTAGTTCTGACCTGTTAATAATTCTTTTTCTTGTATTTTATTTGTATACAAATATTTTATTGCCTTCTTACTTCTGGCAGCGAAGCTTTATAACATAAATAGGTAACTATTAATAGTGGTTCAACTTTAATGTTATAATAATAATTTAACAGTAGGTACATATTTACCATAATACAACATTTACGTACAGGCACATACATCGCTTCTGGCCGCACACTAGGATACCGTATGTCGTGGTAACCAGAAACAACGACATCATAAACATGTAAACATCCAAGACCTGGGGTTTTTTTTCGTCCCCAGCCGGGGTTCGAACCCGGGACCTCTTGCATGGTAGGGAGATGCGCTACCGTTGCGCTACAGAGGTCGTCACTGCACTGTACGGTCGTACTGACTGTGTAGGTCACTTTGCTGAAAGCACTTTCGAACCTTTTAAAGTATTATAAATGTTTCACAACATTAATTTCCCCTTGAGGGCAGGGCGTTTAGTTTGAATAACAGAAAATGCCAACTGTAACCTGTAACATTTTACGATATTTTACTATTTATTTGCAATGTTGTCCCTAACGTAACTGAGTAGTAAGAGTGCATGGGTCTAAAGGTTAACGTGCTGTCGACTGTACTGCCTACTAGGATAGGATTCCGACTAATTTCTGTGTCGTATAGTGAGGATTTTTTCAGAACATGTTGATCGATATCAATCGAAAATCCACTTCAGTGCATTCATTTTTAATGTTGCTTGTAGAATAATAAAGACAATGAGAGGTTTTCTTAGGGTTCTGTACCCGAAGGGTGCTAAAGCACAGGGAGACAGAACGTCTGTGCCTAATTGTCTTTTTTGCTTATAAAGGGCATTATCTATTGAACCACTATAGGCCAGCTGTTTTAATATTTTTGAATGTTTTGTTTGTTTATTTCTATGCACATACCCATGCCCATACACATTTACTTAAAAGGAGCTGTACGCGTATCCAATGTACGCGTAAAGATACACGTAACCGACAACGCGTACCAATTTCGTGCTGTCCGTACAATTAAATACAATTGTACCACTGCCTTGGGCCAGTTTCCAAATTGAGAATTGTAGTGATGTCTCTTCAAATTTCTCAAAAAAGAGCGTGACAGAAGGTTACTTAGTGAAATTCTCAATTCAAAAACTGGCCCTTAAATGAATAAAAACAAACTGCAGCAAAATCATAAAACTACTGCGTTTCGTAAGAAAAAGGAAAATGGTAGTGAAGTATTGCTGTTTGTGGAGTTTTATCAAGCTGTGGTAGTTTTATGTAATTATTTAGTTTTGATTATATTCTTTTTTATGCACTAACCCGTGCTAAGGTATATTTAGTTTTGTGTAATAGTATATTTAGTTTTGTGTAAGGTTTCCATTTCCGCCGCCAAACAATTTTTTGTCATAATATTATTGTTTAAGTTCTACGATAAACATATTTGATTCTCTTTTATTCATCGTAGCAGCATTTTTTAACAACAAAAGGCCTATAAACCGAAAAAAAAATTCAGTTGTGTGTACACCAACATCGCCATAGTAACGAGTTTCTGCTGTTCCTGTTGTTGCGTCAACACAGATTATAATATGCTTCCTCTAGTGCTCAGTGCTGTGCTGAACACTGAAAAAAAACTTTTATAATAAGGGTCCAGAGTAGGCGCCAGCTCTCACTAATGTCTAAATATTTTTCCGTGCCTATCAGCTGCTTACTCACACGTGACCTCACTCGATTTACGCCATTATTATTGAAGTATTGTTAGCGTTCCATTGTTTTCAGTAGAAGGAGTTTTCAGCTGGGCCAATAATTCATTTTTGAGAAGGATCTGTAACCGAAAATAACTTTGTAGTTTTCGAAGTTTACTGAGCTTTTATTGTCACAACTTTACTACTGTGGCGTTTATAAACTTTATTAAGATTTCGTCATAACTATTTTCTCTAAGTGGTGTGAGCACTAATCACGGTTACTGACTCAGTAACTCAAAGGCTTACGGTGAAAGCGATTAATACCGATTATGCTTAACTTTAGCTAACAGTAGGGGAGAAAAAACTAGTTAGTTACAAAGCTCTGGCCATAACCTAAAGCTGTTGATAGACTTGAGCGTTCTCTTGTAATGCATTCTAGCGAATGTATGTAACAGGTAAAACCTCACAAAATAACGTCTTGTTTTACTTGTAATGAATAGATTTTTCAGCGAACAGTATAAAGCACGTTGAACATTCTAGCGAATCAACAGTGATTTGCTTCGAGTTTTTGGGGCGAGCAGAGCATTTTTGTTATTGAGCCGCTCAGTGACATCTTAAGACTACCACTTACTAGAGCATTCGCTAGAAAGATCGTTCATAGCGATGTCTAGGTCTACGCTCGGCTTGATACGTTGCTCAGTTCGACAAATTTAAAAACGGCAAACGCCCGATGTTCTTTTTGTTTTTTTAATCTTTTATTGTGGCAGTGGTCTGGCCATATCTCGCGTAGAACCGACAACGTGGAGGAGGAGTAAACGTGTTCTTGAGTGGAGATCGCGACTCAGCACACGTAGTGTAGGACGCCCTCCGACCACGTGGTATGATGATCGCGAAAAACTGTCGGCAGATGCTAGATGTGGCAAGCTGAAGACAGGGCGCTATGGCGCTCATTATGGGAGGGCTATGTCCAGCAGTGGACTACATAATATAGCCTGAAGAAGAAGAAAAAGAAGAAGAATCTTTTATTAAGGGTTTGGTACACAACGTGACCATGTCACCTAAATGATGCTTAATAATTACTAACACCTTACCAACTATTTATTTACATTATTAGACTTTGTCTTGCTTTGAGACCAAATGACACTAATTTAAGCAAAATGTCCGATGTTCTGTTACAGGTGAGTTAGATTTTGAGTAAAAGCTCGGGTTTCCATCTGTCTAGCACCACCTTTAACTCTTAGACCACAATTACAACGGTAAGTTTCTTGGGAACACCTGAGTTGAAGAAAAAGGCCAACGAAATTGTTGTGTAGTGTATAGGTTGGTTTACTGATTGGGTTATAACTGAAAAGGTACTTTGTCTGACAGTAATGTTTTCTTTACTTTTGTAATTAAATGAATACTTTTTGGTTTAAATTTGTTGGTGGTACTCGTGTAATTATAATATTATTTAGCAACTTATTATGTTTCGTGTGCCTCATTTACATGTTTGTGATGTCACTGCCTAGTTACATAGCGCAGAGTTGGGCCCAGAACAATTAATTGTGTTTCGTGTCCGATATTCTATTTATTTTCATTTAGTATGAGTTGAGAAAGGAAGGTCGGAGTGGAGTTTTTGGATTACCTTTTGTCTATTATAACACCGATCCGAAAGCACAACAAAATAAATATAAAAAGTAATTTAAGATAATATTTAGCATTGTTACATATCAACCAATTAAATTTAACTTCAGTGAGTTATTTATTTTTATTTTATTTCATTTCGTTTCTTTCGTTTCGTTTCTCATCTCATTTCGTCTCGTCTCGTCTCGTCTCGTCTCGTCTCGTCTCGTCTCGTCTCGTCTCGTCTCGTCTCGTCTCGTCTCGTCTCGTCTCGTCTCGTCTCGTCTCGTCTCGTCTCGTCTCGTCTCGTCTCGTCTCGTCTCGTCTCGTCTCGTCTCGTCTCGTCTCGTCTCGTCTCGTCTCGTCTCGTCTCGTCTCGTCTCGTCTCGTCTCGTCTCGTCTCATCTCATTTTTGACAAGCTTTAAAAGAAAGAAAAGCTTCTTCTACTACATAGGTGAAACATATATTTATTACATTGTTATTTTACTTAATAGTATTATATAATACATAGATAGAATATTCTTTATTGCATTTACACCAGGGAATACATAAGAGACATAAAAAATAACAGTACAGTACAAGTGGCGGCCTTTTTGCTAAAAGTAATTTCTTCCAGACAACCATTAAATAATTATATTTGTCTTATTTTGTTGTTTAAGTCCTGAGAGACTCTACTTGTTATCCCTAATAGACATTAAGAACAGCTGCACATAAGACGTAATCCAAGGTATTACGTCTGTGTTAAGAAATATCTGGTGTAATTTCCTTTTACGTGTACAACAAAAAGAAGACTTCAAAATATAGACTAAACAGAAACTATCTCACTATCTAATCAGCCCACAAACAGAGCCCACTGTTGGGCATAGGTTTCTTTCACGCCAACCGGTAATCTTCCGGTTTTTTTGTTTGGTTTCAGGAGCACAGGGTATCCTAGTTTGGGACCAGGACAAGTGATGGTATGAAAGTAATTTTTAGCAGTTATTTAAGAACTGAGAATCTCGTTCTTTTTCTGAAGTAGGTAAAAAACATACTCTACTCTTTACGTAATTTTACTAAGTTTTAAAAACCTATTTAGAGGCTAAAAATTTCCACCCATGCCGGGATTTGAACCCGCGACCTCTGGCTATCCGTGCCAGCGCTCTTTCCAACTGAGCTAATGGGCGACTCACCGGCACCAGTGAAATTTCGAACCTCTTTACAATATTCTTTGTATTACGTACAGGCAGCGACATTTGGCTGAAGTAATTTTTATCACTAGCAGCCCCGAGTACCTACTTTGCAGTTAGGTTTTACATCGGAATGATATCGCTGTAACCACATGATTATATTATTTTTAATGCACTAACCCGTGCTAAGGCCAATTTTAAAAACCTATTTATTTATAAGTTTACTTAAGTAATGTCTCAGTAATGTAAGTAATGGCCTCTAATGTCAGACGGTTCAAAACTACAATAATAATAATAATAATATTGGCCTTTTTGCATCTACTTAATGAGATGATTTATACAGCATCCAGTGGTATCTTCACTCACACTAGATGGGTGAAGGGACCACTCCGACGCTGTAGTGCCTGGGTCATGGTTTTATAGATGGTGTAGGCTTGCCCAGCACCTATACCATCCTGACAGCTTAGTCGGCCTAGCCCACAGGAAAGACTAGTCAATACGTGCGGAGCCAACCAAGCCGCGGGTTTCCTCACGATGTTTTCCTTCACCGTTAGCGTGTGGTATTGCGACTGCAAATTCGCTAATGTACGTAACTTTGAAATTAAACAAAGTCATTGGTACATGCCCGCACTCGGGATCGAACCTGGGGATCTCGCTTGCCAGTCTATGGTTCTACCCACTGAGCTACCACCGCTGTACAATACCTACTAACAAATCGACTATCTAATAGCGTAATTCTGAAATTTATATTGATCGAAGTATAGCGCTTTGTAAAGTAAGGACTTCAGACAAGTGATGATCAGGTTATTGGATAGACGAAGGGTAAGTCCCTACTTTACAAAGCGCTATAATTCAATCGACATCAATTTCAGAATGACAGACTCGCTGCATTACTTGCCGATACACTTTAGCGGTCAAGTAAATTGCCCGGTTAAAACTTTTGCAGTTTCAACCAACTCTAAGCCGTGTGTCTGTTGGAATAAGTGTCAACAAAGTTCCGTTGAGACTGCTGACAAGAAGACATTGTTTAGTCTTCGTGTACTTTCATCTGTATTCCTAGCACGGGCTCGATGTGAGTTCTCGACGAAGTGGAGGATTGTTTTGTTTATTTAATATAGTATCTTTTATTGATTTGTTATTTAGGAAAACTAAACTAAAAAAACATAATATTACAAAGCAGATATAAAAACAGACATCCATTATAAGTTTCCACAGATATGTAGCTGTAGAGAAGAATGTTACATAATGGGTATGACTGAATCGATTATTATTCTAGGTGCTAATTAATTTTCAGGATTAAAAACAAAAAAAAAACATAATATAGCTTAACAACAGAAAATTTGTTATTTCACCCCGGGGGTCATAAAATTTTAATTTTTGCATCTAGGTTCGAAGTTTCCATTTACTTTAGTCTAGTTTAGTGGATAATACTGAGAGTTTTGTTGACTTGGAATGATGTTCAGTAAGAAAATAAATAAATATTGGCCTTTTTGCATCTACTTAATGAGATGATTTATACAGCGTCCAGTGGTATCTTCACTTACACTAGATGGGTGACGGGACCACTCCGACGCTGTATTGCTTGGGACATGGTTTTATAGATGGTGTAGGCTTGCCCAGCACCTATACCATCCTGACAGCTTAGTGGGCCTAGCCCACAGGAAAGACTAGTCAATAAGTGCGGAGCCAACCATGCCGCGAGTTTCCTCAGTAAGAAAACATACTTAAATAACCTAAATGCAAAACAAATCAAAGTCAAAACAGCCACACACCTAACAACACACCATAAAAGAACAATTTTTAGGGTTCCATGCCTTGAAAAAAATCGTAAACCGTATAATTGCTCTCAGTTCGTCAGATTCAGATCACATTGCTCTCAGTTCATCAGAGAACAAGAAAATTTAAAATTGTAGTTACATAATATACATTCTATTACAATTACACGCTTATCGTTGTATTGGGTGGTTTGCGTGTATATTTATATATATATATATATATATATATATATATATATATATATATATATATATATATATATATATATATATATATATATATATATATTCTATACAAAGATATATATATATCTTTGTATAGAATCAGGCGTTACTTTGCGGAAATCCATAATAGCATTAAAAAGTTAAAATTACTTCGCTAAATTCCGCCAAAACATCTCACAAGCACCATGCGGTTAGCTAATGTACCGTCCTCCCTTCCACTTTTTCAAGCAGAAGCAAGACACGAACACACCACCATCAACACCAATACTTGTGTGAGAAAACACGCGACGCGTTTCGCCTCTAACACGAGGCATCCTCAGGCTCCCAAATGCAAGTTTGTTATCTTTTTTTATTTATGCGCAACCATTAGCGCGCAAGTGCTTCTCGTCCTTGTCCGGTTTTAACTTGCAACCTATCCATATACTTACTACTACAAATACTAATTAATATACTAATTTAATACTATATCATCTACCGACTACGGCGTTGACCCGCCTACTTGTCATGCTGTTAAAGCTAGTTGTTGCTTTATTTTCATTTTACTTTAAATATTATTGTCTACCTGTATTCCATTTGATGTACTCGTACTAATATGCACAATTGGCATACTTGTAACCTAGATACTCTTCATCATTGCTATTTAGTGAAAAATATTTATGGGTTCAGGTTTAATATTGTCCTGTAGTAACTTTTTGAATAAACTTTAAGAAAATAAAATAAAACGGTTATAGGTAACATAAATATGTATACAAAACACCAAGCTGAAACTTTGAGTGTAACGCCAAAGCAGTGCACATAGTACGAGAATGTTCTAAATCTGCGGTACACACTTACTCGTATGGTATGTTCATAGTATGTTTTACCTTTATGGCCGCCGGTAACTTTACGAAACGTAAAAAAGGTTTAAACTTTATGAAGCTACAAAGAAACGTACATTCATGAACCCTGTAAAACTAGCCTTAATTGCCCTTTTTTGGTAGACAGTCGCCTTGTCTGAATTGTATTCAGACAAGGCGATGTTCCGTGACTCACTGGACCAGGCCCTAGCTGAGAACCACTGTTGTGATCAACAAACCGGCAGCAATTATTGACCCTGAGGCCGTTTTACCGCCGCATGCACATAGACACGCATCTTCTAAATGTATTCTGCCTGTGTATGTGTTTTTTTAAATTTTATCTTGTATATATAATTAAGCCCATACTGTCTCTCTGAGAAAAGGCTTATGCCCTGTCTTGGGACGCTTATAGTCTACATAAAAGGTTTTGTAGCGATATATAAATGTATTTCATCGTCTTCCTCTATTTTTTAAATCGAGTATACATTTAGAGAGTGTACTAGGCATTTTGCCGTCCGTGTATAAAGCCTGCATAACTCTTACAAACAACTGAGACCAGTGCCAAATCACCTAAACTCGGACTGCTCTCTGGGTTTTAAAGAGGTACGGTGAAATATTTTAATGTACAACAATTTTGTTCCAAAATGTGTGGGCGTGGGGAAGAGAATTAATTTATTATTACTTATTAAAGTAAAGCCTAATATTATTGATACTTTGGTATCGATAATTAAGACACTTTCAGTAAACAGAGATTTAAAATTGTAATATTGAACAATGGTGACCATTTATACTGAACTAAACTATGACCCGGTGAACTTTATATCACCGAAAATTGGTTAGTTATGATAAATACAAGTAACAAATGCATAAATCATAGTTAGTTAGTTAGACCTGAGATTTCCGCACTTAGCCTCATAGTTGGGCCATTGTACTTAGCAAGCGCTGACGTACGCTAACACCTCAGACACTAGGGTTTCCTTACGATGTTTTCCTTCACCGTCAGCGAGTAGTATTGCTACTATAATTTCACAAATGTTCATAACTTAGAAAACAAAGTCATTGGTACATGCTGGCGTTCGAACCCACGACCTCCCGATTGAGAAGCCGGCGTTCTACACCGCTCCGCTACCACCGCTCTTTGCATAAATCATAATCAAAGTTTGGGCGCATAAATAATACTGCTTTTTTAAGAAATATTAAGTATATATTTGCTACAAATACGATTCACAGTAACAGACTTCAGAAGAAAACTAAACTGGAATAAAATTAAACTATTGCACGTTTAACAGGATTCAAAGAGCAATTGGTAAAGCGCTGGTACGGATAGCCTGAGGTTGCGGGTTCGAATCCCGGCATGGGTGAAATTTTTAGCCTCTAAATAGGTTTTTAAATTTGTTCCTTAGCACGGGTTAGTGCATTAAAAATAAAAATAGTGTAATAAGGATTCAAAGAAATAAGAAAGTAAAGAAAATAACTGACCGCTCTAAGGCAGACAATTTCTATTACAGAAAAAATATTACACATAAAATTGAGTTCGTGATTGAATTATTGATGCTTGGACACAAAAACCACGATAGTAATAAACTGAGTTTCTAAATAAAAGAAGTAAATAACTCTAATATAAAAATCTAGGCCGCGCTCAGCATATTAAATTTTGTCATAATTCCTTTATTATAAAGAAACGAAACATTTTACAGGTTTATTCTTCCATAGAAGAAGCGTCGTCAATGGAAAACCTGGGAGTAAATAGTATCTGTGCCAAAATTTACAGATTTTAAAGTTAATACTAATATTACTTGGTTTTTGCCTCAAGTTGACGAAACCTCCTAACTAAAAAGTTACGGTACAAAGAATGGTTGTTATTTAAATGTTTAGCATAGTATTGGTATTTTTGTAAGCAGAAAAATATAATCTGTGAGCAGAAAGAGCTAATTGATCACCAACTCATGGACAGTAAAAATTTCAAAATCAATCAGCAATTTAGGTCAAACTGGATGGGTGTAGTTATTATTGTAAAACATATTAATTATACTATAAGCTGCAATGAGCTGCTCCTGATTAATAAAATTTTGGTAAGCACTGATAAGGTTAGCAAAATAACTCATTTCGCTGCCGCATATAAAAGTAGCAAATATACTTGACATGCACAAAATAGTTTTATTGTATTTTAATTCAAACTTTTAAATGTACAAATTCACGCGTTTAGCTGTAATGTAGCGATAAGAACAAAATTAATTTTACTACTTTAGTAATGTTCAGTGGTTAAGCCAAAATTAAAAAAAAAAAAAACCGACTTCTGCATCCGAGGCACTTAAAATGCGGAAATAATTTAAACATAATTATGTGATCTATAAATTCAAAATTCGTATATTTCTAGGTATTGTAGAAGGATATCTTGGAGTCAATGCCCAAAATGTATGTGATGGTCTGAAACTTGAATACATCAGACAAGGAAATAAAGAAAACAAAAATTTTAAATAAATAATAAAAACCAACTTCTGCACCCGAGGCACAGTACTTAGAAATATACGAATACAGTACTTAGAAATATACGAATTTCGAATTTATAGATCACATTAATATGTTTAAATTATTTCTGCGTTTTTAGTGCATCGGGTGCAGAAGTCGGTTTTTATTTTTATTTAAAATTTTTATTTCGCGATTTTAAGTGCATAAAAAATGTGGTTTTAATAACTACGCGTGGCTACAGTATATTTTTTATTCGCTTCATGGGCATTCAATTAGTAACTGCATTGAAGCGCTCGGTTTGGATATTTTTTATCTTGGCCTTTGCTAATAAATCCCCTGTTTGATCGAAATATATTTGCCCGAACGCCCCTTCATCCTCTTGATATGTTCAATCGAGCGCAAAATTCCTTTCTCAATAATTCTAGTCTCATCTCTTTTAGTTAACATGTTTATGAAAACGCTTGTGGGCTAGGCGAACCGAGTGATTGGAATCAATCACTTGGATTAAGCAATAACAGGCGCGGTCAGGTACAGGATGGGTGAGCGTCCCGTGACTACCGCTAGTGGCATTTTTCCGAGCGCTTCCTTGCTTCGCATGGCACGTTAAGCCGTTAGTGCCGGCTGTCATATAATGGCAGTCGTTAAGGCATGTCAAAGGCCTCATGGGCGGCTTGATACCTTCTGAGAGCAAGGCCCGCCACTGTCTTACAATCCTCCACCAACCCGGACTTTGCCCCCGTGGTGGAGTATGGCCTAACCTTCCTGCGATGCAGGAAGAGATCGGTGCCCCAGCAGTGGGGACATACAAGGGTTGAAAACGAACGAACGTTTATCAAAACACTACTAAGTAATTCCGTGAAGATACTTAATTTACGTACATTGGCCTTTGCATGTACGTAATGATTAGAGAACGTTGTGGACTGAAAGAGGATGTAGTTACTAGAATTCAGAAAAGAATGTTGCGTTGGTTTGGTCATGAGGAGAGGTTGAAGGAAGAAAGATCGACGAAACAAATATATATTGCTAATGTGAGTGGAAGGGCTGGTAAGGGACGTCTCAGGCGGACATACATCGACCAAATAGGGGATGTATTAGCAAAGGGGAAGTTAAAAAGTAACCAGAAACGGCGTGCGTGCTTGCAACGACTTCGGAACGTTGATAAAGCGAAGGTGATCTGTTAGGATCGTGGCAAGTGGCAGACCCTGGTCTCTGCCTACCCTTCTGGGAGTACCATACATATCCATACCATACATACCCTCATATACATACATACATATGTATGTATGTATGTATGTATGTATGTATGTATGTATGTATGTATGTATGTATGTATGTATGTATGTATGTATGTATGTATGTATGTATGTATGTATGTATGTATGTATGTATGTATGTATGTATGTATGTATGTATGTATGTATGTATGTATGTATGTATGTATGTGTGTATGTGAGGGTGTATGTGTGTGTGTGTATATATGTACGTACGAGTATCTACGTAATGACATGATTTATCCAGCGTCCAGTGGCACCTTCACTTACACAATACGGGTGAAGGGACTAGTCGGACGCTGCAGTGCCTAGGAGATTGTTTTTTTTTTTATACATAAACCTTAATTTATTGATTAAGATAATAAACATGAGACGTTTAAGTTATGCCCCTGAGGTCGAGGTAAAAGGAAAGAGGTTTTAAAAGTTTTTAGGTAAAAGGCTAGAAATATACTTAACTTAAAAGTAAATATTTTACGGTTTTAATAGCCATTTGTGTGGAATCTGACAGATGATTAGTATGACACCGAAATTAAATACTTTAAAAAAATCTATTTAGAGACTAAAAATTCCATCCATGCCGGGACTACTGCCAAAATCAGTGAAATTTCGAACCTCTTTACAATACCCTCTGTATTACGTACAGCTCAGTTATCTCAGTTGGGAGAGCGCTGACAGGGTTAGCTAGAGGTCGTAGGTTCGATACTCGCGGCTGCAAGTGTTGCAAATTACTTCAGCCAGATGTCGCTGCCTGTACGTTACTTCAGCCAGATGTCGAGTATTGTAAAGACGGTCGAAATTTCGCTGATGTCGGTAGTCGCACATCAGCTCAGTTGGGAGAGCGCTGGCACAGTTAGCCAGAGGTCGTTGGTTTGAGTCCCAGCATGGGTTGAATTTTTAACCTCTAAATAGGTTTTTTTTAATTGTCTTTAGCACGGGTTAGTGCATTAAAAAGAATATAATTAAATATTTTAGTGAAAACGGCATATTTTTATCTAGAATAGAAGCTTAAAACCTCTTGAGAACGACATTCGAGCTGATGATCTTCGGCATCTGACTCTTAATATACCTAGTGTAGCAAGTGATAATGAAATTACACGTATGAACTTTAATTCCGGGTTCCTAGGTGCAACGGTGCCCTAGATCTGGGTGTTTTTGAGCTGGTCATCATCAGACGTACAAATCTTCGGCTATATAAAATTACAGTAAATTAAATATGTTGGCGACCGACACCGCCTTCTTTCTCTTTGGTTTTAGTTTAAATTCAAATATTGGTCAAATTCTAGTGTTGTAAAACAATTGTAAATATTTTCAGTGACAAAGTAAACGTGGTACATACAAGAGCTCTCGGTATTTCATTTTTCGTCATCTTTTTCATTGGTGTCAGAAGTATTAAAATAATTATGCGACCATGCCTATGAATACCAGAGCTCGATCAAAAGTCCGACAAGAAAACGAGTTAATGGCAAATCCAGTGCCAGTGCCTATTATCGAGTGCAGTGCTCCTATGCCCAGTGACGGTGCCTCTATTTCCGGTGCCCTTGCACCCGGTGCCCCTTCACCAGCAACGTCCAGCACACCTCAATCCATCGCTGCGCACACTTCGCCGCTCGTTTCTGACGACTCAGTACCTAAGGCGCTAGACCGCACCCTTGTGCGCCAATCATGGTCTACATGC
The DNA here is from genome assembly GCA_934045075.1 of Yponomeuta sedellus. Classification (NCBI taxonomy): domain Eukaryota; kingdom Metazoa; phylum Arthropoda; class Insecta; order Lepidoptera; family Yponomeutidae; genus Yponomeuta; species Yponomeuta sedellus. Next base: position 10,062,555 of record OW203730.1, on the reverse strand, counting down.
GAAGGTACCACCACGAAATCACTCACAAAATCCAGCATGCGCTCCATCAACACTGTGAAGGCGCAAAAGCTTGCTGTGAAGCTGGAACACGCCAGACGCGTGGCCCTAATTGACGAGAAGATCGAAGCTGACCGCGCTGCACGGGAAAAAGCATTGGCGGATCTCGAGCTGCAGGCAGAATTAGCTGCCATTGCCAGCACTGCCTCCCAAAGCAGCTGCAGAGGAGATTACGTCAAAAAATGGTTAGTTAACTCTTATAAAAGTACTGTAGGTTCAGAACATCTTAATCCAGTGCAGCCCTTTTGCAGGGAAACAAACAGCTGCGCGGCGTATGGCCACGCTCGTATATTACCGGCATCGCCGGCACGGCCGTCGTCGTGTGATGCCGCGTTTACTACGCGTGGGGCCGGAGCTGCTCCCCCGTGCCCGATGCCGGGGCTAGAGCTTGCCGCAGCTCAAGCATTCGCCCAGCCGTACTCTGCAGCTCTCCCGTGCGGCGGCGGGCGCCCTCGTGAGAACGCTACGAACCAAACCACCACTTTACATGCCCCCATGCTAGGCACACACCACTGTAGTGACGATTATATAGCATTTCGTCCCCCAAATTGTCGAGTCACAAACCACTTCTCAAAGTAATAGCAGTCACCATTACCGGACCTCTAGGTAGCATTGACACGTATGCCCTTCTCGACGATGGAAGCTCGGTATCCCTTTTAGACCAGTCAGTGGCGGACTCAGTGGGGGCCAAAGGTCCTACAAGTAAACTAAACATAGATTGTATTGGTGGTTTAAGTAGACAATCTGAGATAAGTTTTGTTGACATTAAAGTCAAAGGCCGCCATAGTGCGAACACTTTCAACATTAGTGCGCGGTCTATTTCAAACCTAGGAATAGCTAGTCCGTCAGCACATTTAGACGACATTGTCCAATATCGTTATCTGTCCGACTTGGTAGACGAACTCTGTTATGACGATGCTAAGCCTATGTTGTTGATAGGCACTGATAACTGGCATGTGACGCTCCCCAAGGCTGTTCGCCGTGGGTCTCGTTGTCAGCCGGCAGCTGCCCAAACACCCTTGGGGTGGGTTTTATTCGGCTACATGTCGCATAGGCCCAACGTAGAAGCATCCGTCAATCACATCTCCATGGCCGATGGTGAATCTTCGCTAGACGTTCTTGTCAAAGATTACTTTAAACTGGATTCTATCGGAATTACAAAGGTTAATCATCGTAGTGCCAATGACGAACGTGCTTTACGGATTCTAGAGGATACAACCAAGCACTTAGATTCAGGTAGATTCGAAACCGGACTATTATGGCGCGATAATATTTCTTTTGTCCCCGAGAGCCGGGAGCTAGCTTTAGCCCGCTTTACTAGTCTCGAGCGTAAAATGGATAAAGATAGCTCTTATGCAGACGCTTACAAACAAAACATACACGGTATGATTAATAAAGGCTATGCCGAGTTATGTGAAGGACCACCTTTAGGCCCTATGCCGTGGTACCTTCCTCATTTTGGAGTGGTACATCCACACAAAAAGAAACTGCGAGTAGTTCACGACGCAGCAGCAAAGTGCGCTGGGGTGAGCCTCAACTCACTTCTCTTAACTGGTCCTGACCTCCTTCAGCCGTTGCTTTCTATAGCTATGCGATTTAGGGAGCGTTTGGTTGCTTTAACAGGAGACATCCGGGAAATGTTTCCTCAAATCAAGATTAGACCTGAGGATCGAGATTCTCAGCGCTTCCTGTGGAGAGATAACCCTGACCTGCCACTGCAAGAATATCGTATGTCTTCAATGATTTTTGGAGCAGTATCCAGTCCATGTACCGCGCTTTGGGTTAAGAACAAGAATGCCGGTCAATTTCTCCAAGAATACCCCGATGCTGTTCGATCCGTCATTGAAGACCATTATATAGACGATTTCTTGGGCAGTTTCGACAGTGATGAAGAGGCGGCCAAGGCAGCCTCTGATATTTTGATGATTCATAGAGTGGCCTGTTTCGAAATGAGGTCTTGGGTCTCTAATCGCAAGGAGGCATTGGCTTCTATTCCTTTAGATTTACAAGCAACTGATGTGACTGAAGTGAGTTTAGGCCCCACTTCCCCTTGGCAAGTACGTGTGCTAGGCATTACTTGGAGCGTAAATGACGATAAGCTTTATTTTATAAAGTCTTTACCAGAGCTTCCCACAAAGTTTTCTAAGCGCTCCGTGTTATCTTTGTTGATGTCAATTTATGACCCCTTAGGGTTTTTAAACCCTATTATAATGAAAAGCCGTGTGCTATTCCAGAAAACATGGAATTTAGGAATTGATTGCGATAAGAGTTTACCTGAGATAGCGGTAGAGAATTGGAAAAAATGGTTTCTCGAAATTCAAAATTTTGCTAACAGCTCTATTCCTCGATGTTATTTGGACACCACCAGTCCCATCAAAAATGTTCAATTGCATTTATTTGCTGATGCCAGTGAGCGAGCTTACGCTTGTGTTGCCTTTTGGCGTTTTACTTACGAAGACGACAGCGTAAGCTTGTCTCTCATTGGGGGAAAGGGTCGCCTAGCACCCCTTAAACCTGTATCAATCCCTAGATTGGAATTACAAGCGGGCCTTATCGCGGCTCGTTATAGTGTTTATATAACAGACGCACATACACGAAAACCTAATTTGACCTTTTACTGGACGGACTCTCTTACAGTTCTAAAGTGGCTGCGTAGCGACGCTTGTATGTTTAAAGCCTTCGTTTCGTTTCGTGTAGGAGAGATTGTTGAAACCACAAATGTTCACGATTGGAGATATGTTCCTACAGGTTTAAACATTGCCGACGACGCTACTCGGGACAACGGGGAGTTGTTCTCATTGCGTTCACGTTGGTTTACTGGCCCAACTTTTCTTCTGCTACCTGAAAACCAGTGGCCCAGTGAACCAAAATGCAATGTTCCTCCAGTCGCGGAAGAAATGAAAAAACTTTCCGATGCGAATGGAGCTTTAGTCGGTTACACGACACAACTGCCAACCCTGTCACCGGTTGTCGCCAACCATCAGCGGTTTGGCAGCTGGTTGCGCCTTGTTAGGGCAACCGCTCGCGTACATCAATCCGCTTGCGTATTTCGATCGCTGTTATCGCAAAATTCTAATCGATCTTTTTGGTCTAATTCTTTACGTGATCATTCCCATTTACCTTTGCTTAATGTTACAGATCTCAACGTTGCCAAGATCCACTTATTCAGACAGTCACAACTAGATTTGTTCCCTGATGAACTTATTCGCGTTCAAGCAGCACGCCCCGTCTCGAACGATAGTAGACTTAAGAACATTTCACTTTTGTATGGAGCGGACAGGCTTCTTCGGCTATCCGGACGCACCGCTGCCACGACGGCTATTGATACGCACCCGATTTTGCTTGACGGCAAACACCCAATCATCGGACTGCTAATAAATTCATACCACGTCAAGTTTGCGCATGGGAACAATGAGCTAGTGGTGAACAAGTTGCGCCAGAGATACTTTATTCTTGGCCTAAGACCGGCCGTCCGAAGAGCTTCTCGGAGATGCCAAATCTGCCAGAACCGGAAGACCAAACCTGTTATCCCACCAACAGGTGACTTGCCAGAGGCCAGGTTAGCGCATCATGAACGACCCTTTACCCACGTTGGTCTAGATTACTTCGGGCCTTTAAACGTTACGATATGCAGGCGGACCGCTAAGAGGTGGATTGCACTTTTTACCTGCATGACAGTTCGAGCCATTCATATTGAGATCGTGGAGAACCTCACTTCAGACTCTGCCCTGATGGCATTACGACGGTTTATTGCAAGGAGAGGCTGCCCATCGCACATTTATTCAGACAATGGAACATCATTTGTTGGCACAACTAAGATTCTCCCAGAGCTGTTCAATTTTTGTGCGAATGAAAAGATTGAGTGGCACTTCACGCCGCTGTCTGCACCGTTTATGGGTGGATGTTGGGAGCGTAGGGTGCGATCGGTCAAGAACGCTCTTTCGGTGACACTGAAGGGCCGAACTCTGAGGGAGGAGGTCCTACACACTCTTCTTTTGGAGGCGGAGTGTGTCGTGAACTCTAGACCGCTCACGCACGTACCAGTCGACGACGAGTCGGACCATGCAATCACACCTTTTTCATTCCTCATTGGAAGTTCCAGCGGTGGCCCTCAGTTGAAACTGTTAGAAGATGCAGACCTGTACGGATGCGCAAATTGGAGAAAGGCGCAGAGGCTTGCCGACCACTTCTGGCAGCGTTTTGTCAAAGAATACCTGCCACAGCTCATCCCACGCAAGGAGATAGCGAAATCAAGGCAGCTGAAGATTGGCGATCTGGTGCTTATAGCTGATGGGACTCTGCCTAGGAGCTGTTGGCCTCGTGGCCGAATAGCTGCAACCTATCCGGGCAAAGATAATATTGTCCGAGTCGTAGATGTTGCTACAACGGGAGGTGTGCTGCGTCGTCCCTCGCGCAAGGTAGCGTTGCTGGTCGCCGGCCAATAGGTATTTGGTGCTTCACACCGTCGGGGGCCATGTTGGCGACCGACACCGCCTTCTTTCTCTTTGGTTTTAGTTTAAATTCAAATATTGGTCAAATTCTAGTGTTCTAAAACAATTGTAAATATTTTCAGTGACAAAGTAAACGTGGTACATACAAGAGCTCTCGGTATTTCATTTTTCGTCATCTTTTTCAAAATACTTTAGTGAAAAGGCATATTTCTATCCAGAATAGTAGCAAGTGTCAATAAAACTATACATTCCAACTTTAACTAAGGGTTTCTAGGTGCAACGGTGCCCTAGATCTGGGTTTTTTTGAGCTGGTCATCATCAGACGTCCAAATCTTTGGCTATAGAAAATGACAGTGAAATTAAATAATTATGTGAAAACGGCATATTTATATCTAGAAAAGAAGCTTAGAACCTCTCAAGACCGACATTCGAGATGATGATCTTCGAAACAATGTCCACCAGACATCAGAAAAAGAGTTACTGAATGAAAGTATTTGATGAACAGTGTTTGTAACATCAAAACTTAACTAAATTTTTTGCTGATATTTTCAATTTTCATCTTTGACATTCATCATCAGAATCTCACCATATTACCCTGAGACCAATTTTACGTAATATCTTAGAAAACATGCGTATTACTAATGGATAGGGATCACTAGGCCGTATTTGCTACTGTCCATTGAAGAGTTCTGTTCTCCAACTCTGAAAGTCTTTGTCAGATCTTCACCAAATTAAAATGGAACCAATGAGACGCTATACCTAATTAAACAAAAAAAAATCATCGAAATCGGTTAAGTTTTGATGAAGTTATGCGAAAACATAGTCAAAAAATAAAAAAGTAATATACGCGTCGAATTGATAACTTCCTCCTTTTTTGAAGTCGGTTAAAAAAGCACGCTCATAGTTGGTCGGTAAGCCACGATCAATTAATTAGCTATCTTCACCAGAAATGTTGCCTTCTAGAAATCTTACTTTTAGCACTAAAACATGTTAAACGGAAGACCACAAGTCAATTAATTAATAAATAAAAAAACGTCACAAAGGTCACTTTGTGAAGTATTTTTTTACAGTGACCTGTCAATAACCTGAGTATAATCTGTTACTGAAAAAGTGTCTGAACACTTTTATTTTACAGGATTTTCTCCGAGGATAATATTTACTCTTCTTAAATAGCTATTTTATTTTTGTAGAGATGTGTTTAGGGTTTTTCGGATCCAGTTATTTGTTTTGCATTAAAAGTTTTCAGTTTCTCTACATTCGTTGGATTCCAACCAAAGCTACAAACTAAAGTGGTTGTTCATATTGATTGCTTTGAGAACTCTTGAACATTACCTACAATTTAACGATCTCAACTCCGAATACGCGTACCAAAATTATTCTAGACTCAAAAGTACAGGCAACAGCAGATCCAAAGGAGCACCAACTGAATGCATAATACAGATATTGCAGCACTTTTACAATTATAAGTCTTATATGCATCCCTTTAACAGGCGCCCACAACAATCACTATTACATCTTAACTAAAACTAAAACATATCACAGCTTATAAAATATAGATAGCTAAATAGATAGAAGACGTGTTGTATTAAAATATAAAAATAATACAACCATGATTTCTTAAATGTTATTAATGTTATGCAAATGGCGGTCTTATTTTTAAGACCAATCTCTTCCAGACAACCTTCCGATGGAGTGGATATAGTAGAATTGGGTACGTAACCATTAAGCTACAGCTAACCCTTAAGGAATTTAAAATAGGCATAATATAGTTTTAACAATACATTTCAAGATCTTATCTTTAAAAATTAAAGATGGTTATAGTACAGAGTAGCCCGTAACGTTAGTGAGTAGACATGTAAAGGTCGACTTTACAAGTTTCTGAGGAATAAAAACGTAAGTAAAATTAATGTTCAGAAACTTTTTCGATATCGAGTATGTATGCATTTGTTTTGTTCGCATATTATTCAGAAACACATACAAGATATGGTGAATCCGTGTGTTAAATATAAGCTGGTGTTTCGATTGACCTAATTCAAATACGTATTGATCCTTCAGTCAGGATGACCGAATGACTCCAAATGATAACTGTTTAATAAAGGCTTTAATCTGTCTGGCCGGAGCACTTATGTTTTCCTTACTTTTGTAAAACCATTAACTAATGCTTTGGCATTTAAAATTGTTGATTGCAATCATGGAATCTTATTAGGTGGCTTTATGATGACTTTAGAACAAATGGTCAGAGTGGGGTTTTTTTTTCTTGCTGCCTTTATTTCTACTATTTATTTCTCCGGCCCGAAGGCAGCGGCTTCCACTTTCATGTTACATTGAAGTTTGACATTCAGGAAACAGAATGTCAATTCTGTTTCAAATGAATAAAATCGAATTGAAAAAATTTATTTTAGTATAGACGCTAAGAAAAATACAAATAAACATAAGTAAATAAATATTCATGGTTATATTGCACAGATCGTTAGCCCTATACCAAGTACAGCTAAATGACTTATGTTATAGGTGCTAACTCGACGATAGATTTTATACAGTAAATACATAGATAACATCCAAGACCCGAGACAAACTAGAAAAGTTCGTTTCTAAGTTTAACCCGGCCGGGGATCGACCCTGAGACCTTCGGCTTTATAGTCAGCGTGCCAAACCGCTGCGCTACCGAGGCCGTCGAATAAGTAGCAAATCTAAAATGAACATCAGCAGTACAGGATCTGTTCCAAACAATAATTAATTCGCTCACGTTCATCGCTGCATACAACAAGGTAAAAGCTGCTTAGAGCAAATAGTACTAACGTGTTTAATGAACACTTTGTTAGCAGTCGATGCTCAGTTGCTAACAGCAAATAATTTAACGAATAGAATATAAATGGTTTTCACAGAAAACACAAACAACAAAAGTGCAACAATTGGTACAGTTGACAGATGTTGTACTTGGCTTTTCCACTTATATATTCTTATAATTCACGTGCCTCGATATCAACCCTCGTATATCCCCACTACTGGGGCACGGGTCTCTTCCTGCATCGCAAAAAGGCTAAGGGGGCCAAGTCCGCGTTGGTGAAGGATTGTAAGACAGTGGCGGGCCTTACTGTCAGAAGTTATCAAGCCGCCCATGAGGCCTCTGACATGGCTTAACAACCGCGTGCCTCAAATCGCGTTAATGTCTTTCATCCTTTACACACACACTAACGCAGTGGCGGTGGAAGTGGTGGTCCATACATACGTCCATATAAATACTGCTAAGCAAATTACGAATGTATGGATCGCCACGAATTACCTAGGACACGCGAACTTGTGTTTCTTACGACTTCCTGTGTTTTAGTGATATTTTATTTACTGGCCATATTAATTAGCCTTTGGCTTATTTTTAGATCTAGATAGATATATAGATAGAATATTCTTTATTGCATGTACACCAGGAATGTATACCAGATCTACCAAATATATACAAAAAAGAAATACATCGGTGAAACATTTTCAAAAAAGTTCTATAAAAAAGACTACAACACTATATTTATGTATATTTCCATGGGTCAAATCAAAAATATCGCACCTTTAGAGGTACAAGGGCACAGCTTACAAAAATCGTAAAAAAATGCACCTGTAAAGTAAATGACCAATTACAAACGATTTACAAATATATGGGTAGTACTCATATTTCATCCAAAGAATAATCACTTTGAAGCAATTCAAAGCCGCAGGATAATACATAGAATGATTGTTTTTTATTAAAAATGGTTCTCCTGTAAAATTACAAAATGTAAATGTTGTGCGCTTGTACCAACGAAGCTGCGATATGTCGCACCCTCAGAACGAAAGAGGTCTAAGTCAAAAAATAGTGAAATTGAGTTACAATCATAGAGTCGTAAAAAGGTATGCCGTGGACGGAAGATTCGCTATGCTCTTTTTTTACAATAAGTGCCTTTGTTTTACTATTCATCGGATAGAGCATACCTTTTTATGTCTCTCTATGATTGTTAGGTACTCAATTTTTTGAGAATTTTTTGAGTATTTAAACTATTTTTTGACTTAGGCCTCTTTCGTTCTGAGGGTGCGATGTGCTTCCCTGTTCCAGGTGTGGCGGGCGTGACCAAACACCACGCTCGAACACGACAAATTACTCTGTGGCGTCTTTGTTGGTGGATCATTTCCAATAGCGGTTTCACCTCTGTGGCGACCTCTGTGGCGTAGCGGTAGCGCGTCTGCCTACCGTGCAAGAGGTCGCGGGTTCAAACCCCGGCTAGGGACAAAAATAAACCCCAGGTCTTGGATGTTCACATTGTTTGTGATGTCGTTGTTTCTGATTGCCACGACACAGGGTATCCTAGTGTAGTGCCAGAAGCAATGTATGTGCCTGAATGTAAATTTTGTGGTTAAATTAAATTAAAAAACCCTATTAACAGTAATACCCCTTACCTGCCGCCTGGGCCTGTTCCAAAAAACTATAATGTATAATTTAGTACAGAGCGGTGGTAGCCCAGCTGGTAGAACAACGGACTCGCAAGAGAGAGACCCAGGTTCGATCCCCAATGCGGGCATGTACCAATGACTTTGTTTAATGTAAAAGTTACGTACATTTGCGAATTTGCAGTCGCATTACCACACGCGAACTGTGAAGGAAAACATCGTGACGAAACCCGCGGTTTGAGTGCCTCCGCACGTATTGACTGTGTCCACTTTCCTCTGTGCTAGGCCGACTAAGCTGTCAGGATGGTGCTGGGCAAGCCTACACAATCTATAAAACCGTTTCCCAGGCACTACAGCATCCGAGTGCATATCTAGAATAGATACAAACTCGAATCTATGAGAACCATTAGTTGCCATCCAGAGCGGTGCGGGCGTGCTGCAGGTGCGCGGGTCATTGTTCGGATAGAGGGAGAGGCGGTACTAATTGTTCCCGAGATTTCTTAACTTTCTGAAGAAGAAAAAGAAGAAAAACATTTATTATAAATAAATAAATAAATAAATAAATAAATAAATAAATAAATAAATAAATAAATAAATAAATAAATAAATAAATAAATAAATAAATAAATAAATAAATAAATAAATAAATAAATAAATAAATAAATAAATAAATAAATAAATAAATAAATAAATAAATAAATAAATAAATAAATAAATAAATAAATAAATAAATAAATAAATAAATAAATAAATAAATAAATAAATAAATAAATAAATAAATAAATAAATAAATAAATAAATAAATAAATAAATAAATAAATAAATAAATAAATAAATAAATAAATAAATAAATAAATAAATAAATAAATAAATAAATAAATAAATAAATAAATAAATAAATAAATAAATAAATAAATAAATAAATAAATAAATAAATAAATAAATAAATAAATAAATAAATAAATAAATAAATAAATAAATAAATAAATAAATAAATAAATAAATAAATAAATAAATAAATAAATAAATAAATAAATAAATAAATAAATAAATAAATAAATAAATAAATAAATAAATAAATAAATAAATAAATAAATAAATAAATAAATAAATAAATAAATAAATAAATAAATAAATAAATAAATAAATAAATAAATAAATAAATAAATAAATAAATAAATAAATAAATAAATAAATAAATAAATAAATAAATAAATAAATAAATAAATAAATAAATAAATAAATAAATAAATAAATAAATAAATAAATAAATAAATAAATAAATAAATAAATAAATAAATAAATAAATAAATAAATAAATAAATAAATAAATAAATAAATAAATAAATAAATAAATAAATAAATAAATAAATAAATAAATAAATAAATAAATAAATAAATAAATAAATAAATAAATAAATAAATAAATAAATAAATAAATAAATAAATAAATAAATAAATAAATAAATAAATAAATAAATAAATAAATAAATAAATAAATAAATAAATAAATAAATAAATAAATAAATAAATAAATAAATAAATAAATAAATAAATAAATAAATAAATAAATAAATAAATAAATAAATAAATAAATAAATAAATAAATAAATAAATAAATAAATAAATAAATAAATAAATAAATAAATAAATAAATAAATAAATAAATAAATAAATAAATAAATAAATAAATAAATAAATAAATAAATAAATAAATAAATAAATAAATAAATAAATAAATAAATAAATAAATAAATAAATAAATAAATAAATAAATAAATAAATAAATAAATAAATAAATAAATAAATAAATAAATAAATAAATAAATAAATAAATAAAATAAACTTTATTGAACAGAAGTCAATTTCCATTACAATATATAGTAGCACCCACACTAGGCATAACCTGTGTCGTGGGTACTAACGCTCTAAATATAGATTTACATAGGTGTCTTAGCATTTATTTACAATAATAAAAGATTAAGTGAATCAGTGTGTGTGTGAGGGTGTGTTTGTGTGTGTATATGTGTGTTTGTGTTTGTGTGTCTTTGTATAAGAGTGCTTATCTTATTACTTGTGATTAAAAATTTCAAAACACATTACAGAAACAGTGCACACGCCACAGTAACAAACTTAAAACAAATTACTTAACTAAACATTCACAAAAAACAAAACAAAAACGAAGAAAAACGAAAGGTCACGGCGTATCACTGCTGCTATAAATGGCTAACTCAGTAATATGATAATGGACAAGCTTTCAGCGCTGATTTTCAGTCTGTGCCAGGTGCTACCCCACGAGCGTCACAGACTGCGGTACGATATAATTATGGGCAATAACAATACTAAACAATCTTTCTTTTGAAAAAGATTTCTTAACTTGAAACAAGATTTTTCAATTCTTTTTTATTTTCGTGTTCTTGAGTGGTGACCACAACATGGCAAAGTGAGAATGCCCTCCGACTGGGTGGGATGACGATATGCGAAAAACTGCAGGCAGATGCTGGATGCCGCAAACTGAAGGCAGGATGCTAAGGCACTCATTAGGGGAGGGCTATGTCCAGCAGTGGACTAGTATAGCCTGACGACGATTTTTTTTATTTTACGATTATACTTAAAAGTAATAAACTTAATATATACCTAGCCTTTTTAATTACAAATTACGTAAGTAACTGCAGTGTTCAAATCACCTAGATTTTAGCGTGTATTGAAGTGCACTTTCGGTTTTCTAAGTGAAATACCTAAAAGCAATTAAAACATAGATTTAACGAATCAAACACAGCGTTCATGAAATAAACCTAATGAGCTATCCAAAACGCGAATTTATTAGATAATATTAGTTAGAGATAGATTAAATTTTCATTGTTAGCCATCCTATACGTTAGCGATGTTATTAATAAAATCTTCAATTGTGGAACAACACAGAAAATACTTATCCAAAGATAAACATCGGATCGGCAAGGTTGTCAGTCACTCAATTTGTGTATGGATAGTTCTGAAAATGTCATTGGTGCAAGACGTTTTTACACTTATTTACGGGTTAGAGCTTACCCAGAGATAGAAAGGTTGATGGGGCTATCAGATAGATGTGGTGCAATTCGACCCTACACTCTTTTGAGTTGCGAAATAAACAATACAGAGGGCGTCACCAGGTATCGAATGTACCATTGGTAAAAAGGCTCTCCCCGCACTCTTCAATGGCCATCAGATAGATACATCGCATGCGTAGATTTCATCTTAGATCTCATCTTCGTCTTCGTCTTCGTCAGGCTATACTAGTCCACTGCTGGACATAGCCCTCCCCTAACGACCGCCACATTGTGCTATCATCGGGGGTAATGCCCATAATCCCCACGCTGGGCATGCGGGTTGGGGATCGCAGTTCGGTGGAATTGTACTGCAGGGGGCGCTGCTGCCCACCCCCGGTTCGTGTCCCTTAGTCGCCTTTTACGACACCCGCGGAAAGAATTGGGTTGGTGCTATTCTCCTAGGCCGACACCACACAGCAACTCATGTTTTCATCAAAATACCAAATCCAACAGGTTTTGATCAGAATAATTACTTACTATACACCATAAAACTGTATTAACACGGATTTTACTCGTTCAATTTTACATTTTTTTACAATTTTCCACCTTTCAGCACTTTTTCAAGTACCGTGGTCTCGGCGGAAGACTCCGAGAGTCTTCCGAGACCACGGTACTTGAAAAAGTGCCGTGCAGTACCTGTAAATACAGTTTTTATTATGTTTAGTGCTCGTGTTAACCTTAGAAAATACTTTATATACACCACTAATGAAGGTTGGTCGTAATCTCGCATATTATTCTTTGTTTCTTTCTAAGCGAAACAGGTCTTCAACAGGCCATCAATTCCCTTAAGTATATTATTACTAGTTGATACCTTTAAATAAATAACAAGTACAATCAAGTCTAACATGCGACGAGGGAAATATTGCCTTCAATCTGTAAACTAACTCCACGATTTGTTCAACGAACTCTCAATAGTGCGGTTGGGCAGAGCAGTTTCCATTGTAGTAACTTACTTGTTAGTTGGACTTTGACTACTCTGCTCTTGCGAAATAAATGCGACAGAATAATCGCTTGGTTATTAGTGTTGACCATCCTTGATATTTTGATCGAAATATCTATTGGACTTTATCGTACAATTTTGTGTCTCAGTATCATTGGCATCTAACAGATATCCACTCAATCAATCAGGCCAATTTATTTCAACACAAAGAATGTTGACCATTCTGTTCGCTGAATGTGTTTGTTAAATGCAAACCGCACTGAAACCGCAGTTTCCACTATGTGGGACAAATATTACTACTCATATCTATACGTCTGAGCTACGTAAACATTGCGCTTTCACAGATGTGTAAGTTGAAAGTTACATAATCAAGGTACTCTGATCCCAAACTAGCATACCCTGTGCAAGTTTGGGACCAGGACAAGTGATTATGTTAACCACTATGGTTGCCATAGTAACGGGCAAGGCCATCATGTAAGCACAGAATGTTGCAATTTTTACAAATGCATGGCAACCCCCAGTAAGAACGAAACCGGCACGTTAATAAAAAAAATATACCGCGTTTTTTTCTTAGCAGTTTCTACGTTATAAATATCAATAGGATTCGATTATGGATCAACTGGAAATAATTTTGCCAAATATATAATGCAATATTGGCCTTTTTGCATCTACTTAATGAGATGATTTATAAAGCGTCCAGTGGTATCTTCACTCACACTAGATAGGTGAAGGGACCACTCCGACGATGTAGTGCCTGGAACATGATTTTATTTTATATAGATGGTGTAGGCTTGCCCAGCACCTATAACATCATGACAGCTACCAAATACTTAGTTAAAATAAAGAATTCGTTCAAAATTCTTAACGAAGACAATACGTAAGTGCCTCTTTCTCATATTAGCATAATAATACGAGTATAACATGATGTGAAAGGCATTTACTTTCTACTTCTCAAGTTTGTTTAAACAACATCGTAGGTAACACTTCAGACTATATGCGAAATCCCAGACGCAAGTCACTTAGAATTTGGGTTTCACAACAACCACAGACACTCTGGTTACCTTGAAATGTTTTCTTTCACAGCTCGCGAGTTGTAATTTAATTACGAATTGACGAATATATATAGTAACTTCAAGAAAATACATGATTGATGCTGGGATTTCGAGTCCGGGATCTCACGTATGTGAACCGATCGAAAATTTATCCTCTTGAAAAGGTTTTTGAATTAATATAACGTATGTGGACGATAAGTTACAATGGCATCAACATAACACAGTTATTTTTTCAAAATGTACAATTACCGAAAAATCATGCAAACACTTTTATTCTAGGAGAGTGGGGTTTTCCTAGATTTTTATGCCTTGTCATTGTAATTAAGAGTATTGTTTACAAAATCTTTTGCGATGCGCGTTACATATGCCTTACTTCTACTATTGTTGCAGCCTTCAGTATATCATTGTCTTACACAGAATAATGGCTATGTGAAATACTGTTCTAAGAATTATATACTAAACAGAGCCACTAAGAGTAGAAAGCTGAAAAATTGTGACAAATTATAAAAAGAAAACAAACTCAAAAAGCCATTGTTCAGGAATTGCGTATTTTAGAAATAACGCTGTTACCAAATTACATAATTCCATGACGCATTACGTTGCGCAGCGTGTAATTCCGCTATACTGGCATTTTTTTTATGTCGATATCAACCATTAAATGTTCCCACTGCTGTTATTTAATCGCAGGAAGGGTCGGCCATAGTCCACCACGGGGGCCAAGACCCGGTTGGTGGAGGATTTCAAGACAGTGGCGGTCTTTACTGTTAGAAGTTATCAAGCCCTCCATAAGGTCTCAAACTTAACGACTATCATTACATGGCAGGTGGCCTCAACGGCTTAAAGTGCGTCGCGAAGTACGGAAACGTTCTCAAAAAATGTTATGGGATGGTCCACATCTTGCACCTGACCGCGCCTGTTTTTGCATAATTTAAGTGTCCGATTCCAGTCACTCGGTTTGACTAGGCTACGAGCGTTTATTCTGTATTGCTTACTATAAGCCTCTAGAGTGTGTTAGTGTTAGTCTAGATAAATTGTACACAAACGGACTAGACATGCTCGCGTCAAAGGACCTGGCCGCGCTTTGGCGTCGGAACACACTGATTTTGAAATTGAATTTGCTTGAGAATATAAGTGGAATAAAGGATGGTGGCCTATTTCATATATTTCTGGAAAGGGGTTATTCTACAGTTAATTTAAAAAGAAGATTCGAAATAACCATTTTGCTAGTAATTAAGATTTGAGATTTTGTTGAAAACATTTTGCCTTTTGAGCGAAAAACTTTAATTATAAAAAAAATACTATGAGATGCTGCCATTTAAGCTACATACTTTTAATAAGTAAAAGGTGTGGTTATGAAAATATAACGAAAGCCATGACTTATGAATAGTATTCATTTGGTTATTTATGTGATTTAAAATGTTGAAGAAGTGAAGTGTTTAAGCAAATAAAATAATTTTACGTAATAATTGTTATACAAAGATTATACAATGACCTTGCGCCTCAAATAAACTAGAGAAGGAATCCCTGATAACCTCGGAGGAATAAAGGAATGATTTCTGAAGCATCTTACGACGTAGGTATGTTTCATGATATTTGTTGTTCAACTCTCCCGTTTATTTGATTTCGTGATTTAGAGCGCTCGATGCAGAATGAAAAGACACGAAAGGTTCATTTCTCCGTCGCTACGTCACTTTGTTCTATATCATTACTTCCTAACTTCTTCTTATTCTGTCGTGTCAAAAACCTCAACTCCTCCTCACACATGTCGCTGCCGAAACCGCGCCTCTACAATTGCGCAGGGCGATACCTTCATGAGATCCTGCAGGCTGCACTGTGAAGCTTTAGAGCAGACATATGAAATGAAATGAAAAGGTTTTATTCAAAGTAGCGCAGATACTGCGGCTTAATGAACGTTACAAGTCAAACTAGGTGTCCATTTCAAAATCTGGATCGTTTTGGAGAAAAAATGGACAAAAAAACTCCAAACTCAGTCTTTCCAAATTCCTTAATTAACAGAATTTACACAGATTCTACAAAACTCGTGAATTTCATATGCTTGAATTCCAGACATCATTGTCATCTAAATAATCTTTAACATTATAGTAGCTCTTTTGGCACAAAGTGTACTTTACACATTTTTTGAACCGCGCTTAAGTCGAACTTAATATATCTTCAGGGATTTTATTGTAGAAGCGTATACAATGCCCCATGAAGGATGTATTAACCTTTGCCAGCCTAAATCTTGGGATCAAAAGTTTATGTTTATTTCTAGTATTTACATTGTGTTGGCTACCTGCAGTTTTATAGTTGCTAATATTTTTCCTGACATACATAATATTTTCATAAAGATGTATTTGTGCAGCTCCACATCGGCACGAGATATCAGTTGCTATTGTAACCTAGAAAGAAAAGATGCTGACATTAATAATATAATATGATATGCTATGATTTAAAATCGTGTATTAAATTTAGTTTATAATCACCATGAAACTACAAAACTTTGGTCATATCATATGCAGATTGCAGTCACAATCTGATCCAAGTCCATTTACAAGGCCTTGTCAGCAGAAAAACATCGTGGCTCCAAAATCTTACGGAGTTGTTCAACACCAGAAACATAGAATTCTTCTGAGCCGTAACATCATCATCAACCCATTACGTCGCCACTAAGAGACACGTGTCTCTTTTCTGAGGAGGGTATAGGCCATACTCCACCACGGCGGCCAAGCCCGGATTGGTGGAGGCTTGCAAGACTAGTGGCTGGACTTACTGTTAGAAGTTTTCAAGCCGCGCTGAGGCCTCTGAGCCGTAACACTAAGGGACAAAATAGCTACCATGAGAGCCGACCTCCGATATCAGGTGGGACCAAAAGAAGAAAATTAAATTCAGTGTCACAGCCGGTTTTATTCAAATACATTTATTTCTTCATATTTTTAATTGATTAGAAAATAATGGAAGTTCTCAATTCGACGCTTGCTATTTCACAAACAAAAAAGTCATTAATCTCTTCAGATTCGTGCGTTTTGTCAGTTATTTGTTTGATATATGATACTCTGGTTAGCGCCCTTAGCTGGAAGAAAATACTATCTAGTACTAAGCTCGCCTTTGTACAATTTTTTTAACACTATATAGATTTGTTTTGTTTCAATTATTTCGTATACTTGATTATAGATAGGTGGTAGGTTAATAAGTGTATTTCTCATAACGTTAACCAGCTCGCGGCATCTATTCGCTCTACATCAGGGGGGAGATAATCAAATAATAACTTGATGTACCGCTTTCAGCCACGAATGTGATGCGCTCGCACTACATAAATCGCGTTTAAGTACGTTTTATTTCTCATACAGCTAAAATAATATAGAACATGATTTAGTAAATAGGGTTCGTTGAATTTTTAATGTTGCCGAAAATAAACGAGATAGACCGTTTTTTTTAAATGCAGCCTATAGCTCCCACGGTAGAGTACATACCTTCTCTTAAAGAGAAAAAAAGTATGGCCTTAATTATCTTACATGCCCACTGCGGTTAGCCTATTTCAAGCGCGTATAAACATCTCAGGCACTCAGGTTTCCTCACAATGTTACCTTACCACAGTTAGCGACAGGTATTGCTACTAGAAATTCCCAATAGATTAAATATAGAGTTTAAATATTACAAAGAGCTGTGGTATCGGAGCGATAGAATTCTGTCTTCTCACTTAGAGGGTCGTGGGTTCAAATTCCGGCATGTACCAATGACTTTGCTTCAGTTGTTTACATGTGTTAATTTATAGGCGCTCTTCCTCCCCCAGCTATCTTTAAAAACATGGTTAATGATTTGTATCTATCACTCTCATTCTTTTTTATTTTTTCTTTGATTTTGTTATGGTTTTTCTTAATGTAGGTTTGTCGTTCTTTTTATCCTCTTGTGGAACTTTATTGTAAATAATGTAACTTTGTGAATGTTTATAATAAATTCCTTTATGTAGGTATTATATGTTAAGGTTTATGTAAGTATATTATTTTTAAGTATAAGTATGTAAATCAATATTCATATTTGCACCAACTACCCGTCTCACTTTTCCTTCAGCAACTCTCCATCGTTGGTTGTCGTCGTTGAAAAATGTACTGTAACTTTGTATTTAATTTTTTGTTTGTTTTTCCTGGTGTAAAATAAAGAATATTCTTTATTTGATTAAGCTCTGCGAATCGGAGCAAAACCTGGTCGGACTCTTCCGATATAACAACACCCGTAAGTAGATCCGGACTAAAAGTCTAAGAATATTCTTATCTTATTCTTATCTTATAGTAGCAATGCCACTCACGAACTGTGAAAGAAAACATCTCGAGGAAACCCGAGTATCTGAGATATTCAAATACCTCAGCGCTTGATGATGCGAACCCGCTATGAACATGAGTGCAAATTAATCCCATGTCATGATCACATCACATCACACTTTATCAAACTAATATTATAAAGGCGACAGTTTGTGAGTATGTATATTTGTTACTTCTTCACGTCTAAAGGGCTGGAGCGATTTTAATAACATTTGGTGGAGTATGACACCCAGAATTAACACATAAGCTACGTTTTACTGCGGAAAAATATCTCATTCCCGGGGCACCTATATAGTGCCCGGTTAGCTAAAATGTAAATAGACCTTAAATGTTGGCCCTATACTCGTACATAGACACTGCACATATATTTCGCACTCGGTGTGTCTTTGATCAAAGTTGAAACGTTAAGTAGGCATGTTCATGCGTCAGGTTTCACTTGAAACGAATTTAGGTGGTAATGGTACAGCCTTGTCTCACTTTGTTAGATGAGACGCTATGTAGCTTAGGAGTTATATATTGGGAGAATATACTTATTTAATCAGCTAATGGTTACTTTCTTTACTCAATCCTTTACCTGGTAGTGGTCTAATAGTTGCCACCTTAAATTGAACCTGAAATAAAGTCCAAAACTAATGAAAAATGTATACTAGCTGTACCGTTTACAGAGAGAGGATCTCTATTTAAGATTTACTATAAACTTACTAGATTCAAATTATTGATCAATTCAAATAATGTAAATTAGTTGTTTGAAGGCGGGCCATTAATCGCAACATTGCAATGTAGAATGTGCATCACCGACGTAGAGGATACACATTTTATTAAATCGCACAACTTTGAACTACCTTTTTTTTTTTTTTTTTTCACCCAGGAGAAACCCCAATTACGGGTACCACCGGCTCGGGGGAGCACAGTGGTTATGTCGGACTCCCCGCCCTGAAAAGGGCGGTATACCGACTAAAACTCCTGGGGTGTTCCTCCGCACCGCAAAGGACGGGGCCACGGGAACGCTTGCGCACACTTCCGCGACCCCGTCTGCGGGCACTCCTTCGGCGGCGCTTCTGCCCCGTCGGTGCTCGACGACGGGGCTAGAAAACGCCGCATCTCTTCGTTGGAGCGCATAGGGGCCAAGTGCGTATGATCTTGGCCCCCATACGCCTCAACGCGCCGCCCCCTCCATCCCATCGCAACCCGGTCGATGAGACGGGGAGGGCGGCGCACCTCCTCGTTGAGGCGCGTGGGGGCCCAAGGCCCGGTCCCCACACGCCCCACACGTGAGGCCAGCCACGTCGCCCACCAGCACTTCTCTGAAAGCAGAGAAGGCGGTGAGCGACCGCGCGGGCTCCCTCCGTGCCAGAAGGCACCCTCGGAACACGCAAGGGCGCCTTCCGGCCCGCCGTGATGGACGCGGAGAGTCCCCCGACCCTCCGCGTCCCGGCGGCCACTCTGGTCCGACTGGTACGAGGCGCGCGCGCTTCCGCGCAGCGGCGCCCCCCCCAGTCGGTCCTTCATTCGGTTGGTCGCCTGGGTCCCGCTCCACAAAGTGAAACAGGGCCCACGCGACCCCTCCCGCCAGATTTTTCGCCGCTGGCCAGCAAGATCCCATAAAGAGAAGTTACTGACCAGCGCCCAGGGTGCACCGGCCCTTGCCACTTACCCTTCCTACTGGTTCAAAAATGAATCAGTAGGAACGGAAGCGGAAGGGCACACGGGAAGGTAATCTGGCATCGCACCCCGACTTTGAACTACCTACTCTATCATCACATATTCCACTCGCATACTTTTCATAATATTTCGCTCCAACACTTCCATATTGCATCCGTAACCTTAGCCGTAAAGTTTCTATTTAGGTATAGGCAATATTGAGATTCTTGGGGCCTAAATAGACGCACCAATTCCTCGGTCGGAATCCTAATGATTGCGAGAGGCATTTGTATGTAATTTGAATTAAAGACTATTGGAATTACGGGCTGAGAGTCTTCCGACAAAAATTCAAGTACAGTCTGTTAGTTTTAGCCGATAGTAGCCGAGGTATGTTAGAATATACCTCGGCTACTGTCGGATAGAATCGGATATGTTCTTGTAATAGAAATATCGGAACTAATAAGACAAAATAATTTCAATGATTCCATAAATAAATAAATATTTTATTTAAATTAGAATGTTTTAGGTTTAGTTCCATTTTTTTTCATTAATTATTATTATTATAAATATTTAATCTATCATAATTTTTGTATAATATATAATGTTACTATCACAACATTGATATTATAAATATATATTAAAAAGGACATTAATTTCAAAATCAGAACTCGAAGGTAGTACATATTACACTCGCGTGCTTTCGGCGAAAACCGAAGCCTACTATAGAACTCGAGATATATTCCAAAAGCTAACGGACTGTACCTAAGTGATTCCAGAATTAAGTTAAGCGTAAGTAGTGCTTACAAAAGTTTTAGGTCGAAAATAACTAGAATTAAAAGTCCTGAGTCACCAATATTTCTAATCAATAAACGGAATAATCTGAATCTTTCGAGAATTGTTAAGGGGCTTTATGAACCTATGGGAAAAAACATATCTTTAAAGATAGATTTTAAAACACTTGTATAGATTCTTAGAGCAAAAGTGTGGGTCTGATCTCTTAATCATGTTATAAGTGTGGTTTAGGACCCATGGCCGACAACATAAGAGGAAAAGCTTAGGAGTAGATACTATGTAATGGTCGTTTTGGGCATACCCTCGGCAGTATGCTGAGTCAGCTGCCTCTTGTAGCAGCAGAGACACACCGTGACGATTGTTTGTAAAAGTTTTGTTAAGTACTTTGTTTTGTGGTGTCTTAATGTATTAAACAATCAGTATGTCTGATGTATTGCGTAACTGTTGCTCTAATAAATGTTTTGTAAAAATGTGAAAATGGTTTGTAAAAATGATGTGACTTTTTCCCCGTTAGGCGCTTAGGGGCGCTAACTAACGCCAACAATGGAATAAAATTCATAGCTTGTTAAGTAATTTTTTTTTATTTATAGTATGAAAAAAAAGATACATTCAATATAATGCCTTCCATCCCCCGAAACCGACAAGGTTTATCTGTGAATTGGGGAAAAATACTTTTTTATCTAAAAGTGAACATGAAAATTCTTAACGACTGTGACTAAAATCTAGGATTTTCGATTTCCGCTAACTTAACCGTTTTTAGCGGATACCGATTAAAAATATTTATACCACATTCCAGGCTATGTGTTTTAAAAATAGTTACCACTGCCGTAAGTACTCTTAGGTTAAGAAATATCTGTGTATTAAAAAACAAACGAACACACCACCACCGACACCAATACTTGTGTCGTATTTTCTTACACAAGTATTGGTGACGGTAGTAATGTGTTCGTGTTTTGCTTCTGCTTGAAAAAATGAGAGGGAGGTCGGTGCATTAACTAACCGCATGGTTCTTGAATGATTTTTGGCGGAATTTAGCAAAGTATTTTTCACTTTTAATGCTATTATGGATTTCCGCAAAGTAACGCCTGATTCCATACAATATCTGTGTAATTTCAATTTTATGTACAATAAAGTGTTCTCTATTATTCTATGATTTTTATCTATCTATCTATGATTTTCATTCCATTGGTGGCGCTAATTTGCGCCCCCAAGCACCTTAAAGTCAAGCCCTTTATGAAAATGTAAGTAACCATACCGTAGTAAAATATTCGATAATTTTACGGCTTTAGGGTACTGGAGCATAAGTCAATTAGAATAAATTAAGACTCAAAATAATATAGGAGTGACATTGTACTTATAACAAGCCAGAAAACCACGACATTTTACTCATAAAAGCTTAAAATATAAAGAGTTAATCTATAAAAAATATGACTTTTCTATTGTGTTCTACTTTTTTTCAAATAATAAATGTTTTATGTCAAAAACTGTGTCTTCCGTCATTAGCAATAGTTTGCGCCTGAACTGTATGGAGCTATTTTGTGCCGGTTGACTAAAATTCGTTTAAGACAGGCTATATAAGAAGATTTATGTGTAGTTTACGATGTTTAATCACTTAAGATTGTTTCTTTTAGAATCTTAATATCTTCCTTAGCAAGATTTTAAGATCTTATGTTTTCTACATATTCTTTAGGATATAAACGAAGAACAGAAGTGGGAGTGCCCAAATAACTTTTTATCTGTCGTCGTCAGGCTATACTACTAGTCCACTGCTGGACATAGCCCTCCCCTAATGGGGAGGATTTCAATCCACCTGGATAAAAATCCACCTGGATGACGTGTCATGTTATATGCACCTGTAGATGGTGCATATAACATGACACGAAAATTACACAAATACCTAAATTCATCATCAACGTCGTAATCAGCCGGTGTCAGTCAATTCATCGCTTGCCAAGAGAGCTAGCTGCAAACCCTCTGCAAAAGTAACGCCCAGTTCACACTTCACAAGGGTTCTTGCGCTATAAAGTGGCGCCATTAAGTTGCCACCAGTGTAATATGCCAAGGCACACCGCAGTCTTCATTTCAAAACTTTTAAACAATGTCCCCTTGGGGATTTACCCCTACACACAGCATACTAGTGAATAAGAATAGGTGAGTCGCTCATTGGCTCAATTGGTACAGCGCTGGCGCTGGCACGGTAGCCAGAGGTTGCGGGTTCGAATCCCGGCATGAGTGAAATTTTTAGCCTCTAAATAGGTTTTTAAATTTGTCCTTAGCACCGGTTAGTGCATTAAAAATAAAAACAGTATAATCATGTGGGTACAGTTATATCGTTCCGATGTAAAACCTAACTGCAAAGTAGGTAGTCGGGGCTGTAAGTGATGCGATTTGCTTAAGCCAGATGTCGCTGCCTGTACGTAATACAGAGAATAGTGTAAAGAGGTTCGAAATTTCACTGATGCCGTGAGTCGCCCATTGGCTCAATTGGTAGAGCGCTGGCACGGATAGCCAGAGGTTGCGGGTTCGAATCCCGGCATGGGTGAAATTTTTAGCCTCTAAATAGGTTTTTAAAGAATAGTCTTCTCTTAGGCTAAGAATCTATTTCTCCTTCAGCAATTTCTCCAGTTTGAGATTGCCGCCAAATGTATCTTATCTTCTGTATCTGCCGTTTCTGTAACCATTTTTCTGGTAAACAATAAAGAATATTCTTATCCTATCTTATTCGACACATCCCAAGCAAGATTTGTGTCGCAGAAGTCGCAGTAAAATTGGCTGCTACTCATTGATTCTGTGACAAGCGTTGGCCGTAGCGCTACATGTTTAACATGAAGAATGCGTTTTTGTGGCGCTAAGGTGTCAGAATTTGACAATTAATGTACTAGAAAGTAGAAAATTTTGACGTTTAGAACGCGCAGCTAACGTTGTCTTACTACCCAGGCTAGCGGTATAATTTATTTTCGTTTCCTGAACTCACTGAGGAGATTTCCACATCTGACGAAGAAAGGCCAACTAGTGACGTTTGACTTACGATTATCATACTTATACGTTATTGGGTTTCCTTGGGGCTTCTGTTATGTTGAGTTTTACCTTTGCCATCGACACGCTAGGTAGGAAAAAGTGGCATTGTTGGAAAAACCATTGTTTATTATGATTTGAAGAAACAAACGTAAAATTTTGTTCGAGACTTAAAATTACAAATTAAGAACTTACGTAACTCTCTCTTACATAATCTCTTTTATATAATCTGTGGCCGGTTGGAACGATATGGAAAGATAAATAGGTTAAAGGCAAGGGGGTGTACTAGAGCTATGTCAATTACGCTCTGCGGTGCAGCAAATAAGTTTTGCACTATTAGACAACTTAGCCATCAAGTAAAGCAGAAGATTTACTTGCCTAAAATGCTTGGTGAAATTAAGTAGTATTGTGAAATTAGTAATATTTTCAAATAAGTGATTACATAAGTGTGCACATGTGTGGCACATACATTTGTTACTATTGTCACATAAAGTTTCCGTGCACTTATGTGATCACATGTTTGAACTTCTGTCTGGCAGGTACAAACTCTTTGCCTATCGGATCATTCAACTTAGAGGTAAAACATATTAAAGGGACATTCTTACCATGATTTAAGTTCATGTTTTAACATATTTTTATTTACTCAAAATTACTCATGTAAGCATAGACAAACAATGGCAGAATGAAACTTATAAAAATTATAAAGGTGGGTCGAAGTCTTATGGTTGTCGCCGGCCAACTCTAGTGTTCTGTTGATTGCTTATGATATTAGAGGACAATACTCCAATGTATTTGTTATGTAAGTTTTCTTCTTGAGTGTCGAATTTAAAATAATTTTAAAACTAACTACGAAGAACAATACTGTAAATTTGTATCCGAAAACACCACTTTATTTTCAGTGATAATTATCAAGACTCTTTGTGTAGGTTTTTTCTTTTCTTTCTTTTCTACCTTCACAGTTAAAATTTCAGTCAACATTCCGTCGGAAATTGTTTTGAACTGTGCTTAGACAGGCTTAGGCAAACGACGCAGCCAGAGAACAGTGATTTTAGAACAGTAAAAACTCAACAATTTATATTTTTTACTTTTGAAAAACAGGCAGAAGCGTAAATGAACGAACTTTCTGTTGCATTATGATCTGTCGCTTCCCATACAAAATGTATTGAATGTGTAATTAGTTACTGAACAACCAACTGGCTGAATTTATAGTTTAGCTGTACGCTTAAATGCGTTGTAATTTAAGCAAATGTGATAGTAATTCAAATAGTCATATAGGTATAACTACACCGAACTTCTGAATTGTGTATATTCGGCACAGTATTTTAAGGGACTAGCGCCTCGAGAACAACGAAAATTATTTTGATTTTTAAAGAAGTTCACTTCAAGGCTTTAGGCAGATTATTATGTAGTCTGGTGGTTGAAAATGAACATGACTTAATAAAGTCAAAGAATGTATATAACCTTCTTGAGTGTGAGGCTAGCTGCTATGTTTACCACGGTTTCAAGGAGAATTTATTTTTCTGTTTCCTGCTTCCTAGTCTATTGGTAGCCCTTTAGTATTTAAATTAATGTGTGGCACATGTTTATAATATAAAAAGACTGTAAATAAAAAAAAAGTAATTAAATAATACTATTTCTATTTTTAATGCACTATCCCGTGCTAAGGACAATTTTAAAAACCTTTTTAGAGGCTAAAAATTCCACCCATGCCGAGATTTGAACCCGTGACCTCTGGCTATCCGTGCCAGCGCTCTTTCCAACTGAGCTAATGGGCGACTCACCGGCATCAGTGAAATTTCGAACCTCTTTACACTATTCTCTGTATTACGTACAGGTAGCGACATCTGGCTGAAGTAAATTGCATCACTGACATGGGGCATGGGTGGAATTTTTAGCCTATAAACAGGTTTTTAAAAAAGTAATTAAAACCAAAAACTTATGTACACGTTAGAACATAAATAATATGTACAGGCAGGTTAAAAAAATGGTCAAACATTATATAAATAGATAGAGAACGCTTTATTGTACATAGAAATGGAAATAACAAAGATATTTCTGAGTCGGAGAGCCTTTATAACTAACATAATATTATATGGAATCAGGAGTCACTGAGGGAATCCATAATAGCATTTAAATAAGAAAACCACTTTGCTAGATTCCGCCAAAAATCCTACAAGCACCGTGTGGTTAGATAATGAAGCGCCTTCCCTCCCACTTTTTCAAGCAGAAGCAAGACACGAGCACACCACCACCGACACCAATACTTGAAGGAAAAAATACGCTTATTTTTGGTAGAATTTAGCAAATTAATTTTTACCTTTGAATGCTATGATTTTATCACTTACAGTAATCTCTTCCAGAAAATGTTTCAGTTACATATTCAGTTACACTCAACACCTTGGTGAAATTCGACAAAGGAATTTTGTGTTGTTGCCAATGAAAATAGCGAGGTGTTGTGGTTACAGCAAAGTACTTAAACGTATTTGTTTTATTTACAATTCGGCTATGCGTGACTCCTGAGGCGTAAGATAGTATTGTTCGATTAACTATCGTGTTTCCTTCATAGAAACATTTAAATACAACAAAAGCATGCATCAATAAATGAATAAAACTTTTGTTCTATAACTTTCATTTATTTATTTGTTTATAATACCATGTAATAAACTTTGGGCAAATACATTGCAATTTCCTACATACGACCTCTTTCGCAAAACATTTTTTTTCTTTTTTTCTTTCTCCTCTTTTCCAAAACATTTACATCAGATTATGATATCAACCCGTATGGCTTACTGCTGTGGCACGGTCTCTTTCTGCAATGCAGGAATGTTACGTCATACTCCACCACGGGGGCCAAGTCCGGGTTGGTGGAGGATTGTAAGACAGTGGCGGGCCTTACTGTCACAAGTTATCAAGCCGCCCATAAGGGCTCTGACATGGCTTAACGACTGCCATTTCATGACAGCCGGCACCAACGTATTAACGTGCCTTGCGAAGCACGGAAGCGCTCGGAAGCTAAATGACCACGGGATGGTCACCCATCCAGTACCTGACAGCGCTGTTGCTTAACCCAAGTGATTGATTCCAATTACTTGTTTCTGTTAGGCCACGAGAGATTGAGTATGTGTACTTAATTATAAAGAGCAGTACACATTGTATAAAACCAAAAAAT
This sequence comes from Yponomeuta sedellus, assembly GCA_934045075.1. Lineage (NCBI taxonomy): Eukaryota > Metazoa > Arthropoda > Insecta > Lepidoptera > Yponomeutidae > Yponomeuta > Yponomeuta sedellus. The sequence goes on along the minus strand of OW203730.1, from coordinate 10,035,623 downwards.
CTTCCATAAAACTGCTATACATTTTGGCAGAAATAAAACTGATTTCTTCTTTAGTCCGAATAACAAAAAGTTTTTATGAGATATTTTTATAAGATGTTTTATATTATAATACTCTCTCACTCTCTCTCTTTACAAGGAGATCGATACCCTGAATCAGGACGTATATATGCTACTTAAAAATATATCTTATGAATTTCACGCTTATAAAACAGTACCGAAAACGCAGAAGCCCTGAAAATGGTAGGTTCTTCCTATCAAAATAAATACCAGGTCGCGTGTAAAGTGTGGAATTCTTGATAGGTGTTTCTGCCATACTGAAGCCAAAGTGGTCGCAAAGGACTTATTATGGTGTGCAGATGATGTGGTTTATGCTTGCATTCTAACTACAAAATAAACTATGCTAAAATGCTTAAACTCCGTGGTATCTCTTGGCACAGATAAGAGATTGAAATCCATTTTGTACCTATCGTAAAGGACATATTCACTCATTATCCGAGTTGATACTAAAGAACAAATAATAAGATATGATATTCCAGGCCTTCCAATCTACAAAAGAAGGAGTATCACATTCGACGCGTCACCAACCCAATATAATAATAATATAATATAATAAAAAAATAAAGAACAAGAAGTACCACCATCATCAACCCATTATGTGCCCCACCAAGGGGCACGGGTCTCTTCCCTAAGGAAGGTATAAGCCGTACTCCACCACGGAGGGCAAGTCCAAATTGGTGGACAAGAAGTATGGTTCTTCAAAAATATTACAATGATGCCAACATGCTGAGGTAAAAAGGACCATCATAAGTAGCAGACTATTGTTGTTTCTTCCGTAATTTGTACTATGGGTACTATATTAATAAATAATGCACCCGCCATTAACTAGTAGAAAACGCAGAATAATACAACATTTGCACGTCAAAGAGTCCATGAAATTCGAACCGAATTATCATCCGTATAAATGCACAATGGAGGCAAAATATTTATGTCACTATACATTTTCACACAAAGAATAAATAACTTGGATGCAAATTGAATAATAGTGCTGTAAATTCCAATTGGGAGCTGAAAAACACAACGAGGCCTCGGCTTTCATTGTCCCTCACAGTCAGTGATATTAATTCGTAGCTCTCAGTACGTTAATAGCTTAATTACTTCGTTGTTATTGTAGCTCTCTAGATGAAAGGCAGGCCAATTCTTTGCAGAAGTTAACCTGAGGTGTTGTGTAACATTATTGTGTCATAAAAAGAAAAAAGCATTTATTTACCATTTAATTAAATTTTAATTTGGAGCGTTCCTATTTTTAATTATACATCATAATTTCAAAATAGATTGTAACGGGCCAGTCTTAAACATAAAAACTTTTTTCGCAATCCGTTCTGAAGTACGCATATTTAAATCCGTCTTTTTGTCTTGCTCTTCCATTCGGAATAAGTCATACCTGAGATGTATTTAGATTAGAAATGAATGACTTTACTAAGAATTCGGCTATATTCAACAAGTCAGATACATACCTAAGCATTTAATCTGCTTTGGTTCACTTAATCATCAAAGAATTTACTCACAAGCCTACGTGAAATTTTGGAAGATTCAAACTCCAGAACTCTAGATAATAACTGAATTCTAAAGAAACTGGGCGCTTATCGCGATTTTGTGAGCTCAGTTGAATATTTCGGTTTAGCCACTTCAGTTGGAGACGTTGGAGTTGGTGATTCTTACTATGTACTAGGGTGCTAATATATACAAGAATCTGTTGAACTTTCAACATTATCCTTTTATATATTATGATGTCCTGGGAAATAGAATATATATTTATATTTTGACACTTTGAAATCATCAAATACGTTAACCCGATACCTATGGTGAAGTTACGTGATTAAAGGGCAGACCATGAGCTTACCCAAAGGTTAGAGTTGTTTTATACTTCCTAATAGTCTATAGAATAGTAGATTGTTAAACGAGGGAGTAAAGAATCAATTCCCGAGGTTTTTAGACGTCCGGCTAAAGTCCGAGTAGGAATAGATTCTTTTACCCGTGTTAAACACTCTAAATCTTAGCATAAAAGATACATTTTTTTTAGAATTCCGTCACAGATATATAAATTAGTATCCCGCCAATACATGTCGACTTTTTAAATTTTAAATATGGAACTCACCGCGTAATTGTTGCGGCGTATTCCGCTCAAAGAACTTTGCGCTAAGTTCACACGGGGGCTGTTTAGAAACTCACATGGCCGCAGCATTTTCTTTAGTAAGTTTTTTTCTAAATAAAATTCTTTACAGCTGACAGTAGTTCGATTTTTAAAGTTTATTCTGGCCCTTAGGTGGAAAGTAATTTGAATGAGTTTTTCCCTCTCTAGGAAGGGAAGCAGTATTTTCCACCCAATAATCAGGTCAAAACAACACTACTTTCAGAGTATAAGAAATGAAAATCAAACTTTTTGGTAGATTATACGCCGTTTCCGAGCACTTCCGTGCTTCGCAAGGCACGTTAAGCCGTCAGTGCCGACTGTCATGTAATGAAAGTCGTTAAGCCGTGTGAGAGGCCTTATGGGCGGTTTGATAACTTCTGACTAAGGCCCGCCACTGTCTTGCAATCCTCCACCAACCCGGACTTGGCCCCCGTGGTGGAGTATGGCCCAACCTTCCTGCGATGCAGGAAGAGACCATTGCCCCAGCAGTGGGGACAACAAGGGTTGATATCGCATACGCCTCTTTTGTTACCTTCTAGCAGCAAACTTGCTCTGTCGCGAGACATAATTATGTCGACACAGTGTTTGTTTATAATAAAATTTAACGTTAATCACGCTCCTATTGAAGAACAAAGTTCCTGTCCTATTAAAGGTTTCTATTGAACCATTCCTAATTTTGATTTGTTTAGATCTAAACCACACGAGTAACATGCGGGAACACTGTTTGAAGAATCGAGATAGACCTATTTGTTTGAGATTCTATACAGGTGGTTCTATGCAGGTAAGTTCTTGGCCGTGATTGCGAAGCATGTGGACACCCGGTTTATGAAAAACTCGTGCAATGGTAATTATATAGTTACAGTGCTACGGCAAGTTGATCGACCAATCAGATAGTTTCATTTTATGGCAGACCGCGCGCCTTTGTTGCTATTGGTTGATTCAACGTCATCGATGCAGGTGACTATTAGTTTAGCAATAACAACGTGAGCGAAATAGATAGCGCTACTGTGGCAATAAATTCTGCACCTTAACTGTATCGGTTAAAGATCATGTTGAATGTACTTATAGCTTCGGGTACTTTCGTTACACTTCTTCCTAGTCTGCGCGAACGTAGATTCCCGAAGGGACTTTTATGATGTGTAGTACTGTACCAATCTACCAAGGAAGTTAGGTTATGGTTTCGTATTTTTTTGTATCTGTGTCATGCAATAAATTCGTATTTATTTCATGACAAGTCTCCGTTAGTATAACCAAGGTAATAAAAAATTAACAGAGTAGTTTTCATAACTTTTTTTCACTGCCTTAAAAAGTTTGTATTTTAGACTCATGTGCTTACCCTCTTGAGCTGACCCTAGAATTGTGGGTACCAAAAACTGTCATTTGAATTTGATAGACGATTGGAATCGGACAGTCGGATTAAATATGGTGATGATATGCTCTTGTCTTCCTTTTTTATTTTCTTGGCAGCACAAGCACTCTATGATATTTTACAGACCTTGTAAAGAAAACTAATATTTCTCGAAATCTTAAAACTGCGTGTGATCCCAAATATGCGTCACGTACGTAGGACAAGTGTGCACATCTGCTTTCCCCGCATAGCATCGCTTGTGTAGCATATGTATGAGGAACTGGGCTGCACATGTTCGTGCTACCACGAACATCCACGAGCGAGCCCATAGTGCATCAGTCCGAGCTTTTGCGTTCTGGTGCGCACTATCGCGAATCGTGGAAATCCGTCTTTGTTCGTTACTTTAGTTTCCGCTTAAAGCTGCACTATTATTTACGACCCGCAGTTATTAAGTAGTTAGGGAAAGTAGAGTTATGTCGGAAGTTAGGAATGCTTGACGGCCCATTAAAAGTACACTTTATACTTGCAGCTGAAAACTTAATTATACGTCTTCGTAAAATGAACTGCACTCTTCAGCGCTGAAACTGCAAGGAATTTCAGTAAATCTCGTTATGAGAATTTGGCACGGTTTTTTCTACCTTACTAACTTGGTTATTGGCGTACAAGTGTCAAACTTCGTTATCAACCCTTGTATATCCCCACTGCTGGGGCACGGGTCTCTTCCTGCATCGCAGAAAGGTTAGGCCATCCTCCACCACGGGGGCCAAGTCCGGGTTGGTGGAGGATTGTAAGGCAGTGGCGGGCCTTACTGTCAAGTTATCAAGCCGTTCATAAGGCCTCTAACATGGCTTAACGACTGCCATTATATGACAGCCGGCACCAACGGCTTAACGTGCCTTGCGAAGCACGGAAGCGCTCGGAAAAATGCCACTAGCGGTAGTCACGGGACGCTCACCCATCCCGTACCTGACCGCGCCTGTTGCTGCTTAACCAAGTGATTGATTCCAATCACTCGGTTCGCCTAGGCCACGAGTGCTTCACTCGGTTTGCCTAGGCCACGAGAGCTTTGATTGTACTGCAGTAGTAACAAAATAGGCACGTTACATCATGATTAAGTATTCATACAACGTCTAGTGGTTACTACATCCTACATTAGGTAGGTGAAGTGACAATTTATACAAATGTTGCATGTACTAACGTTTTAGACTATAAGCGGCATTTAGTTTCAAGAAAATAATTTTGAAATATGACAAGTGTTAAGTAATCTTAAATGGTGAAAAGTTTATGACGAACAAACAAAATATTTCTAAAAGAGTAAAAACACGAAAACATAAAACACGAAAATTAGTATTATTTTACTAAAAAAAATGAGTGAAGTGAATAAATACTTTTAGAAGCATACGCTTACCGAGGTTAGGTCTATAGGTTACGTACATCTGTGAATTTGTAGTAGTCATACCCGCGGCTTGATGGGCTCCGTATATATTTAATTTTCTTTCCCGTAGGCTATGCCAACTATGCAGTCAGGATGGTATAGGTGCTAATCAAGCCTACTGCATCTTAAATCACTCTTCAAAGCACTGAAGTCTCACCCGTCTAGTATGAGTGAAGCTGCCACTGGACGCTGAAAAAATCATCTCATTACGTTGATGCAGAGACCAAATGTTTTTTATAGATTTACCCTGCAGTGGTTATAAATTTTTCTATGAATCTACTAGTTATTTGACTGTTAAAATAATTACAGAAAACTGGTTATTTGACTAGTTTTCTGTAACTAATGTTCCGGTATAGAATAATGAATATTCCTATCTTATCATTTCGATTGTATCAATAGTGATTTTACACACACTGCCTGTTAGGACAGTCATCTGAAGGATATTATCCTATCTTATTTAGTCAATATTGTTTTATGAATACTTACTTAAATTTAGTGGCGAGACCTGCTTTTCTTCTCTTCCATTGATATACAGCCCATTAGATAGTGTGTCCGCCTCTCAAGCACGTTTAAAACACCCATGCAATACTTTAAAACAACCAAATTTTGATTTAACCTTACCCGTTCCTCTAATGCCGTCGCTTTTTATGTCATCGCCAGCCATGTCGCTCGTTAAAGTCCACCCTGTATAAAATTGAGACAGAGACAAATGTTGTCTCCCTAAAAGGGTTCAAGATTATCATTTGCCAGGTGCGCGGTTTCGCCGGAGAAAAATTATCTCAGACCCGAATCCCATGGAGGTCAGAGCAGAGCCCCTACTCTGTAACGGGTTTCAAAAAAGCCCTGTAATAGTATATGGCGACCTGTGTGTCGCAGCGGTAGCGCATCTGCCTACCATGCTAGAGGTCCCGGGTTCGATTTCCGGCTGGGGACAGAAAAAAATCCCAGGTCTTGGATGTTTACATGTTTGTGAAGTGGATCATAAATGGAATAGCTGTAATTTTTTTGCGATTTCAGAGAAGATTTTTTTTAAATTAATTTTTGAATTATTTTTTTTGCGATTTCAGAGATAAGAATGATAAAATTTGTTACTATTGCCGAGCAAAATATTGGCCAAGTTCAAGTGAAGTTCAGTTCAAGGACGTTTTAGAGTTCTAAACGTTCATAAACGTTATTTTTAGAAATTCAGTGTTTCTTAATTACGTTACGTTATCAACCCTTGTATGTCCCCACTACTGAGGCACGGGTCTCTTCCTGCATCGCAGGAAGGTTAGGCCATACTCCACCATGGGGGCCAAGTCCGGGTTGGTGGAGGCTTGTAAGACAGTGGCGGGCCTTACTGTCAGAAGTTATCAAGCCGCCCATAAGGCCTCTGACATAGCTTAACGACTGCCATTATATGACAGCTGGCACCAATGGCTTAGCGTGCCTTGCGAAGCATGGAAGCGCTCGGAAAAAATGCCACTAGCGGTAGTCACGGGACGGTCACCCATCTCGTACCTGACCGCGCCTGTTGTTGCTTAACCAAGTGATTGGTTCCAATCACCCGGTTCGCCTAGGCCACGAGCGCTTCTTGCTTGTTTCGACCGCTTTTTTTTTAATAACCTTCATTAAGTAGGTACTCGGGGTTGCAAGTGATGCAAATTACTTTTTAGCCTTTAAATGGATTTTTTAAACCTTCTTTTATCAATTTTTTTGAGTAGACACTTCACCTGAACTAAAACTTTTAAAAAGTATGAAATTTGTCACGATTTTATGAAGTTACTTATCACCCCTCGTCAATCTTGAAGAGACTTACCTATATACGTATTATTTCAGTGAAATTTATACGGAACATGGATTTATTTATAGTATTCATTTCTTTTTCATTATTCATCGCATATTCATCACATATACCTACCATTTCATGAGAAAAATAAGCGGTACGAAAACGATATTCCCGAAGTTATTATGGACGGTGAAAAAAAGGAAAGTGCAAGATGGTGAAAAAACGATAATATTTTTTTTACCCTGATTGGCAAATTCTTTCTTCACGATGGCTTGCCATCGATACTTTAAACAGTATACCTGTTTGGTTAACAAAAACAATACTCACTGTACCCTTTTGGAGATCTATACAGTTATTTGGAATTGTTACTTTGTCAATAACACAAGTCTCGCGGTTTTTGGAACCAATATACCGATACCGAAGGCAAAAGGGGAGGCCTCTGCCCAGCAGTGGGAAACACTCGAGGCTACACAAAAAAACGGATATTGTAATATCAATAGGTGCGCTGGAGCTATCACTATTCTATACGTAGCTAAACGAAAACCAGTGAAGTATGAAATACCTTAACATTTTAATTAATACGGATCTATAAGATAGGTAATTACTTGGTTACAGCCATTCATAAAAGCTTCCCACAGGAATTATGCAATAAAAGTAAAGTGGTTATAATGTAAGTTAATCCTGTTTTTAAGTGCTATTTTTTGTGCGTCAGTCCCGAGTTTCAGAAAAACAAAATTCAAAGGGATGCTTAAGCGCAGTTTGTAAAACTATTCAGAAAGTCTATTGATACTGTTATGTTGATTCCGTTGTGTGTATATTATAAGAAATTGCTGAGGTAATTAACATATTGAAAACATATCATAATTATACGAGCGTAAGAGGCATTTGCGGGAAATTTTTTACCTATACCACAGCCTATACCCAGCAGTGGACAGCAATTTGCTGATGATGATTATAATACGATCAGCCCTCATATTACGCACACCAAGTCGTAAACAATTCCAATCGTCTAACTGTCAAAGTTCAAACTCATTGTTCTCGCCATCGTCAACATTCCGACAGAATTTGTCTTCCTACTGGTTAACCTGTGAATAAATCGGCTATGCAACGTACATCGAATCGTCATAGTAACCATAAATAATTGTATTTATGTACTTATCCCAGCAATTTGAAGGGGCAGTGGACCAGTCACATCTGCCGTAAAACCGATTACCGATGGTAAAAAGGTTCTCGAATGGAGAATACCAATAATTCTTTTCGCTGTCCCACGTACTGGCAAACGCAGTGTGTGACGCTAACCGCCGACGATGATCTGATGTCGATTACTGGGGAAACGGCTAGATGAGGATAAGATATGGTAAGACAATTTATTTATTCATCAAAATCAGAGTTATGTTCTATTTTTTTAATGCACTAACCCGTACTAACCCATGCTAAGGACATTTTTAAAAAATATGCTGGGACTCAAACCCGCGTTCGACTTCCAGCTTGGGTGGAATTTTTAGCCTCTAATAGGATTTTTAAAAAATCCTTAAGACGGGTTAGTGCATAAAAAAAATAAAAGAAGAATATAATCATGTGGGTACAGCGATATCATTCCGATGTAAAACCTAACTGCAAATTAGGTACTCAAGGCTGCAAGTGATGCAAATTACTTCAGCCAGTTGTTGCTGCCTGTACGTAATACAGAGAGTATTGTAAAAAGGTTCGAAATTTCACTGATGCCAGTAAGTTGCCCATTAGCTCTGTTGGGAGAGCGCTGGCACGGTTAGCCAGAGAGGGGTTCAAGTTCCAGCATGGGTGGAATTTTTAGCCTCTTATAGGCTTTTTTAATATCAGAGTTACACAGCTATGGTACAATAACATATGAAGAGTACATTTTTGACATAAAATTCTAGGGTATACACTTAATAATGAATGCCTGATGTCTAAACTAGGCAGGGCCTGTTGTATAGAGCATCAGTGTTTCTTCCATATTAATATTATAAAACAATACAATAGAGCAAAATATTGTTATTCACTGAGGATGACGCAGGACCGAAATAAGTGGCATGCCTATGTCTTGCAGTGGACGAACGTGGCCTCATAAATAAGATTAGTATAATACGAATCCTCTACAGACATGAATCCCAAGTAACTTGGGAACTAATTTTCGAAAGGCAAAATTCTAAAACCTCTAACTCTACTATAATCACTGATTTACCACTACTGATACAATAACCACTGATTTTGACAGATGTTTACATTACATTGATAATTCAATAAAAAAAAATCATTTCATTTCAATTCGAATAGCCAATTTTGGGTAGTAATCTTTAATACCATTAAAATTAAAACAAATATTAAAGAAAGTGATTGGAAGAAAGATACTGGTAAAGTATCAAAGCCAGCCAATCATATCGAGCGCGATAAATCCACGAACAGTCCCACAATCTTAGATTACGTAGCGAGCTCTTATTCGCTACTTGACACAAGATTACGCGACTCCCTGTATCCTTTTGTCGTGCGCGACAGTGGTAAATCTCATGCAACTCGGTAAATCAGGATGGTTCTATGTTCATTTTTCGGCCAAAAACGGCGATTTTACCGAGATCCCGGCGTTAAATGCGCGGTTTTAAGCTTCACTTCACTTTCACGTTTCAGTTAGGTACTTTTACCGTTTGATATATAAAGCAATCTTTTTTGTATCTGATAAGCCTTTTTTATGTGGCCCTGTGAAGTTGTAGAACGTATTATAAATAATAAACTGGAACGACTTCACCTCTGTGTTTTATTTACAACGATAAACAGAAAAAAATTGATAGAGAAACAAAATAAGCAGATAAACGACTATTAATGTTGTTTCTCTCTTTCTGTATGTAGTCCGGTCTAGTTGAAATATAAAGTAGTAATGCCACAATATCAAAGAAATCTTAAAAATTGGTGACCTATTTTTAAGATTTCTCTGATTTTGTGGCATTTAAAAATTTAAAAATGATAGACAGAAATAAAGAAATATAAAAAAATGGTCTAAAAAGGTTTGCATCATTAAAGTATTAAATTCTAATTATAATAAAAGTGACACTAACAAAACGCCTCATTTCTGCATTATGTAATAAATGTGGGCATTCTACTCTGAATACAGTAAAGCAATATAGCTAGACGGTTGGAGTACCGCGGAGAAGACGTGATACTACTGTACTTTTCCAAGTTGGGCAGCATAAAATTTTCAAATCAATGGAAAAACGTCTTGATACGGAAGATGCTCTACAGGCAAAAGTGGGGACATAATAAAGGGTTGATATCGATATGAATTTCGGTATACCAGTATGTACTGCCACATTTTTGTGTTATGTGAAGTGAGGAGAAAAGAGTCCACACGTAACTTCTCAGATTCATTCTCTATTTCCCGAGGCAGTTGCAGCCACACAGTGTCGAGACACTGTGGCAAAAGGATAGCCTGCAGTATAAATATTGTTAGCAATTCCCTGCGTTGGTAAATATTCAGAACAGAATCTTAACTGTAGTAAAACAGACAGCATTGAAGTGAGCAAGAACGTGCTTTGGGGTGCTAACTAACTAACCACCAATGAAAAAAAATTATAACTTGTTTTATAATATGTTTTTATTTAAAAGTGAACATGAGAAATCTTAACAACTGTGAAAACTATTTTTAGAACGTACAGTCTAGAACCTAGAATCAACAACCAAGAACTTTAATCACTTTCCACCAAAAACGGCTGCTTTTAGCTGAAATCGATCAAAGTTCTAATCTATTGATAATAGCATACTATGCCTCGTACCATTGTACTCCCCAGAATAATACCGCTACAGTATCAAGGCAATCAGTCACTTAAGAATTGCAGGGTGTCGTGATTTCTTGATTTACAGTTTTGGTCAAATTCTAGTGAACATTTCATTTGTGGTTTTTTAGTTAAATTAATGAATAATATTTTGTATAATAATTATTATACTTATGTATTGGACTTTTACGAAAAAAATTAAATTAAATCCGCCAATAATTTTAAAATCCAATCTTACATTCTGTTTGTTTTGACTTGCTTACTAATACAACTATTTTTTGTCATTCTAAGTGTAAATCAATCAATCAGCTCGTACTCATCCACTGCTGGACGTAGGCTTCCCTGGTAACCATCTCTTTTGAAATTTTTACAATCTGAAGGAATTGAAAAGATATCACACGGTTAGTTAATGCTCCGCCCTCCCTTCCACTTTTTCAAGCAGAAGCAAGACACGAACACACCACCACCGACATCAATACTTGTGTGAGAAAATACGCGACGCGTTTCGCCTCTACCTCGAGGCGTCCTCAGGCTCGAAAGAGCAAGTCACACATATCACACATTAAACGGTATGCTTAGTGACCGTAGTCAGGCAAGCCTAGACAAATCCAACCAATAAGTAAATAGTAATTTTATCTAATAATAACAATTCAACCAATATTGTAATAAAGCAGGTTAGGATTAGGTTAATATTAAAAGTCATGACGTTTCTTCTATGTTTTGAGGGCTAATGTAAAAATCTGCTATAAATAGTAGCAGGTACCAAACCAAAGCGATCTCTATATTAATTTAACTACTAGTTAAACTTCTTTGGTACACAGTTTTTGTTCTCGCTTGGTCTTGGAGACAAATAAAACTACTGCAGAACCACTGGGGTTCAAGAACGCTGCGAGTTATGGTTCTTCTTGAAATTGTTTGATTGTTATTTTTTTATGTACAGCTTAATTTTGCGCGCTTCGTTGAGTTAAGGTGCGCTCTGGTTTTTTCTAGATAAATTACACTCAACGATAAATAAAGGCATTAAGGCTCGAAGAGTGTGTATTGGAAAAAAGTTATGCTTAAACTCGTAAAATTTAAGCTTCCTCGCCAAGTTTGTCGAAGGATTTGCTTAACGATGTAAAATCACTTATATTTTTGTTCCCCGTAACGTTAGCGAGTATGAAAAGCATCGTAGTGCTCATAAAATTTGATACGCAGTCGATTGTTACATTGTGCGAGTTTATTTAGAAAGTTAAATTGGTATTAAACTAACATTACATGCTACCAAGGAACGGATAACAAAGCGAATAATGAGTATGTAAGCTTGCAGGTAGATAAATGGAGAACTCTTTGTTGTACAGAACTAAGCAGTAAAAAGACCACCACATCAGAGGATAAATAACAGTTATCCAGCAAATCGTAGTTGTGTGTGGCACAGAACCATGAACAGTAGTCTGAAAATAAAAAGGGCGGATTTTCCAGTAGATATCAATGGGATAATGGAATCGCTCGTAGCCCCGGCTGATCTTATAACGATCACAATGTTAGGCTACATAATGCGCGTTCGGTGCATGGATGGGTGGCCGTCTATAACTAACGTTAGTGGTATTTTTCCGAGCGGTTTCGTGCTTTGCACGGCATGTTAAGCCGTTGGTGCCGGCTGCCGTCTATAGACGGCAGTCGTCAAGTCATGTCGGAGTCCTTAGGGCGGCATGAAAACTTCTTAAAGTGAGATCAGCCATTTGCAAGCCTCCACCAATCCAGATTTAGCTGCCATGGTCGAGTATGGCGTAGGTCATACTCTACCTTACACTTTCCAGAGGAAGGTTCGGTGGCGAAATAATGGTGTGATGATGATGAATTTTTTTTTTTTATAAAAAATACGTCAGCTGCCTGTACGTAATACAGAAAATATTGTAAAGAGGTTCGAAATTTCACTGATGCCGTGAGTCGCCCATTGGCTCAATTGGTAGAGCGCTGGTACGGATAGCCAGAGGTTGCGGGTTCGAATCCCGGCATGGGTGAAATTTTTAGCCTCTAAATAGGTTTTTAAAAATACGTACCAATGCTTAGCTAAACCAATAACTCTTATTTTTAATAAATGAATGTCCGAGGGCGTCTTTCCTCGTATATGGAAGTCAGCATACATAATACCTTTGCATTAGTCCGGTCCCAGAAAAAGGGTGGAAAACTACCGCCCAATCTCAATACTGTCATGTTTCCCTAAAATACTGGAAAAAATTATTCATGAACATTTATATCCGATCATAGAGCATAACAGCTTAAAATTATTTATTTATATTTACAGGTATTTAGTTTATGTAGTGTATTATTTCTGCGTAGGTTACTGCTAAGGGTTTTTGTAGTCTATGTAGTTTATTTTGTACACGTATACAGACCCGTATTTTACTGCTGCTCCGACTCTCCAAGGTTTGCTGGAAGAAATCTCTTACAGAGATAAGCTCGCCTTTGTACATCTTATTTCTTATGTAATGTCCTATTTAATGTTTCGTGTGCAATAAAGTATAAAGTAAAGTATGTTCCTTATGTACGCGGATGACCTGAAAATTTACAAAATAATTGAAGATATAGAAGACTTTAGAGGTATCCAAACTGACTTAGATAGACTAGGTGATTACTGCCGTAATGATAAAATATTACTAGCCTATGAAAAATGCCAGCAAATCACGTTCTCAAAAAAAAATGACTTGTAACATGGCACAGTTTCCATACCAAATTGAGGGCCATAAGCTTAAAAAAACTAACACAATTAAGGACTTCGGCAAAATCTTCGATACAAAGTTAATATTCGATAGTCATATTGAAGATATCTGTAAAAAAGTTATATCTCTCACTAGTATGCTCACAGCTTGAATACGCTTCGTGCATATGGCACCCCTATTATGCAATTTACTGTAAAAAAATTGAAACCATTCAAAAAAAATATTTACGTGGTCTCCATCGGCGACTCACATCGTCCCGAGTGTCATACAATGATTTACTTCTAAGGTACAACATTATGTCTTTGCAGGCCCGTCGTGATTTATTAGACGCTAAGATTTTATATAATATCTGCAATAATCAATATAACTGCTCCGAATTACTCCATGACGTGAAATTCTACGCTCCTCCCAAACAAACTCGGATTCGTCCTTTGTTCAAAATTCCCTTTTCGAGGACTAATGCAGGGTTCCGCGTTCCCATTAAAAGGATGTGCTCTAATTATAATAAATCTCTCTCAACTGTTGATATATTTCATGAGAAGAAGCTAGCGTAACAGTCAAAAGGTAAAAAAAATCCTTAACAGTTCTACCTAACCTAAACGTAACGACGACCACCCAGTTCAGCATGAACTCAACAACCTATCCATATAGCTACTACTACAAATACTAATTTATATACTAACTTAGTACTATATCATCTACCGACTAAGGCGTTGACCCGCCTACTTGTCTTACTATTATAGCTAGTTGTTGCTTTATTTTCATTTCACTTATATTATTGTCTACCTGTATTCCATTTGATATACTCGTACTAATATGCACAATTGGCATCCTTGTCACCTGTTACTCTACATCATTGCTATTTAGTGAAAAATATTTATGGGTTCAGGTTTAATATTGTCCTGTAGTAACTTTTTGTATAAACTTTAGCCTGTTTCCTGTTTTTTTTTCCAAATAAATAAAATAAAATAAATATTGGTCAGTTTTGAAGATATTCGAACAAGTGCGAGGGCTGCTACTTATGTATGCGGAATAGAAAAAATAAACAAATGTATATGGCTTAATATGCTTTTATTGTTTTTCAAAGTATTCTCCACTATGATCGATGCACTTTTGCATTCGATGAAACCAATTTGTAAAACACTTTTTCCACTCTGATTGAGGTATCTCCAAAACGTGCTGTTTGAACGCATCTACGGCATCTTCACGGGTCGAAAATCATTGACCACGTAATTTATTCTTTACATTTGGGAATAAATAGAAATCATTGGGAGCCAAATCAGGGCTGTACGGTGGATGACCCATCAATTCAATTTTTTGACCATCCAAAAATGTAGTTGTTTCGTGAGATGTATGAGAGCTGGCATTGTCATGGTGAAGTATGATTCTGCGTCGCTGGTTGTTTTGGCGTATTTCTTCAAATACTTTCGGCAAACAAATGGTCGTGTACCACGTCGAATTAACCGTTCTGCGATTCTCCAGTGGTAATGTAGCCACATGGCCATTAATACCAAAAAAGCAGGCCACCATTTGCTTTACAATGCTTTTTGCACGAGCCACTTTCGTCGGGTTCGGCTCATTTTGATACACCCAAACTGTTGATTGTTGTTTAGTTTCGGGATCGTACGCGTAGATCCAGGATTCGTCACATGTGTAGATATTATAAACATTATTTTGAGTCGCCTCCGTTGAATTTTTTTAAGTTTTTCTTGCACCATTCGACGCGAGCATCTTTTTGATCCTGAGTTAAATTGTGCGGGATCCAACGCGAACAAATTTTTTTTACAGACAAAATAATGTTCATGTAATATCCTATAAATGCTCGTCATACATATGCCCAGAATAGCCTCTATCTCGCGATACGTAACATGGCGGTCTCGCATTATTAGTTTTCGCATAGCTTCAATATTTTGTGGCACAACCACCGAATTCGGGCGACCTTCTTTAACTTCGTCCGTGAGCTTACTGCGCCCGCGATTAAACTCAATAAACCAGTGATACATAGTCGTTTTTGATGGAGCTTCACCACCAAAAGTCGAAGTTAATTGATCTACGCACTGTCGTTGCGTTAAACCACGTCGAAAATCGTAATAAATCATAGCTCGAATATTTTCACGAGTGAGTTCCATTTTTTTCAGCGATATGACATTTACAACCCAACAAAAACAAAACACTAACGTAAATATTAGCGGCCACTATCTAAAAAAAGAACGAATTTGACCATGGAGGTCAGACATTGCGTTTAAAATTATAAAAATCCCAGATTCCGCATACATGAGTAGCAGCCTATGTAAAAATGGCGGTTATTTCTTCAATACGCCATGCTCTGTATGCCAAAAGCGGTACACGCATCTTGACTCAAACTGCTAACCTTTTCTTTTTTCTAACTAAACTGCATGGGAAATTCGTTTATTCAAAATGCCGCTTGTAGAACCTTCATAAAATAAGCAAGTTCTTGTGCTTCTCACTTTCTCACGTAATTCGCACGCATGAATATTTAGACCGCCTTACATACAGCTTGTTAAGTTAGCTTTGCACAAATTACATTTGCGCATAGAACATTTAGTCAGTCAGTTCTAGTAACATGACTCTTTTTCTTGAAGAAGAAGGAGCAACACGACTGGCTGTACGTTGTGTTTAAGGTCGTTTGTAACGCCCGTCGTGCGAAAAGATCAGTTCGAGTAAGTGCTTCTTTAGTACTTCTTTGGCTGCAACTGTTTAAGTTTATGCCTCGGAATTTTCAAGAATTAGAAAGACACAGAAGATCCGCTCAATCTCTGTCACATGATTTTTGTTTTCATTGAGTTTGACTCTAAGTACCGGTTTCTTGTATGTTATCAAACTGACTGTCTATTGTAAACAGTGTCAATTGATTTTTTTGTATGTATTCTGGCCAACTGACCACAGTTTATAGTACATTGTACGAGTCAATCAATCAATCATCCTGTACTCGTCCACTGCTAGACATAGGCCTCCCCCAAAGCTCTTTCGGTCCTTGGCCATCCTCATCCAGCCACTGCCAGCAATCTACCTCAGATCATCACACCATCGAGCCGGTGGGTTTCTTTCCCTATGTTTGCCATTGTACGAGTAACCGGGGGTGAATCCTAAATTTCTGTGAGTCGATTCAAACTGATAGACTTGGTATATGCAAATGAACGGTTGAGTGATTTCTTTACTAAATCAGTAAAATAGAATAGAGTCTAGAATTTTTCCTGTTTAATATGTAAAATTTCTCTGCACCGCGCAGATACTTTGGTTAGGGCATTACATATTTGTAATTTTCTACATTGCCTGACTAATTTAAATTGAGTAAAAATTTACTTGTGTACTAAATTACTTGAAACATGTAATGTCTAGTTTACATGATGACACACATCAACACTCACTGCATCCGCGGACAGGTCCGCTGATAAGCGTGAATTGTATTTACTTAGCACTGGATTCCTCGTACTTGAAAGCTCAAAGCTTCATTAATAATCACGATAAGACCCGTCTAATAAATAACCATGTATACCTAAACATCGCGAGTCATTAAGAACTTACGAAAAACAAAATGGGTTTTGAGGCGAAGATCCCTTATTTTACTCTCAAGTGGACAAATATTCAATAGGGATCCCCTTAACCTGGGTAAAGGTCACCCGATCCATTAAGCTGTAGCGCACCGTTGTATATTTAAGACTAAACCGTGGCTGTCCTTCTGTGGTAAGCCCTTCTGCGCAGTTTGGAAAGTTCTATTCCTGCATTTGCATTTTGTGTGAACCTCAACGCCAGGCGAAGCTTAGACGCAGTCAAACATAAACTTGCACTCGAAAGGGGTTTGAATAAAAATATTAAGTTAGGGCTGGAGCGCTTTATGCGATAAAACTGTTGATATAAATTCTTAGACGCCATTGAATATCAAACAGAAAGTATGAGAGACAAAATTTATTTGTAATACGATCTATTGAAGTAAGCACGTTACGTTGTATACTATATTTATATGTATATTCAGCTCATAAATGAAGCCCGTTGGTTGCATCTGGACGCAGACATCTTAGACGTAAATAAAATATGCTGAAAGGTTACCTTAATACCATTAAACATATTATGTTCTGATGTTGGATACTCGTATTAGTCACGCAACAGTAAGATATCTATTAGAGCATGCCATTTATAACAACTTTTGTTCTATAACTTTTCAAAAATTAAATTTTTTTTCCAAAAAACCTTTTTTTTATTTTATCTTTTTTTTATTTACTTATCATTGTAGGAAATGTAATTATTGAATGCGGGGGCAAATTTGGCTGAGTGCGTAGGATAGCGCAAAGTAGGAAAAATATTTTGTTACAAAAATTAAAAGAAATTAGCGCTCTTGGCCTAGGCGAACCGAGTGATTGGAATCAATCGTGGCCCCCGTGGTGGAGTATGGCCTAACCTTCCTGCGATGCAGGAAGAGACCCGTGCCCCAGCAATGGGGACCTACAAGGGTTGATAACGAAAATAAATTAAGTTTTTGCCAAACTTTAAGCTCTAATTGGATATCCTAGCAATTACAAATAACCCATTTTAAAAATAGCCTTGTATATTTCAAGTACCCGATCCGAATCTCAGGCATACGAGACCTGGTTAGAAATATAAATAGTAGGTACACGTATTTATACTTTCAAGGGTATAGTTCAATATAAGGGTGAAAAATTTAAGTTATTTTCCCATTCAATTTATCAAACTAATTCAAAATTACCCAATAGTTAGCGCATCAGTTAACAAGACTTTCGTGAGTGAGTTTCATCCAAAAAGTATTCCAACCTTATTTCGCAGACTACAAGGGGAAAACTTTCGCAAACTTCACGTCGGTAAGACCCCGAAAATCCGTTCGGCGGCAAATTGAAAACGGAAGCTTATCGCCTTGGTGAGCTGAAGCTTCACCCGTCTCCAGGTCTGTAGTTCTGTAACACTTTCGCGAGAACAATAATGCCCGGGGATGGACTCGTCTAACGTATCACCATCATCAACCCATTGTTCCAAGAGGCATGGGTCTCTTCCCTGGGGAAGGCATAAGCCAAACTTCACCACGCAGGCCAAGTCCGGATTGGTGGAGGCTTCTTACTGTCAGAAGTTTTCAAGCCACCCTAAGGTCACTGACTTGACTTAACGACTGACATTGATCGACAGCAGGATGGCATTCATGCACTGAACGCGCCCTGTTTTGCTTAACCCTCGTGATCGTTTAAGATCACTCAGGCAGCCGGGGCTATGAATGAATCTAATGTATATAGAAAACAAAGTCATTGTGACATTCCTAGATTCGAACCCATGACGTTCCGAATGTGAGATTGGTGTTATTATTATTATTAAAATTCTTTATTGCATAAACATTTTGCACATAGGCGAGCTTAATGCTACTTAGTATTATCTACCAGCTAACCAAAGTAAGTTCTACCGCTCGTCGTAATAAAAATGGCTCTCATAGCACGATTAAAATAAGAATTTCTTTGTTGCTTCTTCGTCCCTTGTTGCTTCTTGCTTATACAATGCAGACTTCAATATTGTTTGAGCAAGAGACAAATAGTTGCCTAGTCCCTTTCTTTTAGTAATCGTGCTATAAGAGCATTTTATTAAGGAGCGGTAGAACACCGACCTCATATTGTTTCCTAAGTTACGTATATTTGTGAAGTTATAGTAGCTATACTGCTCGCTAACGGGGAAGGAAAACAATCTTGAGGAAGTTTGATACATTCTCTCTCTTTCTGAGAGAAGCCCGGTACCCTGCAGATACATAAAAAAAAAATATTAATTTGTTTCAGAAATCTAAAACAAACTCAGCGTGTCCCGCCAGTAGCATCCGAATATTTAGGAACTCATTTTACAGACATTATTAAGGTATGTTTTTAAAAAATTACAAAGAGTCAATAGACATTGACGCTTTGCTTTTTAGAGGAACGACATACTTTTTTTAAAAACCTATTTAGTGGCTAAAAATTTCACCCATGCCGGGATTCGAACCCGCAATCTCTGGCTATCCGTACCAGCGCTCTACCAATTGAGCCAATGGGCGACTCACGGCATCAGTGAAATTTCGAACCTCTTTACAATATTCTCTGTATTACGTACAGGCAGCGACATCTGACTTAAGCAAATTGCATTACTTACAGCCCCGACTGCCTACTTTGCAGTTAGGTTTAACATCGGAACGATATCACTGTACTCACATGATTACACTATTTTCATTTTTAATGCACTAACCCGTGCTAAGGAACAAATTTAAAAACCTATTTAGAGGCTAAAAATTTCACCCATGCCGGGATTCGAACCCGCAATCTCTGGCTATCCGTACCAGCGCTCTACCAATTGAGCCAATGGGCGACTCACGGCATCAGTGAAATTTCGAACCTCTTTACAATATTCTCTGTATTACGTACAGGCAGCGACATCTGACTTAAGCAAATTGCATTACTTACAGCCCCGACTACCTACTTTGCAGTTAGGTTTAACATCGGAACGATATCACTGTACTCACATGATTACACTATTTTCATTTTTAATGCACTAACCCGTGCTAAGGAACAAATTTAAAAACCTATTTAGAGGCTAAAAATTTCACCCATGCCGGGATTCGAACCTGCAATCTCTGGCTATCCGTACCAGCGCTCTACCAATTGAGCCAATGGGCGACTCACGGCATCAGTGAAATTTCGAACCTCTTTACAATATTCTCTGTATTACGTACAGGCAGCGACATCTGACTTAAGCAAATTGCATTACTTACAGCCCCGACTACCTACTTTGCAGTTAGGTTTAACATCGGAACGATATCACTGTACTCACATGATTACACTATTTTCATTTTTAATGCACTAACCCGTGCTAAGGAACAAATTTAAAAACCTATTTAGAGGCTAAAAATTTCACCCATGCCGGGATTCGAACCTGCAATCTCTGGCTATCCGTACCAGCGCTCTACCAATTGAGCCAATGGGCGACTCACGGCATCAGTGAAATTTCGAACCTCTTTACAATATTCTCTGTATTACGTACAGGCAGCGACATCTGACTTAAGCAAATTGCATTACTTACAGCCCCGACTACCTACTTTGCAGTTATTTAACATCGGAACGATATCACTGTACTCACATGATTACACTATTTTCATTTTTAATGCACTAATCCGTGCTAAGGAACAAATTTAAAAACCTATTTAGAGGCTAAAAATTTCACCCATGCCGGGATTCGAACCCGCAATCTCTGGCTATCCGTACCAGCGCTCTACCAATTGAGCCAATGGGCGACATACTTTTTATTAACTTATATTCACTTTTTTTTTGTAAGATTGAATCCAATGAATCAATTACTTCACAATGCGAAGTAGCAACATTAAGTAAGTCATTATTTTTTAAATCTTATCTGTTACTTTTTAAGGGCCTTTAAACAGGCCCCTTTTCTCTTCTCGTCTCACTCAACGCAATTTCGAAGCGAAGTAAATTTCACAACATGAAGTCAAGAAAATGTCGGTTTGTGGTGTCGTGACTGAAGGGCGGAAATTATGTCATAAGCGAAGCTAACGCTGTTAAGCAAAGGATAGCTGTTACCGAGTTAAATTTAATTTGAGGTGTCTTAACAAGCTTTCTGTCCAGTACAGTGTAACGTTTAATTTAGATAGCATCGAAGAGTAACTAGAATGAATTTATTCATGAGGGCACAGGTATACCCTTCTCAAGGCGGAGTTACACTGTGCGAACAAGAGTACAGGTCTTGTTTATTGATTCACTCGTTTTTAGACTTCATCTTGGTGATAACTTAGAACTGAGTTATTACGAGTACTGACATAAAAAGTCGTCTAAATGAGAAGCGTGTTATAAGTATGTCTAAATGTGAAATTTAAACAACAACAACAATGGTTGTCTGGAAGAGATCACTTTTAGTGATAAGGCCGCCGTTTGTACTCCTAGGTTAAGAAATATCTGTGTGATTTCCATTTTTATGCACAATAAAGTGTTCTCTATCTCTATCTATCTATTATGAATAAAGGACGCATTCAAAGCTTTGACCATAGATGTATCAGGAGATAGGGCAGGATTCTAAAGACCGAATCATGACCTTAGGAAGTGATTCATGTAGATTGAATCACGAACATAGCAAGCACTAGCAAGTGATTCTCTCGATATAAATTATTTTTATTCAAGAGTATGCTATACGTTATACCACAACTACGAGAAAAAGAAAGGTTTAAGCAAAATTATATATTAAATGAAAAAAAATATTAGTCTCTTTCGTTTAATTGTAAATAAATAATGTCATTAAAAAAAGAAAAGAAACCTTACATTTACTTTATGCACATAAATTTAAACAATTATGAAAATTAGGAGCAATTTTGTAATTATTATTATCAAAATTTTATTGTACCAGTAAAATTCGTGCAAATAGCGGGCTTAATACTAAATATTTATATGGGTGGTCCACTTGTTTACTTATGTTAGCAAAGAACCGACAATAGATTTTATCCTATTGCTAAACTCCTTGTCGAAAATGTCAAGTAATAAAATTTTAAGAAGTTATTTGCACAAGGAGTTTGTGTGTCGAGTATTCTTTACACAAAAAGTATGTATTTGTTTGTACTGACTCGACATCAATCTTTTACTCTTTATTACAAATCCGTAATTTGCAGAGATATTATTATTTTTAGTTGTTTGATTAAAAAGGTCTCAAATTCCTTAATTTTTAGCGCCGGTTTATTTTTTTGTTAACAAGTTTTTATACATTTCGATAAAGTTAAAGTTCTAGCCCGAGAAGACCGTTTCTTCCCTAGAATGATACGTGAGGCAATAGAGATCCGCCGGCATCCAAATTTTAATAGAGATCGTGGTTGGAACATACCGGTAGCATGGGAACCAGTGCTTAAGTGCATGAGACCCCCTTGCTAGAAGTGTGACTGTAGAATAAATAATAAAAATCAATTTAATTTCAATTTATAATCGGTATCTTTAAGTTCATATAAAGTAATTAGTTTATAAATTTAATTTTAACTTCAATTACTAATGATCAATATTGTTGACTTTATATAAAAAAATAATTGGTTTGTCTATTTTGGAACGTTACTTCATAATTAACTTTTGTAATTTTTGCCGAGGGTAGTAAACTAACCGTTAATGATTTCTAAAAGACACCTGTCACCTCAGTCATCCGGGACCACGGCACCTGAAAAAGTGCCGAAACGTTGGAAAATTGTAAAAATGAAATAAACGAGCATAAATCCGTATAAAAACAGTTTTAATTAAGTTTTTTTAATTTACAAATTGCTATCTTGCATACCTCAGCGCTTGAAATTGCCAATCCGCAGTGGGTACGTGTGCTACTTAAGCTACTTAAGCAAACTTCCTCTCTCTCTAAGAGAAGGCCTGTACCCTGCAATGGGACTTAGGCTGCGTAAATTGTTTCTTTTCGGTTTCATTTGTGCGGTGTAAGGCCACCTTCATATTCCTCAAATAACATGGAAATTACCGCTCGGATATGCTTAATGTACGTCGGGTGCTCGTTCTAGTAGAGTCACGAGGCGGAATTAATTTCTGGTACACTTAGTTAAACATGTGGTTGATAAAGAATGAATGTATAAAAATTCTTCTATGCCACACCTGGCAATAAAGTGGCCTTTTCCGCACGCTGCGCGTACGGTAAAAGCCGCTTTCTGGTCAAGTGTAGAAATAAAAAGTAGTACACAACACGGGAGGTAATTAAGAAAGCTCTCGATCGCATATTTATGTCCTTCGCTTGCAGCTCGGGCCGAAAACTTCTGCGATCTCGGCCTTTCTTTGTATTACCACCCTAGTTGTGTAATGTACTATTTTAATACAGTTGCTCATAAAGTGGCGTATTACAGGGACGTATAGCGTGCGGGATGTGGGCTATTACACACTCGTGCTTTTTTTTTACATTTCCCGCACTCGTGCGTTTTCTTTCCCAACTGTCAAAATAATGTCTATTTAAAAGAAAAACCAACCATGAAGTTTTTACTAAAAAAACTGATAGAAGTTTTTATGAGCTACTAATTTGTTTCAATATCAGATTTAATGATTTGATTGAATGAGTTAAGTTAGGTTTCATTTCATCTCATTAAATTTAATTTTCATTTCATATCAATAAGTAAAATCTACTGAAGACTTGGCTGTATGGGCATAGTTCCCTTTGACTTCAAGAATGGGTGAAGAAAAAAAATCTCTGCTTATATTTTTGTACGGTTGGCGCCATTTTCCAAATAATTTTTCTTTTTTAAATTGCATAGTTTTTTCGCAACTGTATTAAAAATAGTCGTGTAGTACACGTGCGGAACCATCATTGCAACCTGTTCCGACTGTCAACCCTCGCCTTCGGATGTGCCTCGACTCGGGTAGACATTTGTCGGAACTCTTTGCAATGACAGCCTTTCCGCACTTGTAATGAAATATACTATATTGCACTAAAAAAAAACTTATTAGTACAAAGGCAAGATAGATAAAGAAAAAAAGGAAAAACATTTATTTTCAGTGAAAGTGTTGTACTGCTGTGAACAGGGAGGTTACTTATCTTAAAACTTAAAATGTACATGTATTAGCAATTGACATTGGCTCCCGCACTAGGTATAACCTGTATTGCGGGAACCTGAATAGACCTAGAATCTGTATAGTAAATATATAGTCAATTTATTTTTTTGATATACCAAAAACACACACACACAACATATCAGGTAAAAACCACATTACGCTATTACAAAATAAGAACAGTACCTAACAATACATTTTCGTGAACAAACAACTAAGGCGTTATTGAGTTCAATTCAATTCAAATAATTTTATTTCAACATAAAGAATTTACATTCTGTTTGCTGAATGTCAATGTACAATGTAAAATGTAAGCCGCCGCCTTCGGGCCGTATTGTAGTGGAGAAAAGGCAGCGGAAAAAAAAAACTCCACTCTGACCATCTTTTCTCAAATCATCTTAAAACCAAATACATGAGTTGCCATATGTAAACCTAATAAGATTTCATGATTGCCATTAACAACCCTAAATGCCAAAGCATTAGTCAAATGTCTCACAATGATAGGGGAAAACATAAGTGCTGCGGCCAGACACACGAACAGCATTTGAGTAATACCATCGATAAAATATTACTTTTAATATTTTATCGATGGTCATACACTCCCTAAAAAACTGTATTTTTAGGCATAGGCTTTCTCTTTACAAGAGACCAGCCAACCGTATCGCAAGAGTGCTTCAAGGAATCGCGTCGAGAAAGAACCTAGTGTAAAGATACTTAAAACTAAGAATTAGTAGATATTACAAAAATAACAATAATTAATAAAAACACTTTAACAAATTAAATAATATTTAATAAAACTTTTACACATTTATATAAAAGTGAAAATATTTTTAGTAGAAAAACGTTAGTATTTAGTGGATGAACTCTTAAAAAAACGTACCTAGATGCAGAGGTATATATACCCAATGTTAATGCCTAAATGTTATATGTAAGGCTTATATATCCATTTTGCATATACCCGCAAAGAGAGACTAAGTTCTAAGTTACTATAAAAAGTATATCTAACACTATTGCCACTTGCTCATCAATACATGATTTTGACAATTTTAGGTGTTGTAGATTTTTAGTCCGGATCTACTTACGGGTGTTGTTTTGTTATATCGGAAGAGTCCGACCAGGTTTCGCTCCGATTCGTAGAGCTTAATCATGGTGAGCAGAGGAGCTCGCGTCGTCGGTTGCTCGTCTCACACTGATGTGAGATGTGTTGTGCTTACGAAAGTTTTAGTTCAAAAATTTTAGGTGTTTTGGTAAATAAATTATTATTAAGTTGTAGTCACAGTACAAATATCTCAAATATTACTAGTTAAGTTAACAGTCTTTACATATTAAAAAAATAATTTCTCTAAATTGTACAGATTCAGTTGCTGTCGCCTGTACCGCTGACGCAAGATAAAATAAACAGTTTTACCTTAGGGAATATGGTACAAAAAGGTATGGCGCTTAATTGAAATGGTGTTCGCGAAAGAATTTTCAACATCAATATTGTATAATAAAATTTATGTTGACGTAAAAGGAATTACATACTTTGGTTCAAAACAAAAGTAATTCCATATACGTCGTAATCAGGTAAGGACATCACAAAGAAATACACGCAGACTAAGGCCATTTATACAAATGTACGGCAACCCCCAGTGAGAATCGAACCCGCGACCTCCAGCATGGTAACCAAACTGGAGATCGTTGTACCGATAGACCGACGAGGCATGTACGTATTGTATGTCTCTTTTATAGACACTCTTTCACTTCCCGGAGTGACGTTGCCAGAACCACGTGGATTAGATTAGATCAGTTTAGAACTCTTATTCACATCAGAAAATAAAATACAAGTAAGAGTGGATTGAAGTATCCACTCGTTCCTCTACAAGTAACTTCGTTCGAAAACTTTTTCAGCATAGTCGAAACACTATTAGATGATTCTCGTTCTAAAAAAGTAATGTCCATTAATTCCTTTCCAACTTACTTCCAACGCACTTAACGGTGAGCTTAAGACCTTACGCAGTTTCCCCGGATTTTCAGTGGCTCAAGAATGACACCTTCCTTATTTACGGATATATAAAAAAATAAAAAATAAACTGTAACAATTTTTTCATAGACACGAGAAAAATATAATATCAAACTACAAGTTGTTTCATCTTCTTTATTTATAAGCGATCGTGTTTTGTTTTTGACCAACATCAAAAGAGGAGGAGGTTCTCAATTTGCAAATTCCTTTACTTTTTTTATGTATTCGCTCGATCGTATAGACGTAGACGTGTAGACCGCTGTGGAAAATTGTTAATTTTTCATAGCGTAGACTTTACAAGTCACCAAGTCAGCGTTTGATGATGGGATTCTGGAGAAATCAAGGCAACTTTCATAAATAAATTTCACTGGAAGCAATTTAGGTGTTTTTTTAAGGGAATTCGTGCCTCTGCTTCCTGAAAACACAATTTGGCAGAGTGGTTGTGAATTCTAGAAATCTTGTAAGGAGGTTCGAAATTTCACTGATGTCGGTGAGCCGCCCATTAGCTCAGTTGGAAGAGCACTGGCACGGATAGCTAGAGGTCGCGGGTTCGAATCCCGGCATGGGTGGAATTTTTAGTTTTTAGGAATTTTTTTTAGTTTTTAAAAGTGTCCGTAGCACGGGTTAGTGCATAAAAAAAAATTTTGTAACATTTACAAATATTGAAATTATTTGAATACAAGGAAGTCTTGAATAATTTTTTATACAAATAAAAGTTGACTTCAAAACACCACAGCACTAAAACTGAGAAATAATTTAAACCACATTTGTTTTCCGACCGATTTTGAAGTCGGCCTTTATTTTTCAATTCTCTCGGCTCAACTTACAAGCCCGAGATAGAGATGTGTCCGTATCTTAGAATTTGGATACCCGGCGACCCGTGAAATTGAGCCTGCCACGTGAACACTGTCAGTGACGGATCGGCGATGACCCTCATAGAATAGACACGAAACGTTGAGCTATTGAGGTTAATTTTTTGTATATCCTCAATTGTGAGAAATTTATTGGAGTAACAGGGCTGTCTTTGTAAGACTAATGTGATGACTATAGTGGACGCTGTTGATGAATCCAGTGTTAATCCACAAAATGTCAAAGTTTGTTGACAAATTCTAAGCTTGAGCTTAGAATTTCAAATACGTGGTTTTCAAAATGTGCTAAGCTATTGGAACCATTTTACTATATTTTTTTTTTTGTTTCGCTGTCTTACTGAATTTAATAAATGATTTTCTAATTAAGATACTTTTGTCACAAATTTTTGGATTGAGCTTAGAAGTACCATTACTGAAAATATTCTTAATTAATTGTCTCTAATATCTCTGTTTATGCATTAGTAATAAGTGGAGGCTTTGCTGGTACCTGTATTTTGTTAATGTTTTAGTAATTTTCATCATTGTACTGTTTGCTTTCCAAATAATTAAACATAAAATAAAAAAAAATCTAAGGAATAGTAAGTTAAGATAAGGTAAGAAAGGTACTGTTGCAACAATGACTTACGAAGCTTGACGCCTTATTGCGAAACTTACTTTAGATTATTCTTTTTATGTCAATAAACAACCTAGGTTCGGTTTCCAGGATACATTAAACAAATAACTAATGGTTTAGATCTATAACGTATTTGTGAAATACGAAACACTGTTAAACTACCTGTTTTGATATCTGTTTTTTTAATATTATGTCTGTTGGGTCACTAGTTTGCCTAAATATGAACTAAATAAATTAAATACCACTAACATGATGCCATACTTGACAGCCAATCTTCCAAATATGCCGTCAATTTCCCCACAGATGTTACGTATTCACCGCGAGTGCCTATGTTCCTTTTTACGAGGCGAAGCTTTGATAGATGATGCCCTCGATCTGTAATATAACGCGTGAAAATGTGATTCGCAACTTTCTTTAAGTACAATCCAGAGAACATCAATCTTAACATCCGTACACACTAAAGCACGGTGCAATAAAGGTGCCTTTACGCTAAAACTGTAAAGTTTCACCTGGCAGTCGACTTTATAAGCTGCATGAGAAGAAAGTTTTCTGACTATGCTTTTCTTTTATACTTGGTACTAGTAACATTAATAAAGGGACGGCCGGTTCTCAATACTTTAATTTCCTTTGTTATCTTATAAATCCGTTTGTCCAATTTAATACATGATTTATAATTATACCATCGTGACAACTTAGTCGGCGTTTCTTACTGGAAAGATAAGACAATAAGTGCGGAGACAACCAAGTCACGGATGATTATATGCTAATAAATCCTACTCCATCTAAAAACAATGTCCCAGGCGCTGCAGCGTCCAAGTGGTCTCTGTAACCATCTACTATGAGTAAAAGTGCCACTGGATAGATCATGTAATTAAGAAGATGCAAAGGCCAAAGTTATTATAATTTATAATCTGTTTATCCAATTTAAATTTTGTGTATATTTTATTAAGACTTTCGGATATAGACAACGGATCTTTTTAATGGACAGTAGCATCTTTAGTAATTGGGGTAGGTATTTTTCATAAAATACGTCGTCAAAACATTAATTGATTCCATTATTAAGCGATGACCAATACTTTTGAATGGATTACAGCAATTTTATTAATCATCCATAAAATTTAGTAACCTAGATTTTCTTAGATCTTAGTACTTAAAAGAAGAGCTATCTTCACAAATTAACAAGTAATAATCGACTAACTTACCAATGAATGCAAAACTTAGTACAAGTTCCATTCAAAATTACTTCGTAGAAGTTGTTTGTTATGTAAAGCAGGTGGTCGATACAAGTTAAATAAGATCCTAATATCAATAGTAAAAACGTACTTGCATCCTATACTGCGAGTAGTCCGACCACTACAACGTAAATTTTTATGATTTATAAATACCAACACCGTTATATCCGACTCGCGGTAGATCCGTAACTTGAAACTTTAAACGAACTTCCCAAAGTCACTTTCGAGTAATTACCCGAACGTTTTTGAGTCAAACCGAGCATTTAATTGAGAATGCGTGACTTGGGATACTTAGCAAGAGACTTTGAACCTAAGTTCGCCTCTTTCAGCTGGTGCAAAATCGAAAGGTCACCTGCGTAACGAGGGACATGCCATTCATCTCAGCCGCCATGAAGCGTCGAAGTAAACCCGGTGTCGCGCGCAAATAACGATTAAGAGTCGATGTCTTACTTTATTTTGGTCTAAACAATCTTAAGAAAAGAGCTTGTGGCCTAGTCAAAGCGAGTGATTGAAATCAATTAAGCCTGAGTTAAGCAACAGCAGGCGCGGTCAGGCGATACCGCTAGTGGCATTTTTTCCAAGCGTTTCCGTGCTTCGCAAGGCACGTTAAAGCCGTTGGTGCCGGCTGTCATGTGATGGCAGTCGTTTAACCATGTCATAGGCCTTATGGGCGGCTTGATAACTTCTAACAGTAAGGCCCACCACTGACTTACAGTTCTCCACCTTCCTGCAACGCAGGAAGAGGCACGTGCCCCAACAGTGGGGACATACGAGGGTTGATATCGTATCGTCGTATCGTATCGTAATCTAAAGATCATACAGCTCACAATATAATGTCATATCAATAGAGGTACAGATCACATATACAAAGTCATGCAGCTCCAGGTGGTAGCTTCAGATGGAACAGTGTTGACCTCTGGCTAGAGGGATTGGGATTCTGGATTGCGTTTTGTCTCTACAGGTAGGCGACACTGTCAACAAACTGTCGATATCAACCCTTGTATGTCCCACTGCTGGGGCACGGGTCTCTTCCTGCGTTGCAAGAAGGTAGAGGATTGTAAGACAGTGGCAGGCCTTACTGTCAGAAGCTATCAAGTTAGTTAGCCAGAGGTCGCGGGTTCGAGTCCCGGCATGGGCGTAATTTTTAGCCTCTAAATAGGTTTTTTTAAAATTGTGCGTTCGTAAGCACAGTTTCATTGACAGGTTACATTGTAGACAGTTTTCCTATAGGAAATGACCATAAGTGACGCATGAACAATGTGTATTATCCCTGAATATATCCAGTTATCTAATTTAGTATTATGGCAGTGGTGAATTTTAATTTTTCAATTTCTAAGCCCTCAAGGACGCGTCCTCGGTGCTGTAATGTAGTTTAAACTCATTTTATATTTTTCAACTTAGCTAGCATATACGGAAACTTATTTTTAGCTTATAGTGCCACTAAGATCTAGCCATTTTTATATAAACTGCAAGTTTTCTAAAAATAAATAATAAAATTTACTATCTAGTAAAACGACGGATGCCAGTAGAAGAAAAGTTGCTATCCAACGAAAACTATAATGATTGAAAATATTTTTTTTTAATGCACTAACCCGTGCTAGGGACAATTTAAAAACCTATTTAGAGGCTAAAAATTCCACCCTTGCCGGGATTCGAACCCACGACCTCTGGCTATCCGTGCCAGCATATCCGTATCCGTTCCAACTGAGCTAATGGGCGACTCACCGGCTTCAGTGAAATTTAGAACCTTTACAATATTCTCTGTATTACGTACATGTGGAATTTTTAGCCTCTAAATATGTTTTTTATAATCATTGAAAGTTAAAATTTATCAAAAATAATGCGGAAATGCAATCCCAACCTGCATGCCCAGCGTGGAGATAGATAGACAGACAGACAGACAGACAGACAGACAGACAGACAGACAGACAGACAGACAGACAGACAGACAGACAGACAGACAGACAGACAGACAGACAGACAGACAGACAGACAGACAGACAGACAGACAGACAGACAGACAGACAGACAGACAGACAGACAGACAGACAGACAGACAGACAGACAGACAGACAGACAGACAGACAGACAGACAGACAGACAGACAGACAGACAGACAGACAGACAGACAGACAGACAGACAGACAGACAGACAGACAGACAGACAGACAGACAGACAGACAGACAGACAGACAGACAGACAGACAGACAGACAGACAGACAGACAGACAGACAGACAGACAGACAGACAGACAGACAGACAGACAGACAGACAGACAGACAGACAGACAGACAGACAGACAGACAGACAGACAGACAGACAGACAGACAGACAGACAGACAGACAGACAGACAGACAGACAGACAGACAGACAGACAGACAGACAGACAGACAGACAGACAGACAGACAGACAGACAGACAGACAGACAGACAGACAGACAGACAGACAGACAGACAGACAGACAGACAGACAGACAGACAGACAGACAGACAGACAGACAGACAGACAGACAGACAGACAGACAGACAGACAGACAGACAGACAGACAGACAGACAGACAGACAGACAGACAGACAGACAGACAGACAGACAGACAGACAGACAGACAGACAGACAGACAGACAGACAGACAGACAGACAGACAGACAGACAGACAGACAGACAGACAGACAGACAGACAGACAGACAGACAGACAGACAGACAGACAGACAGACAGACAGACAGACAGACAGACAGACAGACAGACAGACAGACAGACAGACAGACAGACAGACAGACAGACAGACAGACAGACAGACAGACAGACAGACAGACAGACAGACAGACAGACAGACAGACAGACAGACAGACAGACAGACAGACAGACAGACAGACAGACAGACAGACAGACAGACAGACAGACAGACAGACAGACAGACAGACAGACAGACAGACAGACAGACAGACAGACAGACAGACAGACAGACAGACAGACAGACAGACAGACAGACAGACAGACAGACAGACAGACAGACAGACAGACAGACAGACAGACAGACAGACAGACAGACAGACAGACAGACAGACAGACAGACAGACAGACAGACAGACAGACAGACAGACAGACAGACAGACAGACAGACAGACAGACAGACAGACAGACAGACAGACAGACAGACAGACAGACAGACAGACAGACAGACAGACAGACAGACAGACAGACAGACAGACAGACAGACAGACAGACAGACAGACAGACAGACAGACAGACAGACAGACAGACAGACAGACAGACAGACAGACAGACAGACAGACAGACAGACAGACAGACAGACAGACAGACAGACAGACAGACAGACAGACAGACAGACAGACAGACAGACAGACAGACAGACAGACAGACAGACAGACAGACAGACAGACAGACAGACAGACAGACAGACAGACAGACAGACAGACAGACAGACAGACAGACAGACAGACAGACAGACAGACAGACAGACAGACAGACAGACAGACAGACAGACAGACAGACAGACAGACAGACAGACAGACAGACAGACAGACAGACAGACAGACAGACAGACAGACAGACAGACAGACAGACAGACAGACAGACAGACAGACAGACAGACAGACAGACAGACAGACAGACAGACAGACAGACAGACAGACAGACAGACAGACAGACAGACAGACAGACAGACAGACAGACAGACAGACAGACAGACAGACAGACAGACAGACAGACAGACAGACAGACAGACAGACAGACAGACAGACAGACAGACAGACAGACAGACAGACAGACAGACAGACAGACAGACAGACAGACAGACAGACAGACAGACAGACAGACAGACAGACAGACAGACAGACAGACAGACAGACAGACAGACAGACAGACAGACAGACAGACAGACAGACAGACAGACAGACAGACAGACAGACAGACAGACAGACAGACAGACAGACAGACAGACAGACAGACAGACAGACAGACAGACAGACAGACAGACAGACAGACAGACAGACAGACAGACAGACAGACAGACAGACAGACAGACAGACAGACAGACAGACAGACAGACAGACAGACAGACAGACAGACAGACAGACAGACAGACAGACAGACAGACAGACAGACAGACAGACAGACAGACAGACAGACAGACAGACAGACAGACAGACAGACAGACAGACAGACAGACAGACAGACAGACAGACAGACAGACAGACAGACAGACAGACAGACAGACAGACAGACAGACAGACAGACAGACAGACAGACAGACAGACAGACAGACAGACAGACAGACAGACAGACAGACAGACAGACAGACAGACAGACAGACAGACAGACAGACAGACAGACAGACAGACAGACAGACAGACAGACAGACAGACAGACAGACAGACAGACAGACAGACAGACAGACAGACAGACAGACAGACAGACAGACAGACAGACAGACAGACAGACAGACAGACAGACAGACAGACAGACAGACAGACAGACAGACAGACAGACAGACAGACAGACAGACAGACAGACAGACAGACAGACAGACAGACAGACAGACAGACAGACAGACAGACAGACAGACAGACAGACAGACAGACAGACAGACAGACAGACAGATAGAGAACACTTTATTGCACAACCAGAAAAATATTACAACCATGATTCTTAAATCTAAGTAATGTTATACAATTGGCGGTCTTATCGCTAAGAGCGTTGTAAAAAAACTGCTTTTTCTTTTTACATGCGATTGTGCGTCTTATTTTAATACATTCAATTTGTTAAATATTTATTTTCAAAACGTCAGGGGTCTTAGGACTAAAACGGTTGAATTTTTTTAGTAATGTATCTCGTAGCAACTATGACGTCATAATGCTTTGTGAGACTTGGCTGAATTCCAGTGTTTTTGACTCTGAACTTTTTGATGGTAGATATGTAGTCTACAGACGTGATCGGGAATCAAGCGGTTTCCATGCCAACAAGAACGGCGGTGGCGTTTTAATAGCGGTATCTAAGTGTCACAACTCTTGTCGGTTGAAAAGCTTAGAGAGCCAATGTGAAGATGTATGGGTGGCAATTGACGTCCGAAACAATAACAATAAGCCAGAAAAAATATATCTTTCTTGTGTATATCTGCCACCACCTATTAAAAAACACATACTAGGAGAGTTTATTGGTAACGCGAGTAGAGTCATGGAGAATCATAGTAACACACTAATAGCAGGCGACTTTAATCTCAGTTGCATTGAATGGTCACCTAGTTCTAACCCAAACTCTACTGGCCTATCCGCTACTACACAAGGTAATAGTGCCCTCTCCCACACACTACTCGATTTTTTGGCGCAAAATGATCTCCAGCAGTATAACAATTGCCTTAACTCTAAGGACAAAATTCTCGATTTGACACTTGGAAAAATACCTATCTCTGGGCTTTTACAAGCGGGGGATCCTCTCGTTCCTGTTGATCCTTTACACCCTCCTCTAGAATTTTCATTGTCAATTATTCGAGCAAAAGTACTGCCCAAGAAGCCTGTACTGAAATTTAACTATTTTAAAGCTGATTATAATAGAATAATAACCGCTCTTAAGCTTATAGATTGGGACAGCGAGTTGAGTAACTGTGATTCTCCCGATGATATGCTATCAGTTTTTTACTCAATACTAAAGGATTTGGTAATGAAACATGTCCCTCTTGCAAAAACAAAAAATACATCATATCCTGCCTGGTTTAAATATGATCTCATCCGTCTATTAAAAGAAAAATACAAGGTTCGTATTCGTATACGTAAATTCAATAACCCTTTAGATAATATTACTTACCAACTTTTAAAAAAAAGGTGCGAAAAGCTGGAGTCTGAATGCTACAAAAAATATTTGTCGCGGCTTGAGTCATCGATTTCTTTAAATCCTAAACTTTTTTGGTCTTTCGTTAAAAATAAACGCTCTTCCTCTAGTAATTACCCTGCTGAAATGCATGTAGGAAGCCGTAAAGCTTGCAATAGAAACGAGATCGCTAACCTGTTTGCAATAAATTTTTCATCTGTATTCACCCCTGATCTCTCTAATAATCCACCCAATTTGAAAACGATACAAGCTGTCAATAGCAATTTCTTGGAAACTGTTCATCTCTCTGCTGATAGCGTACTAAGAGCTCTTGAAAAACTTGACCATTTTAAGGGCGCGGGTCCTGATGGGATTCCATCGGTGTTTGTGGCTATGTGTGCAAAAGTACTTTCTAATCCATTAAGCGTGATATTTAACGCCTCTCTTAAGTTAGGTTATTTTCCACAAGTCTGGAAAGAGACATTAGTAGTGCCGATATTTAAAGCTGGTGAGTCTAATTTAATGGAAAACTATAGACCTATATCTATTTTAAATGTTTTTGCAAAAGTGTTTGAATCACTTATCGTCCCCATTATTACGTGGCATTTCAAATCAAGCATCACCCCTCATCAGCATGGATTTTTTAAAGCTCGTTCTACACTTACAAATTTGGTTTCATATGTAGATGACGTTATTGCCTCAGTGGACGCAAAAGTCCCTGTTGATGTGGTGTACACGGACTTCAGCAAGGCTTTCGATAAAGTGGACCATAACATCCTAATTCATAAACTAAGTAGCTATGGAATTTCCGGAAGCCTTCTGGAATGGTGTGCATCTTACCTGAGTGAGAGAACTTCTGTGGTGGTGGTGATGGGTGACAAATCTGATCCCTATTTGAACAAATCAGGTGTTCCCCAAGGATCGCACCTGGGCTCTCTTTTCTTTAACATGTTTATTAATGATATTGTACAGTGCTTCCATCATACTAAGTTTTATCTGTTTGCTGACGACCTAAAGATCATGAATCCAATTAAAAGTACTGATGATTGTATCAGCATGCAGAAGGACATTGATAGACTTTCTGAGTGGTGTGATATGAATAGAATGTCTCTTAATGTAAAAAAGTGTTTCCAGATTAGGTTTTCACGCGCCCATACAGACATCACCTATCAATACAATATTAAAGGACATAAATTAGCTCAGGTATCTTCAATTCGTGATCTTGGCATAGAATTAGATAATAAACTGCGGTTTAACATTCACATCGACAAATTGGTGGCTAAAGGTTTTAAGATGCTGGGATTTGTCCTAAGAAATTGCAAGGCATTTAAGATGGCTTCAACTAAAATAGCTATTTATAATTTACTCGTACGAAGTGGTCTGGAATACTGTAGCGTCCTTTGGAACCCCCACTATGAAATTTACGTCAAGCGGCTTGAAAGGGTCCAAAAACGATTTTTGTGGCATCTTTCTTATAGTTGCAAATTAGCAAAAAAACTTCCTTCCTATGACGACCGTCTCAAATATTTCAAGTTAAACAGCCTTTGTGACCGCAGAAAACTGCTTGACCAAATGTTTCTTTTCAAACTGCTTAGTAACAGAATTGACTGTCCGCAACTTCTGTCCAAAATCAGGTTCAGTACTCCGTATAAACTGCCCCGTCGTTCAAGATACACGCCATTTGCAAGAACACCATCAAGGAGCAATCTTGGTCACTTTTGTACTTTGCAAAGGCTCATATCGCAACATAACGCTCTAGCCAAGTCTCACAACATTGACATATTCTCTGATAGCTGTGCAAAGTTTAAAAGGAGTATCCTATCTACCCTCTGAAACTTAGACTTATATATTTTATAAGTAAAGTAATATTATTATTGTTAAATTATCTCACGAGTTTATTAACTTAACAATAAACCAGTGTAAACTATAATTTAATACATTAAGTCCTAAAGTAACTTCATACTAACGGTGCATGTTGTGACTGCCTGTAAGAGAGGTAACACTTAGTTTATTTCTAGTTATGGTCTATTGTAAATGTATTGGTGTATATCTTGTTGGTAGTCCTAATAAACAAAAAAAAAAAAGAGCTATCTCTTCCAGACAACCTATGTTATTATGGAAGGGCTATGTCCAGCAGTGCACTAATATAGCCAGAAGAAGAACAAGAAGCATGCGGAAATAAATTAGTAAAATAAAATAGCATAGTCTTGTTTAAGTAACGAGATCTTGTTCCACTAACAAGAGACGTCTATTAAACGGGTTTCTTTCTTTCGGTTCTAGTGTCATTAGTGAGAGTTATCGGGTGCAATTAAAGAGAGCACAATAAAATAACCACTTTCTGAACGATTGCATGTTTACGAGTAGTCCCATTAAAAAAAGGGACTCTGTTATTAATTAAACTTTACGTTCCCCGAAATTGACTCGTTGTTTTTTATATTGCATTTCATTTCCGAGTTAATTCTTGAACTTCCATGCCAATTTGGATGACGCTTAAAGCTGGGAAGTTCACAGAAAGAATAACTTTTACAGAGAGTAGCAAATAAGATTATTATTCTTTTGAAATAACTTTTAATACAAATAAGTTTCATCATGGGATGAACTCTGTAATCGCTTAGTAGGGTCAGCTATTTCATATATTCTTTAAAGCATTACTGTACACTTTATTGTAATTTTTCGCAATAAATTTGTCGAATTTAATTGTGTAAAAATGTTGTTAGGTACAGATGATGTTTTATTTGAGGTTTCAGAGTTATGCCCACAGAACTTGTTTGTTATAACATATTTTAACGTCGAAACGTCGAGGTAAAATAGCAATAAATTACTACGCGATTAAGCCCCGAAAATATTCTAACTATGAACTTGTTTGTAATACAATATGTTTTTTTGTTCTACCAGACCTAGCCGCGGTCTGGTCACGGCGACTGTTACATGTGGAGAGAGAATATCATTTTCACGTCTGGCGTCAAGAACGGATTCTCAATATTTGGTACATAAATATAACTGGCAAGGCCTGTACATATTACGATAGATGATTTTTGTTGTAGTAACTTCTACATAGATAAATGAAGCGGTCACTAGCACTTGTACTGAGCGTGCAGTCAATGTCCGCATTTATTTTCATTTGTATGTGAGAATGTACTGAAGCTTGCACAATCGTGGTACGAATTTCAGGTTGCGAGTCAGTGCCCGCAAGCATATTCAGCCCCTTAGAATATGCAGTTGTTGCGGTAGCTTGGGTATTTATTTAAAATGTATGTTTATTTGAAAATTGTAATAAAAACTATGTTTACACGGAATTTACTCGTCTCGTGGTTTTCCGAGACCACGGTACTTGAAAAAAAAGCGAAACGTCGGAAAAATGTAAAATCAAACGAGTGAAATCCGTGTAAACACAGTTTTTATTATGTCTAGTGCTCGTGCTAACCTTAGAAAATATTTATTTGAATATTTTTACATCTAACGAAAAGGATCGGAACGTTTCGCATGAAAGAGAAGAAGCCTACGCCTAACTTTAGGCTCTGTTTTTAGACCGATTCAATTGATAAATGTCATGTGTTTTGGTGTAAAGTAAATACTATTCCTACATTATTCTACATAAACTCGCGCTAGTATTCCGACGGTATAGGCATAGACTAGGGTTCGCCAATTCCAACGAGAAAGGAGAAAATTTCCTTCCTTTTGTCTCAAGGAAGACGAAACACCCGCCCAAGTGACCATTTACTGCGAGCGCGTGGAAGTGCAACGGACACAGGGGGAAAGCTGGTGCACTGCTAGCTTTTTGGAAAGAAATTGGCTCGTTCGAGTGACCTCACAACGTGCTACGTACAATGGCCCCATGATGAGGCTAAGTGCGGAAACCACAGGGCAAGCCAACTTGCCACTTTTCTGACAAACTTCTTTCAATTCATCAACATTTACAAGTCATTGCATATACGTACTTACGCCGGTTTCGGGTAATTTTATCGTCGTTAGAAAATATTATTAATAATATAAATATGACTATTCTTATTTACATAAAGTGGGCTTGGCCAGCACAAACACCTGTCTTCGCCACTTGTTTATAGTACTTACTCTGTTTCATAGTACTACAATTCATGCTTTACTTGAATTGTACTTCTATGAAACACGTGGCTAATTATGACAATTGGATTTGCATTGCAGAGTGGATGAACCCACAGATTACCAAGCAGGAAGACTCGGCTACGCAATGTACATCGAATTGTCATAAAAGACTATCCACATCCAAAAAACGCAATGACTGGTCCTGATCCTACACTAGCTGTGCTGCGTAAACCAAGGAAGGCTATTACAAATATGTAAATAAACCCAGACTGCGGCCATTTGTACGTCTACAAAATGTATAAATTTTTGTTTCATGAAAAGGCCTTCAATACAAAAAGTAGCCACTTCTCGTTAATAAGCGTCTTCTCCGCTTCGTTTTCTTTTAATCCGTAACAAAAGACGAAACAAATTCAATTTTATTTCGTGAATCATAGACGATATTTTATCCGAAACCAACTAATCCAACATTTCCTTTACCGAGTTTTACTCCAGCCTACACCGAAAATAGAATTTCATTTTCATGCGACGAGGAAACAGATGTTGTAAGATCAAAAGAAAATAATCTGAAACCCTAAAACGAGCCCTAACCAACAAATTGTTCTTACGGAACGTAATGAAATACTGTTCGGAAGAGTATGAAGGAAAAACACCAACTTTGTTATTTCGATGTACATTCTTATGATCTACATTACTCTTTACGGTCAATGGCCGCCTCGTAACTGACATTTTTATCAAGTATGATTGATACGAATGTATCAGGTAGTAGCTTTAAGGCCGGATTCTCTGAGCGCACGAATTTGTATTGAACTTATCGCATTGCGCGAACGAATATTTTGGGGGGAAATAAAATGAGTAAAATGACATTTATCACCTGTTTTAGAGATACGCTCGATAAACCCAGCCTTAAATACACATATTCACCCCTCCGACCTCAGTTTTTCGTAGTCTAACAATCTTTTAATATGGCATAGTATTTTGTATGGGCTTAACCCAACCGACAGCTATTAACAGTACATTAACACATTTTCATTGTGACAAACAGGATGCTGTATTTAATTTTAACTTGAAGATATCCTTCAGCTGCTGATATACTCAATTGAGCATTGACTTTTAATTAACATTCTAGCTCGTTAGTGGTAAAAAGCTCACAAAATTACCAGGAGAATCAAATGAGCTTTCTAGGGAGCGTTACAGCGAGCATTCTTGCGCGCGTTACAGCGATCATTCTAGCGAGCGTTCTTGGGAGCTTTCTAGCAAAATTAGAGTAGGTTTGTGCTTGCATTTTGCCGAGCCGAATTGTGTAATTTTTCTGCCACCTAATAATGTACGATTCGATTTCACCCCGTGCCCTGATAGGGCACGGGTCTCTTCCTGTATCGCAGCAAGGTTAGGTCATACTCCACAACGGAGGCTAAATCCAGGTTAGTGGAGGATTGTAAGACAGTAGCGGGCCTTACAATCATAAGTTATCAAGTCGCCCATAAGGCCTCACATGGCTTAACGACTGCCATTACATGACAGCCGGCACCAACGGCTTAACGTGCTTCGCAAAGCACGGAAGCGCTCGGAAAAATGCCACTAACGGTAGTCACGAGATGATCACCCGTCCAGTACATGACCGCGCCTGTTGTTGCTTAACCCAAGGGATTGATGCCAATCACTGCGCCTCTAAAATATTCTAATAATAAAATAATGTATTATAATGTACATATTAATGGATACATTGTAAGTATAACGAGCAATCACTAGAGGTTTTAGTGTCTAATTCTAAGCTTGGCTCTGTTCCTTGTTCAGCTCGACAAATTTAGAAAACGCATAAGGCTGGGCGCATGCTGAGATGCAGGCGACGCAGCACAGCGCAGCGTAGATTTTGTAAAGCATGGAACGTCATGAGCTACGTACTCTGTAGCACAGGCGCGTGCGACGCAGACATGTCTACCCTGCTCTGCGTCTCGTTGTATTGCCGGCTCAGATTTCTGCGAGACGCGTGCGAGTCGAGACGTGTTTCGTAACAATTTTGTTGCAATGGCAGAACATTTAATTGAATTAATTCGCTGTGAAGCTTGGCTGTGTGATATAAATCCTCCAAACCATTAGAAAAGACATTGAAAGAGTTATTATGGGTGAGAATTTCCAAGGAATGGAGCGAATAGTTGCGTCGCAGCATACGGTAGGGGCCTACGTCTGTCTCAACTGCCCTGCCCTGTACTGAACTGTGCTGCAATGTGCTGCGTCGACTGCGTCTCAGCATGCGCCCAGCCTAATCGATGCTCTGTTACAAGTATATGCTCGGGTCTATTTCTCAGCTCTTAGCACCTTTGAGAAAAGACGTAGGCTTTTTGCGTTGAATCTACAAAAAAGTGAGTAGCATTGTGTAGGTAATTGACTCTAATGATATCAAAAAAGGAAAGTGAAATCCAATCTTTTATCTCAGTGATACTCTCTCTCAAAATTAGGTACAATAAATTAAGTTTCTATGTTCAGCTGAGTCAAGATATTGCTTTTTTTGTTCTGATGTACAATCCTGATATATCAACATTAACTGTATGTTAGCTTTTAGAGTATACCTCGATCTCTAGAGTAGACTTCGATTTTTGCCGAAAGCTCACGAGTATTCTACGAAAAAGCTCTACTTCCTGCACTGTATAAAACTTTACTTCATTATTTTGAAAAGTAATGTAAAGTTAAGTGTCATAATAGTTCCGATATTTCTATTACACGAATATATCCGATTCTATCCGATAGTAGCCGAGGTATATCGCTCTTAGCGATAAGACCGCCAATTGTATAACATTACTTAGATTTAAGAATCATGGTTGTAATATTTTTCTGGTTGTGCAATAAAGAGTTCTCTATCTATCTATATTCTAAAGCCTATCAGACTGTACTTTTTAGTTGCATTGCCGCATGTAACGTAACGTAATATAGATTATGCATACAAATATTGATGTTAAAAATATGAAAACGAACCAGTATCTCTTAAATTTCAGCTTAAAAATACTACCTAATAAACCATCAAAACAACGCTGTTCAAGATGCCGTTTCAAAAATTCATATTTTAATCTATATTTGAAGCTCCAACAAGATGCAATTTCGCGTTGAAAATGAAGATGTAGGTGCGGCTATAACTTTTGAGCGTAAGTCTGGTAAATTTATCACAGTATTATGAAAAGAGATCGTTATTTTGATCGAATACTAATATAAAAAATGGACC
Source organism: Yponomeuta sedellus (assembly GCA_934045075.1). Classification (NCBI taxonomy): domain Eukaryota; kingdom Metazoa; phylum Arthropoda; class Insecta; order Lepidoptera; family Yponomeutidae; genus Yponomeuta; species Yponomeuta sedellus. The sequence goes on along the minus strand of OW203730.1, from coordinate 9,994,027 downwards.
TTGAAATTTGAGATGTCTTAGTATTATTATCAATGACGTACATAGAAAAAAGTGCATATTATTAGAAAATATTAATTAAATATTTATTTGTCTTCAAGCGAAATGAGGCACAACAATTACTAATACTAGAGGCATTTGTGACAATTCAAAATGCATTATCTATTAAATAATGTTAAACTCGAAACCGAAAAGAATAATCTAATTGATTTGTGTCAGAAACTATCACTGTATACTGATATAATTTTATAATAGAATTATCATATTTATTTCTTAATTTAAGGGAATTATTATTGTAAGAATTTATATTCTAAGATTATTATTATATCTATGTAGTCATGTGAAGCATAGTGATATCCTACCTAAATAACGTTTCCTATAAGTAATTAGGCGATTGTCATTAACAAGTAATGATTTAATGCATTTATGAACGCATGGTCAGTACATTGTTTTTGAACGATGCTACAAGTTGCCGCGCTTTTTGACAGTTTGGAATAGACATAGAAATAGTGAAGTTTAGCTTTGTAAATAATCTTGTCGCATTAGGTTAATTAAGTGAATAAACGTTTATAAGTTGTAATACGAATATTTGAAACAAGATTGTTAGAGTGGAGTTTCTTCGCTGCCTTATTCTACACTACAGCTTGGCCTTGAAGATGGCTCAGATATTAACTCTGATATAAATATCTGAACAGTGCCTTCATTTGTATCATTTCCACGCCTGGTCTCTAATATTATGTACTAAATTATAAAAGAACAACGTTACTACCATAACAGATGAGTGCTTGAAAAATGCGTAGGATGAGTTGACTACACATATCAAATCGAATCAAAAAAGTTTTATTTTGAAATAGCACAGAAACTGCGACTTAATGAACGTCTCAAGAAAAATACAGAAAATTGCAGAAAAGTGGACAAACATACTTCAAAATTTCAACAGTCGTCTTTTTAAAGACGACTGTTGTTCAAAAAAAAAAAACATAATCATTATGTTTTTTTCTTAAATTAACGATAATTTAAAAAAAAACATAATGATTATAGAACCCATGCAATGTACTGGCCTTAATTCCAGACATCATTGTCATCTAAATAATACTTTGTGATATAGTAGTACTTATGCCACAAGGTGTACTTTACACATTTTTTGAACCGCGTTTCAGGCAAGCTTAATAAGTCATCAGGGATTTTATTACAGAAACGTATCTTCTTCTTCAGGCTATATTATGTAGTCCACTGCTGGACATAGCCCTCCTTTAATGAGCGCCATAGCGCCCTGTCTTCAGCTTGCCGCATCCAGCATCTGCCGGCAGTTCTTCGCAGATCGTCATTGTAACGTTATTTATTTTAGAACAACGTTATAGTTCTTAAATAATTATATGCGTTAAGTATTACTTTTTTATACTTACAAACAAGTTACTTACAACTAGGAAACCAATATTTACAAGCACTGAATTAAAATATTTATTCTCCACTACATGCTAATGGGAGCCTTTGCGGAAAGGTTTCGTTAGTTTTTTCGCACGGCTGACACCTAAAACAACTACGAGTATACTGGTCTTGCGCGCGAGCAGCCGGCGACACGGTTCTCGACCCGACCGCGCTCCCACTTCGATTCGAATTATTGTCACTGGACCATCGGCGAGCCTGCGCGTGCCTAGCTCTAATGCATCGCCAGCTCACCGTCGCTAACGGCCGGCGTCAGTTTATTATATTATAACTAGTTACACTGTTCCCTAATAAACAGCTGAAGTTTATTATATCACAAAGATTTTGTGTTCCCGTCCCCCACACTTTTTGGGTAAGTTGCGAACAGCTATTTTATTATTTGGTAGTAGACCGATCGATTAGTTTTAATAGTGCTTGTAATAATGTATAATGTGTCTTTCTTTCCTTTAGTTTGTAGTGCTAACAAGATTTACCGGCAATTTTATACACGGTGTTGCAAAGCATCTCCATCGCTTGACCGCTTGGTGGCACAAAATGGCGTCTGACAAAATTACTTGTCACTATTGCGTCATACATTATTTATCATTACATTTCTCATGCATTTTCATAATATTAATAGAAATCCATCAGGTATTGGCTTTCAAGTAGATACGCACTAGCTTGCAATTTAACGGTATGCAGACATTAGTGTAAATTTATTTTTTCGGAGCACTTCAGTGATTAAGAATCACTGAAGTGCTCCGAATAAATAAACCGGCTGTTACGTAGGCACGTTAAGCCGGCTGTCATGTGATGGCAGTCATTAAGCCATGTCAAAGGCCTTATGGGATGCTTGATATTTTCTGACAGTAAGGCCCGCCACTGTCTTACAATCCTCCACCAACCCGGACTCGGCATCTGTGGTGGAATATGGCCTAGCCTTCCTGCGATGCAGGAAGAGACCCGTGTACCAAGAATGGAGACATACAAGGGTTGATATCGATCTGCTATCGTTTATTAAATTGCACTTATAGTAAATCAAAACAGAACTAAGAGAAACTTACGGTTTACAGTGTTTATAATACAGTAACTCCGTGGTGAAATACAAGGAGTGATACCGAAGTGTCTCTCTCTGTGGTGAAGATTTTACAAAGAATTACGTAACCATAGATTAAATAGACAGCCTCTGAAAAGTATTCTAGAGGTACCGTGTTTTTATAATTAAGGCTGTTAGCGTTTTTAGCTAATGTTTTGGGGAGGTATATGTCCACTGCATTAATGAGATTACAAAACTATTGTAGATAGACAGTGAATTAAAGTAGAAACCAAAACTTTATTAGATTTAGAGACAAGTTAAAAAGAAAGAAATGAAGATGAACTGCCTAACAATAAGATGAAAAGACGATCGCAAAGGAACTAAGTAAGTTACTTAGTAATTAGTTGGCTGAGACATTGCGTCCTCAAACGCGAAAATTTTCTTAACTAACGGCCTAACAAGTGAAGTTGTTCATGATGATAATGCTTGACTCATCGGTCGTAAAGAACAATTCCTAATTGGTATCAGTTTGCTAGGTGGCAAAACATTTACAAAAATCTTTTTGCCTTTTATAGTGTTGTCAAATGTAGATTTCACAAAAATAGTCGTCAAAAGTACATAACCATTTATCGTTGATTTAGCCAATATACTCATTACCAGCATATAATGTTAAAAAACCTATTTAAAGGCTAAGAATTCCACCCATGCCGGGACTCGAACCCGCGACCTCTGGCTAACCGTGTCAGCGCTGTCCCAACTGAGCTAATGGGTGACTCACCGGCTTCAGTGAAATTTCGAACCTCTATACAATACTCTCTGTGTTACGTACAGGCAGCAACATCTAGACAGAGCCTCTAAATAGGTTTTCAAAATTGTCCTTAGCACGGGTTAGTGCATTAAAAAGAATATAAGCATATGATGTTTCATCCATAGACAGTATACGATGTTCAATCCAGTACCATTCTTAATTGCAGCCATAAGTTCTTAATTAAGGCAATAAGTGCTGCATATGTTGCAGTACTCTCTCATTTTCCCTCTAAGGGAGAGTCTATGGCTAGTGTACCGATACTTCTTTATAGTAGCTGGCCGGCGTGGCCGTCTAGGCAAAGTTTAAATTTATTATTAGAAGAATATTGTTACGTTTGATTTAGGTGTCAGTCACAGACCGGGGAGTGGGCAGCAGCGCCCCCTGCAGTACAATTCCACCAAACTGCGATCCCCAACCCGCATGCCCAGCGTGGGGATTATGGGCATTACCCCTCAATGATGGCACGACGTTGCGCTATGGCGCTCATTAGGGGAGGGCTATGTCCAGCAGTGGACTATTATAGCCTGAAAAAGAAGAAGGTGTCAGTCGTGTTGAGACTCTTAGCTAGGCTAGGTTTTGGTGATAAAAAAGATAATCAAAAGTATTATTGCTAATAACAAGAGTTTCAATAAGTAGTGCGCTACATTTGGTGGCCATGCGTTCGCCTGGATTGTATGAATTCGCCGACACTGTAGGATACATGACTGACGTTAGGTTATCGAAGTGTGTTAGGGAAATTTTAACTGTAATTAAAATTTATTGTTAACGGGGGGGAAATGTAACGATACTTCTTTATAGTAGCTGGCTGGCGTAGCCGTCTAGGCAGAGTTTGAATTATTTGAAGAATATCTTTTTGTCTATGTAGGTATCAGTCGTGTTGAGACTCTCAGCTAGGCTAGGTTTTCGTTGTAAAATAGATAAAAAATTAAAGTATTATTTCTAATCTAGTGTTTTAGTAAGTAATGCGCTAGTGGTGAGATATATACATCGTCGTCGTCGTCAGGCTATACTAGTCCAGTGCTGGACATAGCCCTCCCCTAAAGAGCGCCAGGTTGTGCTGTCATAGGGGTAATGCCCATAATTTCTACGCTGGGCATGCGGGTTGGGGATCGCAGTTCGGTGGAATTGTACTGCAGGGGTGCTGCTGCCCAACCTTAGTCGCCTTTTAAGACAACCGCGGGAAGAATTGGCTTGCTGCTATTCTCTAGGCCGACGCCACACAGCAGCTTTATTGGCTGATTTATGCATATCAGCCAATAAAGTTCCCCACTGCAGGATACAAATATTACCTCAAAGAGAGAGACAGACAGATGTTGATAAACTCGCGTGCACATCGCGGATTGGCGATTTCAGTCACTGAGATGAGAGATGTTAACACCATGTTTCTTTGCGATGTATTTTCTTGCTGTTAGTGAGTGATATTTTCACAAAAGAGCTGTCTGTGAGCAGTAATGTGCTTTCTGTTTGTGTTTTCTGAGTTACAGAAAACATAGTCCAAAAAGCGAGTCACAGTCCCTCAAAATATAAAAAACTAGCTGTCCCAGCGAAGTTCTTAACGCCTAAGTCATCCTTCTCGTCTGTCGATCCTTTTTTTTCTCTCCGCAAGAACCATCCACGTAATTCGAGGAATATTCTAAAAAAAGAATTAGCGAAATCGGTTCAGCTGCTCTCGAGATTTGCGCTTACCAACACATTCAGCGATTCATCTTTATATTATAGAAGATGTAACATCTCAATGCAATCGCAACGACTATGCAACCTATAAAAAATATCATTTGTGAAATTTGATTTCTCACCGTATAGCTCTCATATTTCTTTTATTGACAAAAGCCACTTCCTTTAATACGAAAAATAGTCGCGAAGACTAGCGACGGATAATCGCCACTAATGCCAACACCGTCAGTTAGGTAAGAAGATTTTAAGTTCACATTGCGTAAGATATATAAGGATACCCTTTATTGCATGTACGAGTATGTGGGCTTTGGACGGGTTTTTCGATGCTGTCTGTTAGCGTCGAGAGTTTTGAATCGGGCATCTTAAAAATCTCCCACTTTGTTGTGAACTTCAATGCGGCCAATGTAACCGAACATTTTATAAACAAGCTGAGCTTCGCGAATAACATCCGAGTGCATTGCCGCAGAAGTCCTACCAACCCTCGTCGTCGGATTACGATGGACATCAACATAGAAAGTATAGAATATTCTTTATTGTACACAGAAATTACAGTAACAGAAATTATATAAAAATACAGTACAATTCACGGCCTTATTACTAAAAGAAATTTCTTCCAGGCTACTATAGACGGAGACAAGAAAATAAATTAGAGGCGGGTAGTCGGTGCAATTAAGAAATATTAAAATTATGAAGTCAACGTTACAAATTTATATAAGATTACCCATTATCGCATGCATACATTTATTCACCCTTATTGGGCCCACTGTTGGGGCACCCCAACAATGAGACAAGAAAGAAATTAGAGACGGGTAGTCGATGCAATTTAGAAATATTAAAATTAAAAATCCAACGTTAGAAATTTTTATAAACTTACTCATCGTCGCATGTATACATTTATCAACCCTTAATGGGCCCACTGTTGGGGCACCCCAACAATGAGACAAGAAAGAAATTAGAGACGGGTAGTCGATGCACTTTAGAAATATTGAAATGAATATAAACTTACTTCATCATCAGCACATGTAACAAGTATCAAGCCATAATATGACCCCTCTGTTGGGGCAGCCCAACAGTGGGATCATACAAAGCGGTTTCTTTATTCTTGGTACTAAATTATTATATCATTCATATATTTTAAATTAATGCCTAGGGTGCCAGCTGTCATGTAATGGCAGTCGTTAAGCCATGTCAGAGGCATTATAGGCGGCTTGATAACTTCTGACAGTAAGGCCCGCCACTGTCTAACAAATCTCCACCAACCCGGACTTGGCCCCCATGGTGGAGTATGGCCTAACCTTTCTGCAACGCAGGAAGTGACCCGTGCCCCAGCAGTGGCGACATACAGGGTTGAAATGGAAATGGAAATTAGTGACAATAAATTAAAAAGTGTGCACAGGTCTTATGAGGTTAGCAAAAACGGGACTGTTGTTTCGCCCAACCGACTGCTACATAAAGCTGTAAGTCATGTAACTATAACAGTCACATAACACTGTTTAGTGTCATACATAAGTATCTGTTGAGGCACGTACTTATTTACGCTGCAAGAACCAGTATGACAAAACACATTTCAACATTCACCCGAATGCCTTTTCTCGGTCCATTAGATACCATTTACCATTCACAGTTTACAGGAAATCGTTCGGTTCGAAGGAAATAAGGCATGAGTCTTTATGTTCGTATTTTTATTACATACTTATTTTCCACGTTTATCTCTTTTGTGAGTAACTGCCAGTACTTAAGTATAGATGAAAAAATTTAATTCAGTGCCAGCCAAAGATAACTCATAAATAAAGCTATAATAGATACATCTCATGGCAGATGACAAGCATTTCCGTAGAATATGCGTGCAAATTTCTAGTTTGCTTACCATTTTGTTGAAAAAGTAAAAGAGAGTCCTACTCGTATTTATGCACCCAGACCGCGGGACTATTACAGTCTATTTATTCTTACTTGTCCATTTTAGTAAACAAAATTCTATCGGTATAGTACTACTTTTTATTCCAAAACTGCCATACCCCCATAAATGAAGTAACCTGGGACATTATTAAAGATAACACCCTGGCAATTTTATAAACAAAGTAGGTACATAGATTTGCGAGAAAATATATAAATATTTTGAGTTTAACAACTTTCTTTACTAAATTTGACTAATCAGTACGAAAACCGGCGAAAATTGGCGAAAACCGAAGCCTACTATAGAGGACGAGGTATATTCAAAAAGCTAACAGACTATTTTTTCTTATTATTTTCTATTTGTGTATTAATCGTTATCTTTTATTATGTATATATGTAAAAATATCATTACAGTGCTAAGTTAGTACCTACTCGGCTTATTTCATTTACCGAGTATTGAATTTAAGATTAAGAGATATCACACTAGCAATATGCAAGTGTATCGAAAGTTGTGCGATGAGCGATGCCGCGACGACGCTGCGCCATGTCGTAGCATTATTGCCACGATTGTAAGGCTGGGCGGATGCTGAGACGCAGTCGACGCAGCACAGCGCAGCGCAGGGCAGCGCAGATTTTGTAAAGCATGGAACGTCATTGAGCTGTTGAGAAGTAAAATCGTCGTTAATACAATAGACACAAAGTTATTTGCCCGCCTGTGGCACTGTTCCGGTCCCAAGCCGCGGGCAGAAGGGTATAGTCAAATACGGATGATTAAACCGGAATTGCGGAGCCTCTTAAGGTCATTTGAATTCAATAAAACTCAGCTACCTGTATTTCTACGTTTGAGAGAGCAGCACACGTCAGCCTTAGAATAAGAAATAAAATAAGAAGTGCGCTATCATTTGCCAACAAATTGCCACGCAGATTGGCGAACGATTTGTTTTTAGGATACATGTTTAACTAAGAAAAAGAAAAAAATAACTGAAGCGACACTACACAGTAGTCGCTCTCCCCTAATCGATTACTCAATAACTAATCTCCCAGATTTGTCGTTTACTTGTTTTCATTTTATGCATTTTCGAAGAAACAAAGCCAGCAGTATTATTTACTCATCAGATCTATAGGGAAGAGCGGGTGATCGTGCTCTTCCACTATAAAGGCACAACTCCCGCCAGGAAGATTGCCTGGAGACGGCGCCGATCCGACTAATGTTCGTCAGACGTTATATTTGTTGTATGTCATGTGAAACACTTTGTTGGAATGTTGGAGTTTATAGTGCGCCCGCAGATTTGACATTGTGCTTGCCACAGATCTGTCCGTTTTGTGATTGAGTGTCTAAAACTGAGCACGGCGTCATCGTGACTGAGCCCACATGTACGGTGGCCGCCAGTGGAAATCGAACCCAAGACCACTGGCACGACGTGATACTTCTATACCAACGAGGTAGTCAAATTATCATAATAAGAACCCAGATGTCTAAACTTGTCACTCAAAGGGAGAGTATTAAAGAGTTAACGCTTTTTCCGATTTGTCCGCTAGCGGAACCCTTTTCGTGTGTAAGGCAGAGTTGTCTTAAATGTAAAGGGACGAAAGCTTTTAACACGTAGACTGCCATATCAGTCACCGAGGACTTCTTCTTCTTCTTCAAGCTATATTAGTCCACTGCTGAACATAGCCCTCCCCTAATGAGCCCCATAGCGCAAAGTTATGCCATCTTTGGGGGTAATGCCGATAATTTCCACGCTGGAAATGCGGGTTGGGGATCGCAGTTTGGTGGAATTGTAAGGGGGCGCTGCTGCCCACACCCCAGTTTTTGGCCCTTAGTCGCCTTTTACGACACCCGCGGGAAGAATTTGGGTTTGTGCTATTCTCTAGGCCGACACCACACAGCATATCATCAGCACCACATACCGAGGACTGACAGGTACATATCTGTTTGAGCCATGTCAGTCATTGATGCCTGACATTATAGTGTCACATTCGAATGAGTGCAGTGAGCCGTCTGGCACGTTTTTAGTCTTATTTACTATTAGAAATGACTGATGCGGCCCCAAGCTAAGCATGTTCGGCATGGCCTGCTACTTAGAATTCTTAAACATTGTTTTTTATACATTCTAATGAAAAAAATAATAAAACACGATGATATTTTAAATTATTGTATGTTTTGACAAGAACAATCACAAGTTAGGGGAAAAATATTATACTACTGAGGACGAATCGTGCAAAGTCACTGAATAAGCAAGTAAATAGATAAATACATATCCTGGAAAAAACGAATAAATAGCCGATTGATAGGTTTGTCGGTCGTACAATTTATCTATGGAGAGCTCTGAAAATATCATCATGCAAGATGTTTTTGAACTTAATCACAGCTTTTTATCCAGAAGTAAGTTTCATTTACTTCTGGATAAAAAGATGGGTAGGACTGTCAGATAGAATTGGTCCAAATCGGCCTAAATCATTTGTAAAATTGTTAGTGTATGAAGCAGTATTGAACACGATTTATTGCTAACACTGTGAGATTGCTGAGACAAACATGTTACTAAGTGCTTACCTCGAAATTAAATTGAAAATAAACTATGAAATAAAATTTTCTTTGCATCAACATAAGCTTTTTAAAACATATTCCTTCGTTATGACGCAGGCTAATTTGGTCGTCTTAGAGAGGTGCCACACGGGCGTGGCCTTTGCGCTGCGTTAGCGCTGCGTCGACTGAGCGGTGACGCTCCGTCGTTTTACGAATAAGTCTTGTCGTTTTACGACAGGACGCATCGCACAAGAAAAGTAGTAGTGGGGAAGGAAGCTGCGCTGAAACGACGCAGCGACAGCGCAGTACTTGTGTGGTTCAGTTGCGTTGGAATTAATGCAACACTCGACGCTCGGGTGGCATTGCCCTTAATGATATTTTTGAATTAGTTATTTGGTTACTACAGAACAGTATAATTTATAAAAACATAATTCGTTTATAATACTCCTCAAGTGCAGTTAAAATTATTTTCCTTCGCCCACCTCAATTTAAATAGCATCATAGGAAATGCTTAGAGAAATCGTGTTTTTATGAATAACGCTGTATTTTTTCATTTCCTTCGTGAAAACAAATATATTTTTTTTCGTAGAATCCACATAATAGAATCACTGAAGTGCTTCTTCTGTAACTTCCTCTATCAGTGCCACTGGATTTATATTCCCTCAGGAGATAACAAAGACGTAGCGCGGGTGGGAAATTCCCTTTCAAATATTAAGTGGTTCCCAAGTGTTAAGGTTGCGCAAAAAGGAAATGCTCTCTTAATTCTGCGATGAACATGTTAACCTTTACACGCGTGCACTCAATCCAGTTACTTTACGGGCTATTTTGCAATAAAACATGCTAGAACTGATCCGCTGTCGACGGGCTTCTCTTAAACTCGGACTCAAAACTCGAAATAATTTTTTTCAAGATTAAAACCAAACCTTTTCTTGATGAGCGCCAAAATTTCTAGTTTCACAATCAATAGATTATCTGGAGAAAAAGCTGAAAAAGAAATTTTGTTATCAAAACTTTAACTTAAATAAGAGAGTGTTTAACTTAAAATTACACTAGACATAATTGTCCTCATTGATATTATTTCAATACCGGACATATTGGTGTTACAAATAATTCTTAATATTATAATAGGCTTCCTTGTATATACTATGATTAACACATTTTTTAAGTCGCGTCGGTGGTAACTTATGTATATATTGAGGAATCTCACTGTAGAACCGTATACAGTGCCCCAGTTAGTTTTATTTTTGTGGCTCTGTGGATTTATAAAATCTGAATTCGTCAACAAGGTCCATGCGGCTTAGACGGAAAGACTAAAAAAATCCAATTCAATCCAATGTCAATTGAATCAAAAGTTATTTAAATCTTAGTTGTGGTGATCTGTCGCCTTCGCATCTATTACACGAGTGTAATACTACTTCCTGCTCTGTATAAAACTTTTCTTCACTGTTTTGAAAAGTTATGTAAAGTTATAAATCAAATTAGTTCCAATATTTCGATTACACGAATATATCAGATTCTATCTGAAAGTAGCCGAGGCCAAAAGCTAACAGACTGTAAAACATCTTAATAGTACCAGGTGAAGATGGACAGTGAAAAATAAAATAAAAAAAAAATTTAAAAAAAAAGAACCCGACTGCAGTGATACATCAACTGAAAGGGAAAAAATAAGATAATTTTATTTTCATAAGCTAATGTCGAATCAGAAGAGTTCATGCTGCTTTACTTGAGGGACCAAATAATATAACTTTATAAACATTATTTGCTCAAACTGTTGCATTTATTATTTTATATAAAATTATGCAGTCGGGACCCATTAGAGGACTTTAAACAAACAGTAATGGGTCCCGACTGCAACATGTCTCGGCAAATCAGAAATATTTTTACTGATATACTTGTTTGATATAGTCATAGGTACCACCTGCCTGGATTAAAAATTTATGTCGTATGATATTTTTAGCTAGTATAATGAATATGGTCTAATGGTGTTAAACGATCTAGAATATTTGCAAAGGAAAAGACAGATTTTTTTCTTTTTTATCCTCACATAAATTGTCTATTTTTTATGTAGCCTAAAAACGCTCCACTGCACCTAGTTATTTAATGTTAACGATTGTAGGTGGGGACTGGAATAGTCACGAATTATGTCCTCGACCTGAACGGCGCTCAGCTTTCGACATCTGCAGAGTAGAATTCTTCGTGCTTGCATTGCTGGGCCCAGTCTTAGGTCTCGCTAATTACTTAGAATAAGGACTTGTAAATGGGAACATAAATGGTCTGATTGAAAAACCTATTTAGAGGCTAAAAATTTCACCCATGCCGGGATTCGAACCCGCAACCTCTGGCTATCCGTACCAGCGCTCTACCAATTGAGCCAATGGGCGACTCACGGCTTCAGTGAAATTTCAAACCTCTTTACAATATTCTCTGTATTACGTACAGGCAGCGACATCTGACTTAAGCAAATTGCATTACTTACAGCCCCGACTACCTACTTTGCAGTTAGGTTTAATATCGGAACGATATCACTGTACCCACATGATTACACTATTTTTATTTTTAATGCACTAACCCGTGCTAAGGAACAAATTTAAAAACCTATTTAGAGGCTAAAAATTTCACCCATGCCGGGATTCGAACCCGCAACCTCTGGCTATCCGTACCAGCGCTCTACCAATTGAGCCAATGGGCGACTCACGGCATCAGTGAAATTTCGAACCTCTTTACAATATTCTCTGTATTACGTACAGGCAGCGACATCTGACTTAAGCAGATTGCATTACTTACAGCCCCGACTACCTACTTTGCAGTTAGGTTTAACATCGGAACGATATCACTGTACCCACATGATTACACTATTTTTATTTTTAATGCACTAACCCTTGCTAAGGAACAAATTTAAAAACCTATTTAGAGGCTAAAAATTTCACCCATGCCGGGATTCGAACCCGCAACCTCTGGCTATCCATACCAGCGCTCTACCAATTGAGCCAATGGGCGACTCACGGAATCAGTGAAATTTCGAACCTCTTTACAATATTCTCTGTATTACGTACAGGCAGCGACATCTGACTTAAGCAAATTGCATTACTTACAGCCCCGACTACCTACTTTGCAGCCTCTAAATAGGTTTTTAAATTTGTTCCTTAGAACGGGTTAGTGCATTAAAAATAAAAATAGTGTAATCATGTGGGTACAGTGATATCGTTCCGATGTTAAACCTAACTGCAAAGTAGGTAGTCGGGGCTGTAAGTAATGCAATTTGCTTAAGTCAGATGTCGCTGCCTGTACGTAATACAGAGAATGTTGTAAAGAGGTTCGAAATTTCACTGATGCCGTGAGTCGTCCATTGGCTCAATTGGTAGAGCGCTGGTACGGATAGCCAGAGGTTGCGGGTTCGAATCCCGGCATGGGTGAAATTTTTAGCCTCTAAATAGGTTTTTAAATTTGTTCCTTAGCACGGGTTAGTGCATTAAAAATAAAAATAGTGTAATAAATGGTCTGAGCCTTCAGCCGCGGCCTGTAGAACTTTATTTTTAATGCACGGGTTAGTGCATTAAAAATAAAAATAGTGTAATAAATGGTCTGAGCCTTCAGCCGCGGCCTGTAGAAAGGCGCGACAGGTTTCCTCCTAACAGCAACTTTAAGTAACTGTCGCGGCCTTCGGCCGCGCTAATAGTCTCTCCATTTGGCATCAGCGTAAATAGAGCTCAGCATTTGGAATCGCCGTGGGAGTATTCCTCTAGCCCGCTTCACAGCCTTCGGCCGTGCCGCAACCCGTATTGAGCTCGGCCTTCAACCTCGCCGCGGCAAGTTTCCTCGTACCCGCATGATGGGGCTCGGCCTTCGGCCTGGCGTAGTTACTTAGAGTTGTGGCATGGGCGTGGAGACATACAAAATCTTGGTTTTCTGAATGCCAAAATATTACCGGAATTAAAATGAAACTAAGTACAACAAATTCATATTGAGATGGCCCCCTAAAGCATTGAATTTTTTTACTGATTATTTAGTTACGTATAGATAAGCAATCTTTGGTCTCACAAGTGAACAGGAAACCTAACACAAAATCATGATCTTATTTTCGGAGGAAACGAGATAAAATTCGTTAAGATGAATAGAGCTAGATTTTTTTAAAATTTCTTGGGTGCCTACGATACGAGGTCACGGAGGATCCGTCTTTGGTTACCAGTGAGAGCGTTCTAATATTTTTTTATCATTTATTGTTTCTTCTTTGAATCCAGCTTGTCTGACTATGACCGCACAGGGGAAAAGGAGTTACATGCTACACTTTATATATTTTGTTTAGTTAGTTTTGGTCTAAATGTCAGTAGGAAATTAATATCAGAGTTATGAAATTAATTATTTTGACCCCTTATGAGGTTGATATTTTTTAAATTAATGAGATAAACGAATGGCGTAGAAAGAAATGAACTCTTTATAGGCATTATTTCTTTCAGCACTTATACCATTTCTATACGGTTTGTTTACATGTACAGCAAAGCTGATATTATGCAAATTTATACGTGTAGACAGGGTTTCTGCAGACAACAAGAGAAACGTTGTTTCAGCACGACAGCACGTACTTAGGGATCTATTTATTGAAGCAATATGAGACTAAGGATTACAGTAACTCTGTACTACTTGTACCACAGCGCGGAAGCGAGGTATACTACCTACGTCACTAGTCGTCCCAATATTGGTGGACAGTCAGTATTGGTCGAAGTGATTTGCAAGCGCTCTAAGACTACTCATAAAAATGGTGTTTGTTTAATATTATGTAGGGCCTTCGGACAAAACCATACCGCAATTTAGAACACAAACAGCGCCATCTGTGGTTGGGTAGAGGAACTAATGCCACAGTACTTTAATAACTTAGAAGTGAATATTATTTGTGTTGCGTTTGTTCTCTATTAATGCTGATTTTATGTAATCTACGACACCCACAAAATTCTATTTTAATTACTTTACACGTGTTAGGCGTATTTAAACAAAATTATATTTTTTGATGAATTGAAAGAAGGATCAAACCACTTTATAGAAATTATTTCTTTCCGTATTTAAACCGATTCTATAAATGGTTTGTTTACATGTAGACCAAAGCCGAAATTATGTATACACAATGTATTAGAATAAATAAAATATAGCAGCGCCATCTAGTGGCTAAAAGTGGTACTTTAATTACGTAGAAGTAAATGTTATTTTTTGTTCCGTTGGTTCTCTATTAATGCTGATTTAATGTAACCTACGTCATCCGCAAAATTCTGTTTTAAATATTTCACATCTGTTAGGGGTAGTTCAATAAAATTAGCATTCGAATTCAATAAACTAAATATAACAGCGCCATCTAGTGGCTCCTAGCTGTACTTTAACGAAGCTTCTTAACGAATTTAATTTTTCGTCACGGTTCTGATCGCATAATTATGATTTTATATAGCCTATGACACCCGCGCAAGGATGCCGAATCGAATGACACCTTGTTTAACGAAATCTGACCATTGGTTAAGGAGTTATGAGGGAACATAGAATCGGACATACATACATACATACATACATACATACATACATACATACATACATACATACATACATACATACATACATACATACATACATACATACATACATACATACATACATACATACATACATACATACATACATACATACATACATACATACATACATACATACATACATACATACATACATACATACATACATACATACATACATACGAACTAAACACATTACCCTCCTTTTGGGCTTCGCCGCAGTCGGGTAAAAAGAAGACTTTTTAAAATAAAAAAAAGTTAACCTTTTTAGTATGATTATACTATTTTTATTTTTAATGCACTAACCCGTGCTAAGGACAAATTTAAAAGCCTATTTAGAGGCTAAAAATTTCACCCATGCCGGGATTCGAACCTCTGGCTATCCGTGCCAGCGCTCTTTCTAAGTTGTTATTTAAGGCGACCTTAGTAATTAGTAAGGTCGCCTTTTATATATGGATAGAACAAATAAAGATATTTCTTAACCTAGTAGTACAGACGACGGCGGCTTTGTCACTAAAAGGGATTTCTTCCAAACAACCTTTGGATGGACTGGACTAATATAGCAGATATACAAACATACAAAATGAACTCTTTATTTATGATATTATGTAACTTTAGGGTAGTTTATTTATTGACTATGATACATTTATTCTCCGTCCGCTACCAGGGACTTTGCCTTCTCATAACCCCCGGTGGCGTGACATGGTTCAGGTGCGTTTGCTAGCAGCTCCACACTAAATTACCAGCCTGTATAGGCTGCTTATGATTATGAATTATGCATAGGGATGCAAAGAGAAAATGGTCACACATTTCTCTTTTGTGGAACAACAGCGCTTGCCGCTGACAGTCTCGTTTCACAAGTTGCCGCGAAATTTGGTTACAAAACTGCTTCCCAAAACTCAGTGCGCGTTAAAACTGGGGCAGCCCAATAAATACGTTCGTAAGGGTATTTAAATCATAGCATTTTGGAGTCATAACCCAAAAGATTGCGTTGATATGCACGGCGGTAATACGCCGCCTCACGTTCTGGGGGTCGTGGGTTTGAAGCTTGCTATGGACTTTGCTTTTTAAGTCACTTATATTTCTGCAACGCACAGAATATCCTACTTTGGACTACAGTCGGCTCCATTTCTATTTAAATATATGACTTCCGCACAACACAATCACTGTAAACCGTAAGTTTTTGTCCATTCCATGACAATTTATACCTTTCACGCTCTTTTCAAGTATTTCAAATAAAAGTTTTAAAACTGCAGTAGCAACGTCGTCTTTGACTTTAGTCTCATCATTCGTCCCTTCCACTGTTGGACTTAAAAACTTATTTAATCAAAAATAGAAGTGGACAGTTTACCTTTCCAAGCTAAATACAAAGTTATTAATGAATCTTATCAAAGTTAACTGCTCGAAAATCCATTAAAATGTTAAACTATAAAAAAATCGTAATGCTGCCTTTCGCAAGTATATTGTAATAAAGTGCTACTTCAAATAAGTCTTCAAACTGTACTCGAGAGAGCTGTTTACAGCTGAATCATAGCCTTTGTCACGGCAACACAATAGCATAGAAAACTAAGACTGAAGAGAAGGTCGTATTAGGCACAACGTGGTATATCTATCTATCCAGTCCCCGAACAGAGAGAAAATTCGCCGATATATAAAATTCGGTTAGGTTTAGATATTAATATCGATGTATCGATAAAAAATCGCCTCGAAAAACGAAATTGCCTATGGTATATCGAGAATTTACTAAAAAGATTTTTTTTTTAAAAAAATTGTAGATACATTATCGGGAATTTTTATTTTCGATATTAATTTTGGTCTGTCAAAATCGGTTGAATTCTGACCTTGAAACATAATAATTATATACTATTCATATGGGTAGGGCGGGTAACTTTACTTTGTTATACTCTATTAGTGCTTATCGAATGACTATTATATATTTTTTTTAATAAAATAGTTTATTTTAACTTCGACAATGGTATGGCTCCTTTCTCCCCCTCGTATGGTCCAGTTGGATACTTTTTAATTTAATGAGTGTGATTTATTTGCCACAGTTATAATACGTAACATTGAGTTATACAGACATAAAAGGTTGCGGTCAATATCAAAATAATATTTCAAATATCGCAAAAAATAAATGGTGTTTAGAATAGAAGTTTGATTTTGGAACGCACCCATGATGGGCGTAACTACTTGACAGCTGTCAGATGAGTTGAGAATTGCCCTCTTGTTTTGTTGCTGGTGAAACGTGTGTTTTCCCAAAATGTGCCCAAAATTGTGTGGCAATTAGATTGCCGGGCTTATATCCTCGTGTGAAGTGCGAAATAAGTTCAGGGACGGATCCCAATGTTGACAGTGTTTTGTTATCGGGCGACGGATCGCCCAAAATAGTGAACACATTTGATCAAAACGTGGTGCCGTGAAAGTGCACTGAAGGTAGGTAGCTTTCTGGGGAAAAAGCTCTTGGGATAGACGGGGAAGTCTAGGGATCCCCAAACCTCTGAGTGCACCCATCCCGAACGGCGCCGGCTGCCGGGTCGAGAGGCATCGACGCAGACAGACTTTGTAGGTGCCTTGTTTTCTCATTAGTTTTTAAGTATAAGTATTTAAGTGGGTCCTTTACCCAACAAATGGTAGTAACGTAATAGGCGAGAAAAGAAAGATAAATATGACAATTTTCAAGTTAACACATCTTTATAGATAAAATTAACCTTCTGTTTTTAAAAACCTATTTAGAAGCTAAAAATTCCACCCATGTCGGGACTCGAACCCGCGACCTCTGGCTAACCGTTCTAGCGCTCTTCCAACTGAGCTAATGGGTGACTACCGGCATCGGCTTCTGTTGTTATTTATTTTCTGTGCTGCCTTAATCAAAAGACAAGGATATTTATAACAGCAAAGTCACTTTATCCTTCCAAGCAAAAGCCCTATTTTAAATACTGAAAATTTGGTGTCACTTAAAAGGTATAAGATAACTTAAAAATCTTAAAGCTAGTATCAACTGGTAGTTATTGTTGCTGTTGTTGCATTGCTTTTACACGTTATCATGTTATGTCTCAGTCTGGATGTATTTTCATGTTTGTGATGTCTTTCCCTGGTTTCCCTGGTAGTTTGGGACCGGGACACGTGATTGTATTGTATGGGAGTTATCTTTATATATATATAAAGATTCTTCTGCACGTGTGTTTATCACTGAACTCCCAAACGACTGGTCAGATTTGAATGATGTTTTTTTTGTATGCGTTTGGGTGATAGATACACAAATCAGCCCGGCAGATGGCGCTGCAGTACAGGACAGCGTCTGTCGGGTCCGTTAGTTTCTTGTATATTTATTTACCGTATCTACAAATACCAACAAAGAATACGAATATAAAGTTACTATTACGCTACGAATTACAAATCTACGAGATTTGTGTAGCAAATGCTACGCCGCGTAGCAGTGACGCTGGCTGTGTGCTACGCTGTCAGCTACGACGTAGTACAGACGGTGATGTGGACATAATTATTGCGCTTAGCAGTTTAAGCAATTACGCTAAATGGGTAACATCCCTCAAAATAACATTGGAGTGATATTATATTTCTACCACTTTACACAGTACTTTACATAGGAAAACTGCAAAAGAATTATTAAAATTAAAGAAACAAAATTTCATACGTGGTAAAACTCGGACAGGTTTAAAAAATGGTGTCACTCTAATAATAAAAAACTACAGTAATACCAACCGTTTATATAATTTTTCACAGCACGATTTAGTGACGTTCTATGAAGACTAACATGATAAACTAACAACCAGCGAACGGGTTTTCATATTAGTTTTACTTATAGTATAAAATCATATAGGCTACTATTTTTATAGAGGATCTACTTGAATAGTCTTCGCTACATAATTTACTCGTTACAAAATGTAGCTAAATATCACCATTGTGAAAGCCTGTCATGTAAATAAGGAACTTCATGGGTATGCACCTGTAATAAGTTATAAAAGTCGACAACAAGACCGATTGTAGATTCAGTTTTCCCTTGAGTGCTTAAAATTTTTAGTCACGATGTATAAAATAAAATAAGATAGATTAATTAAGAGGGGCTTCGACTTTGAAAACCTTTTCAGCCAAACGCGAGATAATTGCATACAATCATATAGTCAAACTTAGAACCTCTTTTTTGTGACGTAATTTAAAGTGACTTAGTTTATTTTAGTTGACTTATGACATACAATTCAACTCGACCTAATTATTGACGAAGAACACGCGCTTTTATAGCTTGTTGAATTTGAACTGACATCATTTTCTTGATATATTGTAAATGTAGAAATGTATTGGTGTCAATGCGGAAGTGAAACAAATAAATGATGTGCGTACTTTGCCAGTACAGACTCCGTGACAAAAGTCTATTTCGCAAAGTACATTTTTTATGCCCTTGCCTGTTTACTATATATAGCACAAGTTATCCAATTTTGGGGACCAGACTAAGCGGTTGTGCTGTATAGAAGTTATTCATTTATTTGCTTCTAATTAACAAATACACATATACTCCTATTAGATTAGATTACACTGTGATGTAATCTATAATATAAAAATGAATCGCTGAATGCGTTGGTAAGCGCAAATCTCGAGAGCAGCTGAACCGATTTCGCTAATTCTTATTCCTTGAAGTACGAGGATGGTTCTTACGGAGGGAAAAATAAAAAATAATTAAAGAATCGACTGTTAGGCGGTACGAAGTTCGCTGGGTCAGCTAGTGTAAAATAAAACGTAATGAGTCTCAACGGAAATGATACGAAGCAAAACATTTTATTAGGCTGATTTCGTAAACATGCAACAATCAGATACCCCAATTCGTTACAGGATTATCACCCAAACGGGGAAGCCAATAAACTAATAACAAATAACAATAAAACAAATCCGAAAAGCAATGTATAACATTATTATGGGCAACGGAGAGCTGTTACCGCTACGAGGGTCACTCCCACCACCTGGCCGTCTCCCCGATGAGTTATGATCCTACCTTTATTGCAGAATTTAATTCCTCGGCGAGCCAGAACTACTGTGGTTAGACTAGACCTTCTGCTGGTTTCTACGTGAATGTTTACCACTATTCATTCATTTCCTTCTTAGTTAAATTGGTTACACATTAAGCCTAAAATTAATAGACATCACACACAAAGCGGAAGTTCTTACATAATATTTTCTTAATAAACTGAATCGATTTTTCGTTTTATTAAAAATTTTATTGACTATAAACTATTGATTATACTATTTTTATTTTTAATGCACTAAACCGTGCTAAGGACAAATTTAAAAACCTATTTAGAGGCTAAAAATTTTACAGTGATATCGTTCCGATGTAAAACCTAACTGCAAAGTAGGTAGTCGGGGCTGTAAGTGATGCAATTTGCTTAAGCCAGATGTCGCTGCCTGTACGTAATACAGAGAATAGTGTAAAGAGGTTCGAAATTTCACTGATGCCGGGTAGTCGCCCATTGGCTCAATTGGTAGAGCGCTGGCATGGATAGCCAGAGGTTGCGGGTTCGAATCCCGGCATGGGTGAAATTTTAAGCCTCTAAATAGGTTTATAAACTATTGGTTTTTATTCAAATCCACTAAAACCACACAAAAGCTTTTTCCGAAGCAATATTTCTTACTGCAGACTTTTAGCTTTTAGAATATACCTCGGGCTCTAGAGTAGGCTTCGGTTTTCGCCGAAAGCATTCGAGTGTAATACTACTTCCTGCTCTGTATAAAACTTTTCTTTACTATTTTGAAAAGGTATTAGTTCCGATATTTCTGTAACACGTATTTATCTGATTCTATCCGATAGTAGCCGAAGTATATTCTAAAAGCTAACAGACTTTACATTTCATTGGCAAGAATCATGCCTAAAAACCAGAGCGGTACGTAGAGACCAGGGTAGTTCTTACACATAAGTTTTGACCGAAAACCACGTCCTTAAACTTCAATGTCCTCACAAGTATATTAAGCAGGCTTCGATATCGATATGAACCCTAATGCGTCTCCACTGTTGGGTCAGGGGTCTCTTCCTACATCGCAGGAAGGTTAGGCCATACTCCACCACGGGGGCCAAGTCCGGGTTGGTGGGGGATTGTAAGACAGTAGCGGGCCTTACAGTCAGAAGTTATCAAGCCGCCCATAAGGCCTCTGACATGGCTTAACGACTGTCATTACATGACAGCCGGCGCCAACGGCTTAACGTGCCTTGTGAAGCACGGAAGCGCTCGGAAAAATGCCACCTGCGGTAGTCACGGGATGGTCATCCATTCTGCATCTGACCACGCCGATTGTTGCTTAACTCAAGTGATTGGTTCCAATCACTCGGTTCGACTAGGCCACGAGCGCTTCCGTGAAGGCTAGTAGACTTAATTCATCTGTAAAATGATTCTAATGACGGAAATAGTACGTGGGTTTTGAGCATATGTAGTTATTAAATGGACAACCCGTATAGTGTATAATCAGACTTCCTAAAACATGACCTCGGTCATCGATACGGGTATTGGAATCTAAGTGAAGGAGTGGAACTTTTCCTGTTTCCTGGATCTAGTTTTATTTTCATAACATGCCCTGTGGTGGATTTATTAGAGGCATGTGACCTTTACTTTGTACGTTATGACAACGGCTGAGGTTTTATTATACCTACATGGACACCACGTTTCTAGCATACAAACATATTTTAAGTGGAAATATAAAATCGTAACAGAAAGGAGACACAGATGTTATATATTACTATAAGGTGTGTTGAATAAAAAACCAGAATACGTCCCTTGTAGGGCACAGGCTTTCTTTCAGAGAGAAAGAGAGTACGGGCTTAATCACTACGTGTGCCCACCGCGAATAGACAATCTAAGCGCGGCGCAGATGTATTTTAATACCTCAGACACTCAGTTCCCACACGATGTTTTCCGTAAACGTTAACGACTATTACTGCTACCCTAATTTCACAAACAGATAGATAGAGAACGCACAACTTATTGCACAACCAGAAAAATATTACAACCATGATTCTTAAATCTAAGTAATGTTATATAATAAGTTTCAAATATTTTTAACTTGGGCAGCAAAGTCAGCGCTGAAGGCTTGTCCATCAGAATATTGCTGAGTCAGTTGACATTTATATCAGCAGTGACACGCCGTGACCTTTCATTTTTCTTCGTTCTTTTTGTTTTTTGTGAATGTTATGTTTAGTAATATGTTTAAAATTTGTTACTGTGGCGTGTGAACTGTTTCTATAATAAATGTTTTTCTTCTTCTTCAAAGTTATATGTGCAAATGACTTTGTCTTCTAAGTTACGAACTGCAACTGCTGGGATTTGAACCGACGATCTTCCGAACAAAAAGCCGGCGTTCTACCGCTCAGTTTGTTGTTTTGGAAATCATGTATGTTAAAAACCTATTTAGAGGCTAAAAATTCCACCCATGCCAGGTCTCGAACCCGCGACCTCTGGCTAACCGTTCCAGCGCTCTCCCAACTGAGCTAGTCGCGATTCACCGGCATCAGTGAAATTTCGAACCTCTTTACAATACTAAGTATTACGTACAGGCAGCAACATCTGGCTGAAGTAGTTTGCATCACTGCAGCCCCGAATAGCTACTTTGCAGTTAGGTTTTACATCGGAATGATATCGCTGTACCCACTTGACTATATTATTTTTAATGCACTAACCCTTTAGCCTCTAAATAGTTTTTTAAAAATTGCCCTTAGCACGGGTTAGTGCATTAAAAATAATAGGATCTTGTATGTGTTATGAAAATCCATGAAGGATTCTCCAAATCTCCAGCAGTGGACTTCTTGTGGCTGAATGAAGATGATAATCGACGGCCTTGCTGGCGCAGCGGTTTGGCACGCTGACTGTAAAACCGATAGTCCCGGGTTTGATCCCCGACCGGTCAAACTAGAAAACGAACTTTTCTAGTTTGTCTCGGGTTTTGGATGCTATCTATGTATTTATAGCATTAAATCTATTGTCGAGTTAGCACCTGTAACACAAGTCATTTAGTTGTACTTAGTATGGGGCTAACGAGATCTGTGTAATATGTCCGTGAATATTTGGTAGGAATAAACTAAATTATTTCGATATTTACCAAATAAATGAATCAAAACATACCAAGCTGTACTGTTTAATTTATGCAGTTCCATGAACTACTGCCGCTTCAAATTTGACACTTTCGTTATAATTTTGTATTGCACTCCGAATTGTATAATCATAGCATTCAGTTGCCACATCTTGCCCTTATGTATTCAGAACGGGATTCAACAAAAGCCCGATTCAATGCGTTAGCCAAATGAAGTCAAGCTAAAGCAAAACCGTGTGCTTATAACCACACGTCGTCGTCGTCAGGCTATACTAGTCCACTGCTGGACATAGCCCTCCCCTAAAGAGCACCACGTTGTGCTATCATAGGGGGTAATGCCCATAATCCCCACGCTGGGCATGCGGGTTGGGGATCGCAGTTCGGTGGCATTTTACTGCAGGGGGCGCTGCTGCCCACCCCCGGTTTGTGTCCATCAGCCGCCTTTTACTACAGCCGCGGGAAGAATTACGTTGGTGAAGTGATAATTTATTGCTGTAGGTACTATTGCACTTCATCATCATCATCAGCCTGGTAAACCCCACTGCTGAGTATAGACCTCTTCATTTCCACGCCAACCAGCACGGTCTCGCGCTAGTCTCATCTGTTTTCCGGCTACTTTACATAGGCCATCTGGCTGCTGGTCTGCCCACTAACCGTTCCCTCTCCCACGGCCGCCACTCTGTCACTGCCTTCGTCCATCTGCCATCATGCACACGAAACATTAAACAGGATATTGCATAAGAAAAAAAGATACAAAGGCGAGCTTTTGATTTCTATGGAATTCAATTATTGAACCAAGCACACGCGATTTAACGTTAGTTACCGACTTGAGCCGAGTATATCCCATTTAGTGATGGTTAGCGACTGGAGCCACAAGTATCCAATTTAGCGTTATCTACAGACTATACCCGAGTATATCCGATATAGCGTTAGTTACCAACTGGAGCCGAGTATATTTAATTCAGCGTTAGTTACAGACTGGAGGCGAGTGTATCCGATTCAGCGTTAGTTACCGATTGGAGCCAAACGTATCCGATTCACCATTAGTGAACGACTGGAGCCGAGTATATTCATATCAGCGTTAGTTACAGATTGAAGTTGAATGTATTCGATTCAACGTTAGTTACCGACTAAAGCCAAATATATCCGATTCAGTGTACAAAGTTATTTATAACTAAAATTTAAAGTCGCCTCATTCTGGTTGTATATCCATGTTTGTAATGTCCTAGTCTGGTTACTATAGTACAAAGTATTCTTGATTGGGACTAGGACCTATTTGTTTTTCAACATAAGCACTACAATGGTTATTACTCGCCTGAATTTGGTAGTCTACAAAGCAATAGCAGTACAATGTCATTCCAGGGGTATAACCCGTTTAAAAACGGGTATAACTCGCGAAGAAGATCGAATTGCGAGAGGTGCCGAGTCAAGGAGCTCGGGTTATACCATTGCAATGTAATTGGTTACTAAACTAACGACAGTGTGAATGAAACTACCATTAGCAGACTAATATGACTTCATTGATCAACTATGCATTTTAGAGCAGAACCCCCCAGAAAAACACAAATACTTGCCTATTTGTGTTTTTTTACTTTATTTAGTATTATTACTTGTGGAAGTCAAAGTTCTTAACTAAGCGTGTGTGAATAATACATGCTTAATTAAGAAAGTAGAAGATTATTTGTGGTAGTTGTAGAGTAAGCGGTACAGTCGATTCACAGATACTAATAAAAGCTGTGAATAGACTTTACCGATGTAAAACTTGACGATTTCGCTAGGTTTCATATCGATAAAGTCAACAACGTCCGGTTAACGCTGAATATAGTGGTCGGTCGCTCGACGCGGAGTCACAAATTACATGGCGGGAAATTTACTCAGCCAAACTCCACGGAAGTTCAGACAGCGTTTGAATTTAATAAATATCTCCATATTTAACATAATGACCGTCCGCGTGGCGGGGCGATTTCCCTTTGCTGCGTTTTGATTAGGCAACTTTCCCACAAGACCGTAATGATATGGAAATAAGAAATAAACTTCATGGTCGTGTTATATAACACGAACATCAAGTTTTTTTTTTTAATGCACTAACCCGTGCTAAGGACGTAATACAGAGAATATTGTAAAGAGGTTCGAAATTTCACTGACACCGGTGAGTCGCCCATTAGCTCAGTTGGTAAGAGCGCTGGCACGGATAGCCAGAGGTCGCGGGTTCGAATCCCGGCATGGGTGGAAATTGTAGCCTCTAAATAGGTTTTTTAAAATCAAGTTTCTTTTCTTCAAGTTTATTTTCTTGTGTGGTTAATATTGACTCTTTATTAACCACACAAGAAAATAAAATACATTATTGTTACTTTACAATAATTAATGAATCCGTCGTGTTTAGTAAGAATCAATTGAAATTAATGACCTCAGGTTTTACAAGTGGCCATCACCATTATTGAGTTATTCACTGGGTTGATAAAGCGTATTATGATAAAAATATATTTTATAACACATTTGCTCAAAAAGTGGCGTACCTATTGCAGGGACGTATATGTATAGCGTTCGAAATGTGGCATATTAAATACTTACTCGAGCTTTTTCTTTCCGAACTGGTGCGTTCTCTTTCCCAACTGTCAAAATAATGTCTACTAACAAGAAAAAACCAACCACGAAGTTTTTACTAAAAAAATTCATCGAAGTTTTTATGATTTATGCAAATATTTCCAGAAAAGAAGCTATTAATTTGTTTCAATATTAGATTTAATATTTTGATTCAATGAGTTAGGTTAGGTTTAATTTCATCTCATTAAATTTCATTTTCATTACATATCAATAAAAAAATCTACTGATGACTTGGCTGTATAGGCATAGTTCCCTATGGCTACCCAGAATGCGTGAAGAAAAAAAAAATCTCTGCTTATATTCCTTTACAGTTGGCGCCGTTTTCCAAAAAAAATCTTTTTATTAAAGTGCTTAATTTTTTCGCAACTATAAATAGTTGTTCAGTACACGTGCGGAACCGTTCATTGCAACTTGTTCCGACTGTCAACACTCACCTTCGGCTGCGCCCCGGCTCCGGTAGACATTCGTCAGAACTCTTTGCAATGACAAGCTTTCCGCACTCGTAATGAAATATACTATTTCCCATTAATTCCACTGACGTATTCCAGTTTGGTCCGGATGACCCGGGTCAAAACTAACAATTCATAGTTTTTTAAGACATTCGAAGTACATTGCGTAGCAGAGTACAGAGTCTAATCGACTTAGCAATTTACTTTGTCATGGCTCAATATTACCAATACACTCAAAAGACCAATATCACCCCAATATGAATAATAACTATTGTGTAATATGCTGGAGTATGACAGACAAATTTCTATAATGAAGATCGTATCTGCCTTAATAGGTAAGTGCAATCGCTATTATACAATTGCTTTATGATCACATGACACGGCGTCTTACCCTTTTTATTTGTGAGCTATATTGAATTATTTAAATTGAAATCAAATTGCAAAAAGTTAAAACTTACCAACTGTTTCTCACCGTCCGTACACCGTCAATTGACCTTTATTAATATATTATGTTGTTTTTTTTTTCGTGGGAACTTTAACCAATAACCAGCTGTTAACAATATATTAGTCGAGTCCTTTTCCTTTTGCCTTATACGTATATGTTTTAAATATTTTACGTAAATATTAATTGTATTTTCTGACCCAAAAGCTTGGATTATTTGTTTATATAAATATAAAATGTGTTACAGATTTTTATTATTTATTTTAAGTGGTCCCCCAAGATACAGACCTTACTTAGTGTGAGGACCTCTAGAAAATTTTGTAATTGGCCTAAGCTATGCACCGTACGTTAATATAAGTCATCATTAAAAATGTGCCTTTATATTTGTGCAATAAATAAATATTTTACTTTACTTTACTTTGACTATTAGTATACGAAAGATGAGAGGCTAATGTGATGGATATCAACCCTTGTATGTACCCACTACTGGGACACGGGTCTCTTTCTGCATCGTAGGACGGATAGGCCATACTTAACCACGAGAGCTAATTCTGAGTTGTTTAATGTAAAAAAACGTAATCTTGTAAGAAGAAATATGCCAAATGATCAAACGGTTAAAAAGTAGAAGAAACCCAAATCCTTTGGGACCTTTGAAATACGTGTGCCTAATATTTGACTTAGCAATTCTTGTGCCCCTCGAGCCAATATTGTATTAGGTACTTACAATTGAATATCTTGAGGGTATACTACGCATCGCGGAATGCTGGAATTCGTCGCCGATACCCTTTGTTAGCAAGTTTACTAGTGAGAAACAGGTCTTTTGTTTCATCCTTTGTCCGTACGTGATTATTGAAGGTATTGATATCATAGATAAACATAACCTGACGCCTGTATCCCAGAGGGGTGAGTGGAGACCAGGGACTGCCACTTGCCACGATCCTGACAGATCGCCTTGACTTCATCAACGTTCATAAGTCGTTGCATGCACGCACGCCGGTTCCGGGTGAAACAATCCATAAAACTCCGGGTACCTTTTATCTTCCCCTTTGCTTATACGTCCTCTAATTGGTCGACGTATATCCGCCTGGGACGTCCCTCACCGGCCTTTGCACTCACAGTGATCAGATAATAATAGATAGTATTGTTAAAAAACTACGAGTTGGAGGTCGTTTTTCTAGCTAAAAAGTATCATTTCTTCAAGCTACTATTGATATTTGCACTACTTTTGTAAGAATGGTTAGTGTGCAAAAGGTGTATTTTTTTCAGATGCTTGTGATACTTATTGCAAGTTTCTGAATTAAGAATTTCGCTAAGTAAATAGTTAACTGTAGTGCTGTCTCTTTGAATTTCTCAGAAACGAGCGTGACAGAACGTTACTAATGTATTTACTTAGTGAAATTCTAAATTAAGAAACCGGCCGTTAGAGCTTTAAAACACTAAAATATTTAATTTAATTAATATCATTACAATGCAGTAACAATATAAGTTTGTAAAGTTTTGATTGAAATCGAATTGAAAATTTATCAAATCTACCTAATATAATAATAATATAAAGTTATTCTATTTTGAAGATACTACGATGATATTAGAAGCTGAATGCATTATTAAAATAGTAAATATTATATTAAAAAAATTTAAACACTTAATTTCATTAGTTATCCAGCAATGACCAGTTCCGTTTCGAGTTATTAAATCAATCCCGGTCCCGGGTTTGAATCCCGGCTGGGAATAAAAAAAAAGCCTAGGTCTTGAATGTTTACATGTTTGTGATGTCGTTGTTTCTGGTTCCCACGACACAGGGTATCCTAGTGTGGGGCCAGAAGCAATGTATGTGCCAGAATGTAAATGTAAAATAAAATCAATATCTTTTGCAAACAATATTTGAGGCGGTTTTCACGCGAGGATTCTCGTATCTAAGTCGATCATTATAACCGGAACAAACATAAACATCAATACAACTTTCCATTTTGTTCACACGAAAATCCCTCTTGATTATTTATTACGACACTTTGACAGTCCTCTAGGCATTTGGTCACAAAGTTATAAATAACTCGACGTCACTGCAAAACAGTTGAAGACGGACAAAAACTGGAGTCAATTTGAAACGAACTTTTGAAAGAGTCATTTATATTGTCTCGAGATAGAGCTCGATAAGTCTTAATTTCACAAAAGTTTACGATGCAGAAGTTAATCTTAGCTTTATTTTATTTTGCACATTTCCGCTTTGCTTGCGTCTAGCACCCAATCACCAGTAGATATCTCTTATTAATACCGTTAATCTTTGTTACAATGTGGTCTTTATAAAGTGATATAAAAAATAACGCCCACATTATACGGCCACGTAAACAGTTCGATCTAACTTTCCTATTCAAATTGTTAAATAACAAAATTGATTCGCCCATAGTTTGCTTTGAAGTTACCTAATAAATTAGTTGGGAGATACAGAACTCCTTATACCTATTTGGACGCTCATGAAAACAGAGGTTTTGAAGTGCGTTTAAATGTAACCCTATCCAACAGTAATAGTTACATTTTGCTGCATGTTATAAGCGGAAATATTAAAAATTAATATTAAAATTAGAATAATTGTACTTACTTTATTGTATAACAGAATACATAACACTCTTTATTTTTGTAAATTCTCGGCACTATAGGTATATTTATCAATTATTGTAATTGTTAATTACTTTTCCTATAATGACTGTTTGTTGCCAAAATAAAATAAATAAATTATTAACGATGGTAAAACGAATCATAAGTGTCGGAAATACATGTCATCGAAACGGAGGATTTAGTACTTAATACTTTTTTCACTGTATTTTTGGAAGTTATAAAAATCGCTAGAAAACCATCGTTAACTCTTTTTATCCCACTCTTCTTCTTCAAAGATTTTTTTATTATCGAGGTCATGGTCTATCTGTGTATCAAATATCTATGTTAAGTTGTTTATACGTTTCAACTAATCAACTTTAACACATTGTAATAATAAAATATCTATCAGAAAGCGGCAGTTTCTACTGAACGACATAAAGAACTTTTGCTACAAGATAAACTTTGAAATCGAGAAAAATCAGCTGCTATTTATTTGCCAATTTAATTTTAAATTGTGACAAGTTGTAGTAGTAAATATATTTAGTATTGACGAATTAAAATAAATTTTTGAGTTCCCCTTTCATTCGGACTTACACAATATGAGGATATTTTATACCCCATGGCTAAGTTTTATAATAGTGTGGTTTGAGAGCCATAGCAAAATTAACTTCTCTTAACAATAGCCATCGAATATGCTAGTTTGTTTTAAAAAATGTACTTTATTTGCGTTTTTCAAAATCATCTCGATGCTTGACACAAACCCGAATCTCTGAGTACCATTAGCAGCGAGCCAGTGCGGTGCTTGCGCATCGCGGTTTTTTTAGCAAATGTGTAGTCTCAACACCACACGCTTACAGTGATGGAAAACAACGTGGGAAAACCCGCGACTTAGTTGGCTCCGCACATATAGACAAGTCTTTCCTGTGGGGTAGGTTGACTAAGCTGTTAGGATGGTATAGGTGCTGGGCAAGCCTATACCATCTAAAAAAACAATTTCCTATTCACTGCAGCGTCCGAGTGGTCCCTTCGCCCGTCTAGGTGAGTGAAGATGCCACTGGACGCTATATAAATCATCTCATTATGTAGATGCAGAGGACAACTCTTATTAAAAACTACACCAATACTGTCCTTCTGTTTGTAACAATATTAATTGGCTCACAAGTCCAGCCACAAAGTCAACAGCATTTAACTACAGATAGAACCTCTTTCAATCCAATACCTTTCCAAGTTCTTAGCTGTATACTATCCGGTCCTTTCCACGTCATTTTATTCTTTATCACAGGTTAGCCACAAGAAACTCATCAATATTGTTTTTAACTGCGGTGACTAGTTTCAACAAGGGTATTATGTTACTTCTCGTTAGTTTTTGAGATCGGTGTCTTTTCAAAAGAAAATAAAACTTCCAACAAGGAAAGGGAGAAAAGGAAAGTTTGTGATAAAAACCTGCTAGGTAACCGACATAACAAAGATTATATAACCTTAAGGGCATCCAAATTCTGCTTAATAAGTTTTTTTTGTATAACATAACATTTACATACTGGCACATACATTGCTTTTGGCCCCACACTAGGATACCCTGTGTCGTGGATACCAGAAACAGCGACATCACAAACATTGAAACATCCAAGACCTGGGGATTTTTTTTGTCTTCATCTGAGGATCGAACTTTGGGCCTCTAGCATGGAATTCAGATGCGCTACCGCTGGGCTAAAGAGGTCGTCAAAATATTTATTAAACAACCATTTGTGTTTGTATTTTTGTTCATATGAAGTACGAATTAAAAGTCAAGCGTTTTTTGGTTATAACCTCTTTAAAGTGCAATATAAAATCTTATTGCACTTTAAAGAGGATTTCTAACGCCACCGATAAAAATAACCGCACTAGTGCAACTTCGATAGGCTCACCGAGGGTTTTGTACAAATTTTTAAGTCATCATCATTAACCCATTATGGCCCCACCGAGGGGCACGGATCTCTTCCGTGAGGAAGGTATAGGCCATACTCCATCACGGCGGCCAATTCCGTATTGGTGGAGGCTTGCACGACTAGTGGCCGGTCTTACTGACAGAAACCTATTTAGAGGCTAAAAATTCCACCCATGCCGGGATTCGAACCCGTGACCTCTGGCTATCCGTGCCAGCGCTCTTTCCAACTGAGCTAATGGGCGACTCACCGGCATCAGTAAAATTTCGAACTTCTTTCCACTATTCTCCGTATTACGTACAGGCAGCGACATCTGGCTGAAGAAAATTGCATCACTTACAGCCCCGAGTACCTACTTTGCAGTTAGGTTTCTACATCAGAATAATATCGTTGTACCCACATGATTACTATTTTTATTTTTAATGCACTAACCCGTGCTAAGGACAATTTAAAAAACTATTTATTAAGGACAAATTATCCTTAGCACGGGTTAGCGCATTAAAAATAAAAATAGTAATTACTGTCAGAAGTTTTGAAGCCGCCATAAGGCCTCTGATTTGGCTTAACGACTGTCATCTATCTACGGCAGCGTGCACCAACTGTTTAACGTGCCTTGTGGAGCACGGAACCGCTCGGAAAAATGCCACTAGCGTTAGTCATAGACGATTTACTCATCCATGCACTGAACGCGCCCTGTGTTGTTTAACCTTAGTGATCGTTTAAGATCACTTAGGCAGCCGGGGCTACAAGCGATTCTCAATTTTTTGGGTATTTACGTATTATAAACAGCTCAAGAGTCTTGCGGTTTTTCCAAGGTTTTCCAGAACAACAAAGACTATATTTGTATGATTTTATTGCAAGTAAAATCATCCCATTGTTTTCAGTTTTCAGATTCATCCCTGTACTTGTAGTATAAGACGTTATTACTTGACAAATTGTATACTTATAGGCTACCGAAAAGTAGAACATAACTTTTTATTTCCTCGATATAATTATAAGTTTCAGCCGTATCTCCTTTACGTAAACTTAGTAGGTTAATTACAGGTTCTAGATTCTGAGTTTGAGTCTAGACTGTAGTTTGAGTGAGCTTAAATTTTTACCTAATACATCCATGACTTTCCGGGGACTTGACGGACAGACGGACAAAGTGATCCTATATTTGATCGTGCATCGTAAATTTGCTGTATTTCTTTAAATTAAACTTGACTTAGCGATAGCGAAGGGGGGTGTTACAAACCATATGACAGCATTTACCACATACGGCCTAAAATGCCGTAGAACTCGATGCATGTGAGTTAGTATTTAAGATAAAGCTGTATTTGTACTTAAACTATTTTATGTAATTATTTTTTATGTGATGCTTTATGTGTGTGTGTCTTTAAGCAAAAATAAATGATTTATCTATCTACCTATTTTTGTTTGCGACGTGATGAAAAGTTGTCTCTGCCTACCCCTCTGGGATACAGGCGTGAGGTTATCCCGTCACGCGCTTAGTGTACATACGTCTGTACACTAAGCAAACCGGCGCGCGCAATCACCCAAGCGCTTAGTGTACGGACGTGGAGCGCGAAAGACGTATGTTATGTACACTATGCAACGCTCAGATTGGACTCTTTTTATCTATGCTCTGTGCATTCTCTATGGAAAATATCTGTTGTTTTATTGGCCAATGGTTAGTAAGGATTACTTTTGCCAACCAATCAAATGATGTGACGTGAAAAAAATTTAATTCTCATTGAAACCACATGACCTTGCTAGGTCAGACGCCATTTTACGTTTTCAATAGAATTTGCACGAAGTTTTCCTTTTGAAGTTTGGCCGATTTGAACAATCAATTCAGCCGTGAAATAATATAGTACAAGTTACAAAAGTGTTAAAAGGAATGATACAGCACGTTTATTAGGAACAAAGTTATAGTCAACTTGTCGCAATGAGTGATGAGGTCTCAGAAAAGTGTGATCGTAACTTTGCAAGACAGCGTCGCTCTTAAGCAGCGAGGACAGAAGCGTCGTGGGAAGGGAAGCAACTGAAACTGTGTGGTCGATAAAACTATGTAGGTAACTTTAACGCAGGGTTTTACTTAGATGTTCTCATAAGTACAGTTATTAGTTATAGGCGTGTGATAGCAGGTGCGAGCCAAAACAGTACGAAGGCTGCAAGCCCGAATGCAACTCTCGACAACAGTTACAACAGTTACATCGACAACGTTAAGCGAGCATGTGACTGTGTGAGCACAGTCACATGCTCACACAGTCACATGCTCGCTTAACGCTTTTAGAGTGAGAGAGATAGATGCTGATGATTGACAATAGGTATTCAATGTGATGCAGTTATAATGTAATGTGTATACTATCGGTAATGTTTATCATAATTACAAGTATGTAATGATTATACTATTTTTATTTTTAATGCACTAACCCGTGCTAAGGACAATTTTATAAACCTATTTAGAGGATAAAAATTCCACCCATGCCGGGATTCGAACCCGCAACCTCTGGCTATCCATGCCAGCGCTCTACCAATTGAGCCAATGGGCGACTCATCGGCATCAGTGAAATTTCGAACCTCTTTACACTATTCTCTGTATTACGTACAGGCAGCGACATCTGGCTTAAGCAAATTGCATCACTTACAGCCCCAACTACCTACTTTGCAGTTAGGTTTTACATCGGAACGATATCACTGCACCCACATGATTATACTATTTTTATTTTTAATGCACTAACCCGTGCTAAGAACAATTTTAAAAACCTATTTGGAGGCTAAAAAATCCACCCATGCCGGGATTCGAACCCACATTTTTAAGGCAAGCCAGATGTCGCTGCCTGTACGTAATACAGAGAATAGTGTAAAGAGGTTCGAAATTTTACTGATGCCGATGGGTCGCCCATTAGCTCAATTGGTAGAGCGCTGGCACGGATAGCCAGAGGTTGCGGGTTCGAATCCCGGCATGGGTGGAATTTTTAGCCTCTAAATAGGTTTTTAAAGCATGTAATGGTTTAAAGGGCCAACCCGGACATGGCCCCCGTGGTGGAGTATGGCCTTACCTTCCTACAATGCAAGAAGAGACCCGTGCCCCAGCAGTAAGGATATACAGGGTTGCGATCGAGGTGTGTGTGAGAGAAAACAGTAACACAAAGCTTTGTATAGAAATTGCGTCGTCCAGTCTTTCCGTGTGGGCTTCGTCACAAAAGGTTTTTGCGTGTCTTTTCCGCGACCTTTCTTTGTGGCCGCTGCATAAACATTCAATAACATTACCTTTACTCGGTACACGTCGTCAGACTATACTAGTCCACTGCTGGACATAACCGTCCCCTGAAAACCGCCACGTTGTGTATCATAGGGGGTAATGCCCATAATCCTCACGCTGGGCTTGCGGGTTGGGATCGCAGTTCGGTGGAATTGTACTGCAATTGCGCTGCTGCCCACCCTCCGGTTTGTGTCCCTTAGTGGCCTTTTACGACACCCGCGGGAAGAATTGTGTTGGTTCTATTCTCTAGGCCGACACCACACAGCAGTTCGTGATTTTATTATTTTGTTAACACTGATTTTCCCACGAAAATTATCAAAAGGAAACGTGATGACTGAACAATTTCGTTGTCGCAATTTTTAAGCTTACAGGACTATTACACATGTATCCACGAACAATTTGTAACAAGAGACCGACACCGAAATATTAAAAATATATGAGCCGTACCATACAATTTATGTGCTCTATCCAATGTATAATATAGCAGTGTAAGTACTATTCAATGTATAATATAGCAGGCACAGCTAATAGTTTTTTCTATATATTTGAGTTTCCCTCATACGCGTTGTTTGTATTGATGACCTTCAAGATACACTGGACTTTTCTAAAACACCTAGTGGGTATACTTCAGTCTGTAGGGGCAACACCTTCTCTTAGAGAGAGAGGGGGAAAGGTACAGTATAGTCTAGACTCTAGCGTAGAATAGCCCTTAGGGGTTGTTTTACTCATTAATATACATTTTATTATTAGAACTATCCTGCAGTCACAAAAAATATATGTGTCACAAACTTAGTGCAACTTCCTTTACAATCGCTTTTGTGAAAACCGGAACGTATAATTGTAACCCGGCAAATGTTACAAACGCTCTATGCGGCTTAAAAAGAAGTAATTGCGTCCTTCTCTGTTTCAGAAACGACTTCTTTAAATTAGAAGCTTGAATTGTCTAGCTACGACAAAACGCATACTTACATCTTTACACATTTAAAAAGCCACACAAAGCTAACCAGTGCTACCAATGCAAAAATATATCGTTATCAACCCTTGTATGTCCCCACTGCTGGGGCACGGGTCTCTTTCTGCATCGCAGAAAGATATATATGAACTTCTAAAATTTGTTTAAATATTTTAATTTTGATAACTTACAGTGAGACGCTGATATGTATATGATATACCTAGTCGAGAATTTTCTATCAAAGGCCTGTATTTTATCAGATTGGTAGTACTTATATTGATTTTATCATACTTAAGATAAGAATATTCTTTATTGTACACCAGGAAAAAACAAACAAAACATAATCAAAAAGATACAGTACAATTGGCGGCCTTATTTCTTAGAGCAATTTCTTCCAGGCAACCCACGATGGAGATACTTAACTTTTAAATATTTGTTGATGCTGTCTTTATCAATATCAAGGGCATCGATTATGTATTATACTCATACATCATTGGCATGAACACAAATTCGAATATGCTACGCTTTCGAGGTAGCATATTCGATGGAATGCAAAAATGTTTCACAAGTCCCGACCGTGAATCTGTCATCAGCACTTTGTTTTTGCCGCAAAAGTTACCAAAATAGGTTGACCTGCGGTCGGGTTTACTAAAATGTGCTAAAGGAATCCTGTCCTAATTTTGGTTGCAGAGCGCCATAACTCATCACATAGCTAAGGCATGTGCGAGTACGTTGTGCAGTCGACTGTACAGTACATCTTTATCGATTCCGTGTCTGAGCTCAGTAGTACAAGTTTCCGAAGATCTCGCAGTTCACCGAGACAGACTCATCAGAGGCAAGTCTTGCAATTACAAGTGGAACTAACTGCACATTTATTGGTCAGTGACTGTTGTTGAGACAGCTGCAGAAATACTAGGAGCGCGGACGGAATAACACGGTTATTTCGTCCACAACTTAAAGTGACAAAATTTTTTTTGTCACAAAATGATCCGTTTTGAGTAAACCTGTGCAGTATGGTTGGCACGCCACTAAAACAATAGAGATGCGAAATTTAGATAACATAAATGTATTTGAATTGTTTAGCTGTTTTTTTTTGAGAATTACAACCGCAATTTAAACAATTTAAAAAAGTATATAAAAATAAGAAAAAGTAACTAAATAATTTTATTAATTTATTATGAGGCGTTCAGCGAACGACGTACTCACCCTGGGCAACAATTAACGAGTCTTTTTACCCTGATTGGCAAATCTATTTACCATGATGGCTTGATACCGACACTTCTTCTTCTTCTTCAGGCTATACTAGTCCACTGCTGGACATAGCCCTCTCCTAAAGAGCGCCACAGCGCAACGTTGTGCCATCATTGGGGGGTAATACCCATAATCCCCACGCTGGGCATGCGGGTTGGGGATCGCAGTTTGGTGGAATTGTACTGCAGGGGCGCTGCTGCCCACCCCCTGGTTTGTGTCCCTTAGTCGCCTTTTACGACACCCGCGGGAAGAATTTGGGTTGGTGCTATTCTCTAGGCCGACACCACACAGCAGATACCGACAGATCAGTGTTATTATTGATACGGCAATTGCCGTAATATACGGTAATTCATGGATGTTTTTACAAATATACGGCATACGGCAGGATTTCGACTACCGTATCATATAATACGGCAATTCAAGTCCAACGTGCTCGTAAGCTTATAACAAAAAACGCTACAAACAAAACGTGGATTTCCCAAAGAAATTTTTCCTGCTGACAAATATTGAACTAGATGTCTCATGCTATCTCTTTTATACATCCCACTCTTAGCTAAACAATCTATTCGAAAACAAGGCGATTGCACAAAATTTCAGGTGTCAGGAGATATGCTTATCAAAATGAAAAACAAAGAAAAATATTCATTGCACAAGCAGTGTATTGGAAACATATATGATGAAGAAAATATAGAAAGATGAAAATGTTCTTATTTTTTTTTGTGTTTCAATCACTAATCATTTAATTAAATGATAATACGGTAGATCTGCGATTTTGTTTCATAAATACGGCAATTTAAAGTTTTAGATACGGCAACCAAGATTTTGACGATAATAACACTGCGACAGATACCGATACGCTATGAAGAAAAAGATTAGAAGTTGCTATTTTTTACGTCTATCACGTATTTATCCTAATGTCACTGTGACGCCAGCATATACTAATTGCAAGCGATCTTCATGACGATCTTAGAAATTAAATGAGTGCCATGCTAACATAATACGAAGTGAAGACTAATCTTTATTTTTTTACCCGACTGTGGCGAAGCCCAAAAGGAGGGTAATGTGTTTAGTTCGTATGTATGTATGTATGTATGTATGTATGTATGTATGTATGTATGTATGTATGTATGTATGTATGTATGTATGTATGTATGTATGTATGTATGTATGTATGTATGTATGTATGTATGTATGTATGTATGTATGTATGTATGTATGTATGTATGTATGTAAGTATGTCCGATTCTATGTTCCCTCATAACTCCTTAACCAGTGGACAGATTTTGTTAAACAAGGTGTCATTCGATTCGGCATCCTTGCGCGGGTGTCATAGGCTATATAAAATCATAATTATGCGATCAGAACCGTGACGAAAAATAAAATTCGTTAAGAAGCTTCGTTAAAGTACAGCTAGGAGCCACTAGATGGCGCTGTTATATTTAGTTTATTGAATTCGAATACTAATTTTATTAAACTACCTCTAACAGGTTTGAAATATTTAAAGCAGAATTTTGCGGATGACGTAGGTTACATAAAATCAGCATTAATAGAGAACCAACGGAACAAAAAATTACATTTACTTCTAAGCAATTAAAGTACCACCTTTAGCTACTAGATGGCGCTGCTATATTTTATTTATTCTAATACATGTGTATACATAATTTCGGCTTTGGTCTACATGTAAACAAACCATTTATAGAATCGGTACAAATACAGAAAGAAATAATTCCTATAAAGTGGTTTGATCCTTCTAGATCATTCATTTAATTAAAAAATATAATTTTGTTTAACTACGCCTAACACGTGTAAAGTATTTAAAAAAGAATTTTGCGGTTGTAGTAGATTACATAAAATCAGCATTAATGGAGAACAAACGCAACATAAATAATATTCACTTCTAAGTAATTAAAGTAGTGTAAAGTACTGTATTAGTTCCTCTACCCAGCCACAGATGGCGCTGTTTGTGTTCTAAATTGCGGTTTGGTTTTGTCCGAAGGTCCTAGATAATATTATTAAACAAAAACCATTTTTATCGTGCGCCCTCCTCGGTGTGCGCTCTCCTCGGCCTCGAGGGGGGACGCTCCCGATGTGGGTTAGGGGTCTGTAGGACCAAAACCAGTCCCAAGGTGGTGTTTAGTGGGTAGGCGCACTTCTTGTGAGTCTCACATTGGCAGCACGGCCGGGTCCGTGCTATTATGCATGAGCATTCACCACCTCCCTCCCCCGTGTCCTCCGGAGGGTGCCCTTTATAGGGCTAAAAAAAACATTTTTATGATTAATTAGAAATTGGTTAGTATTTGAGCGCTTGCGAATCACTTCGACCAATACTGACTGTCCACCAATATTGGGACGACTAGTGACGTAGGTAATATACCTCGCTTCCGCGCTATGGTACGAGACTCGTACTCTTACTACGTACGTAGTACGTAGTACTGTACTACTCGTACTACGAGTAGTACAGTTACTGTAATCCTTAGTTTCATATTGCTTCAATAAATAGATCCCTGAGTACGTGCTGTCGTGCTGAAACAACGTTTCTCTTCTTGTCTGCTGAAACCCTGTCCTACAGTACCACTTTTAGCCACTAGATGGCGCTGGCATATATTTATTCTATTACATGTATAAATTTACATAATATAAGCTTTGCTCTACATGTAAACAAACCGTTTATAGAAACGGTATAAGTGCTAAAAGAAATAATGCCTATAAAGTGTTTATTTCTTTCTACGCCATTCGTTTATCTCATTAATTTAAGAAATATCAACCTTATAGGGTTAAAATAATTAATTTCTTAGCTCTGATATTAATTTCCTACTGACACTTAGACCAAAACTAACTAAACAAAATATTACACTATTTTTATTTTTAATGCACTAACCCGTGCTAAGGAACAAAAAATATATTTTATTTTATTTTATATATTTTGTTTAAATAGGTTTTTAAACAAAATATATAAAGTGTAGCATGTAACTCCTTTTCCCCTGTGCGGTCATAGTCAGACAAGCTGGGTTCAAAGAAGAAACAATAAAAGAAAAAAAAAATATTTGAACGCTCTCACTGGTAACCGAAGACGGATCCTCCGTGACCTCGTATCGTAGGACCCATGAAATAAAAAAAATTCTAGCTCTATTCATCTTAACGAATTTTATCTCGTTTCCTCCGAAAATAAGATTATGATTTTGTGTTAGGTTTCCTGTTCACTTGTGAGACCAAAGATTGCTTATCTATACCTACCTAAATATTCAGTAAAATTTTTAATGCTTTAGGGGGCCACCTCAAGATGAATTTGTTATAGTTTCATTTTAATTCCGGTAATATTTTGGCATTCAGAAAACCAAGATTTTGTATGTCTCTACGCCCATGCCACAACTCTAAGTAACTACGCCAGGCCGAAGGCCGAGTCCCATCATGCGGGTGCGAAGAAACTTGCCGCGACGAGGTTGAAGGCCGAGCTCAGCTCAATACAGGTTGCGGCACGGCCGAAGGCTGTGAAGCGGGCTAGAGGAATACTCCCACGGCGATTCCAAATGATGAGCTCTATTTACGCTGATGCCAAATGGAGAGAATAGTCTCGGAATAGTCGGTCGAAAGCCGCGACACTTACTTAAAGTTGCTGTTAGGAGGAAACCTGTCGCGCCTTTGTACAAGCCGCGGCTGAAGGCTCAGACCATTTATGTTCCCATTCACAAGTCCTTATTCTAAGTAATTAGCGAGACCGAAGACTGGGCCCAGCAATGCAAGCACGAAGAATTCTACTCTGGAGATGTCGAAAGCTGAGCGCCGTTCAGGTCAAGGACATAATTCGTGACTATTCCAGTACCCACCTACAATCGTTAACATTTAATAACTAGGTGCAGTGGAGCGTTTTTAGGCTACATAAAAAACAGACAATTTATGTAAGGATAATAAAGAAAAAAATCTGTCGTTTCCTTTGCAAATATTCTAGATCGTTTAACACTATTAGACCATATTCAGTATACTAATTTAATTCAGGCAGGTGGTACCTATGACTATATCAAACAAGTATATCAGTAAAAATATTTATGATTTGCCGCGACATATCCAATGTCGAACAAAAGAAAATAAAGCAATAAACTAACATTCATTTAGGAAATAAAATAATTAAAGCATGTAAGCAGAACAGATGGACCTTTAAATTTTATTGTTTTACTGAGTCACTAAAAGGTCAAAAATAAAAAAAAAATTTAAAAAAATAAAAGAACCCGACTGCAGTGATAAATCAACTGAAAGGGAAAAAATAAGATAATTTTATTTTCAAATGCTAATGTCGAATCAGAAGAGTTCATGCTGCTTTACTTGAGGGACCAAATAATATAACTTTATAAGCATTATTTGCTCAAACTGTTGCATTTATTATTTTATATAAAATGATGCAGTCGGGACCCATTAGAGGACTTTAAACAAACAGTAATGGGTCCCGACTGCA
The DNA here is from genome assembly GCA_934045075.1 of Yponomeuta sedellus. Classification (NCBI taxonomy): domain Eukaryota; kingdom Metazoa; phylum Arthropoda; class Insecta; order Lepidoptera; family Yponomeutidae; genus Yponomeuta; species Yponomeuta sedellus. Next base: position 9,953,127 of record OW203730.1, on the reverse strand, counting down.
ACATTTTATATAAAATAATAAATGCAACAGTTTGAGCAAATAATGCTTATAAAGTTATATTATTTGGTCCCTCAAGTAAAGCAGCATGAACTCTTCTGATTCGACATTAGCATTTGAAAATAAAATTATCTTATTTTTTCCCTTTCAGTTGATTTATCACTGCAGTCGGGTTCTTTTATTTTTTTAAATATTTTTTTTATTAGGATTAATGTCTCACACTTTTTGGGTAGTCTTTGAACTTCTTCTTCTTTTTCTTTCAGTGCCTCTCCACTATTGACGGTAAGCCTTCAGCTCTGCATATACATCTCTCTGCAAAGCGAAATAGATCTTCGACGCTGGCAACTCCAGTCCAATCTTTAATGTTACGGGGCCATGATTTTGTTCTCCCACCAGCACGCCTCTTCTCCTTGACCTTCTCCCACATAAGTTATCTTCTAACCATCTTATGTTATCTTTTGAACATAAAGAAACTTTGTTTAAAATGTTTGGTATTCATAAAAATATATTAACTAAACATTTCATTAAACCTAAAAAATAACTACACACATACAAAATATTTAAGATATAGACTTTTTTTTCGAATAACACAAAAGATTAAGATCAAACAAACACCTAAAATTTCAAAAGGTAGAAAGAAACACCCGTTTTTGTAGACCATTCGTAACTAACTTTATAGTTGTGTGCTAATGAAGATGCTAGCGTAGCTGTGTTAGCTAAGAGGTAAGGTGTTGTGTTGATGTGTCTGTGAAGTTGAGTCATTGCTCTGAATATTGGTATTTAGATATGTTAATTTTGTCGGTTACCTGAGAGGTTATTGTTAATTAATCTCAAGGATTCCTAACTAGGAGTCTTATTAACTTACTCAAATAAATCAGTCAATTACCCGAGTGGTTACAGTCACATTATCGTTACAATTTCAAACTAAAAGTAAACTAGTTAGGAATCATTAAGGTTTTACAGTAGTTAATTTACAACTTATACATTTAGATAAATAGGCAAACTAATGATAGCATTTACTTTACTAGCAAAGCATTTTGAAACGTAGGCCTATACTTAGTAACAACAAGGTTGTAGTGTAATTAGTAGGCCTATGCCATAGGAAATACAAATGAATACGTGCGGAGCCAACCAAGCCGCGGGTCAGGAGCATATAGGTTGATTTTAAAAACCTATTTTGAGGTTAAAAATTCCACCCCTGCCGGAATTTGAACCCGTGCCAGCGCTCTTCCAACTGAGCTAATGGGCGACTCGCCGGCATCAGTAAAAATTCGAACCTCTATTATCTGTATTAAGTACATACATAATTAAGTGTATAGGCAGGGCAAGTCTACTCAGTAGGCTTGCCCAGCTATATGAAAACAATGTTCCAGGCAATACAGCGTCAAGAGGACGATTTATAAATCATCTCATTACAAATATGTAAAGGCCAATAAGAAAGGTCTAATTAGCGGTACTGAAGAAACAATTTTGAAGCTTCGCATTTCTATAATACCAAAAGCATTTGACAAAAATAGCTATTTCAACAGGTTACGATTTGACTACACTCTTCCCGATTCCGTTAAAGAAATCGCGCAAATCCTTTCACAAAAAGTCATGAATTGGAAAAAGGGATTCCCCAAGAGAACTACCTGTACTAGTTAAATGAAAGATGGCCGCAGAACAGAGAAAGGAAGTTAAAAAACTTTTCCAAGAATAAATTAGGTGTTTTATGGTTCCTTTTCTTTCTGTGACCAATAACTGCATAAATTCATAGGGGAACTGACGCGGAAATGGAACGGTCAATAAAAAGTTCAGAAAACGCCTTATCGAGAAAGTTTCGTACAATAAAACACATATGTGCCTAGGTTCTTTTGTGATTCTAGTAGCAACCGCCATCTAGTCTAAGCCACATAAAACAACAAATCTCTCTCTGAACAGCGCAGAGTTACTGAGCAATTTGGCAACAGGAACATCTAAAAATTAAGGCTCTATTCAGTTTACTGCGCCACCTCAGAGATGGCACTGACTACTAGGTCATGTTGACTAGCGGCCGCATAGATGGCGGAAAGGACGTGAAAAAGATATTGATAAAAAGATAAACGCATGCGATGAAACTCACACTGAAGACAAGTGGCAAGTGCTATCTCTGAACAGCACTTTTTGGGCAATTTGGCAACAGAAACGCCCAGCTTAAAATTAAGGTCAGTTCACAGTTCTATTCAGTTCACAGCGCCACACCACAGATGGCACTGACTACACCGTCATATTGCCTACCGGCCCCATAGACGCCTGCGGAAATGACGTGGAAAAGACATTCATACAAAATTTAAGTACTGAAAGCATAGGAAGAAACTCACCCTACAGATAGCACTAAATACTCCGTCATATTGGCCAGTGGCCATAGAAGGCTGTGAAAAAGACGTGGAAAAGACATTCATACATACTGTAGGTACTGAAAGCGTACGACGGAACCCACACTGAAGAGACGGGGCGAGGGCGCGAATCCTATACAACCCGTCGCGTCTTTTGAGCGCCCCACGTACCTTCTGTCACTTACGACAAAACTGTGTGGCCGCTGCCAAAGGCTCTATTTAGTTTACAGAACCACCTCACAGATGGCACTGACTACTCCATCATGTCATTATGATATAAGTCTACTTGAACATAGAGGTGCATTTGGTAGAGTTTATGTTTGTATCACCTAGGTGGCGGTGATAGAAATAAAACTTTTAATGTTATCTAGACATTTTTTTAGATTTGTATAAGATTATTGACCCCGCAAACGTTGTTTTGCCCTATAAATTAGTCTATGACCTTTTCTCAGACCTACTACAGTCCATTGTTTAGGTACTTAAAAAATGTAAACAATCTTGATACGTCTTTTCATCGAAATACCCACTTGTTAAATGAAAATCTCTACACTTTACCAATGCAATCTGAAATTTTATGTAATTCCAAGAAATTCAAGTAAAATGTAAATATTTTTATTTATAAAGTGTATATTTACATTCAACTTATTTCATAACCTAAATAAATGTTCTGTAAATATGCAAAATTTTTATTGTTAATATTAGCCGTTTCGGAGGAGTTTGATTACAAATACTAAGATTTTAGTATTTGTAATCAAACTCCCGATTGAGAGGACGGCGTTCTACACCGCTCCGCTACCACCGCTCTTCGTTGAACTATTATCGAACATTATTAACTTAATTCGGGATTCACTAACTTGATGAAATTTGAGATACAGTGTGTTTCATAGTTTTGCCTTAAATGTATATACGAGTATATACAACGTACGGACTATTAATATAATCCTTAGGAACTAATGTTTTTGCTGTAATATAGATATTTTTATTTAATTTATTAAATTACACAGATAAGTAAGATTGAATGCTATAATATCATGGTGATACCTAATTATAAATCTACTTATCTATATACTTTAACGTGTGATAGCAGCAGTCTAAAATATGGACGAAAACCGAAACATATATTCAAATATGACTATGCACCATTTTGCATCGGGTCCCCTACGTAGTTTCGATAGCCGTTGTTGCGAAAAACGTTGTATCGATTTTTTTTCCCGCTGCCTCATAAGTTCGAAAGCTTGTGGACTCGAATGCTGTAGTGGCGAAAGACGCTGTTTCGAAAAACATTTTCACTGCCTCATACGCTCGAATGCTTGTTTGTTTTTTAACTTTGTTTTTTACACTTTATTGCGTAATAAAACTTAAATTACGTACAATGTGATAACAATTACGTACACCTTCGCTCCATCAACGTTCAATACTCATATAGTTCTGTTATTGTTGGCAATTAATAGCCTTATAAACCTTTTTGTGCATAGATACTCGCATAAGTACTCGTTTGTACTAATACCTACTTATAATACTTGTGCAATTGATTAATTTCGAAACTTGATACCACTTCAGTAGTAATTGTTATAGATCAGAACTATATTTTTTGTTACACGTAGAAAATTTGTTAAATAATAATAAATGTAGATTTAAACTAAATTTGTTTTGTTTTATTCACTACTTGATTTTTTTATACGCATTAAGACTGAATGAATCGAAATGACAAGCATTCGAGCGTATGAGGCAGTGAAAATGTTTTTCGAAACAGCGTCTTTCGCCACTACAGCATTGGAGTCCATAAATTTTCGAACTTATGAGGCAGCGGGAAAAAAATTCGATACAACGTTTTTCGCAACAACGGCTATCGAAACTACGTAGGGGACCCTTTTGCATCGCAGTCTGTGATCGTAGTGTTATTTAACTGTAGTAAATGTGACTAGAAGCACTCGTGGCCTAGCAGAATCAATTACTAGAGTTAAGCAACAACAGGCGCGGTCTGCTGCTGGATGCGTGACCATCCCGTGATTACCGCTAGTGGCATTTTCTCCGAGCGTTTCCGTGCTTCACAAGGCACGTTAAGCCTTTGGTGCCGGCTGTCATGTAATGGCAGTCGTTAAACCTTGTCGAAGACCCTATGGGCGCCTTCATAACTACTGACAGTAAGGCCCGCCACTCTCTTACATTCCTCCACCAACCCGCGCTTTGGCCCCCTGGTAGAGTACGGCCTAAACTTCCTGTGATGCAGGAAGAGACTCGTCCCCCAGCAATGGGGACATACAAAGTGTTGATCGTCAAACGTGACTTGATCCCCTTTTACAAACTGCTGTGACAATCGCGGAATTTGACTACGTAATAAAATGCCTGCGTTCATGCTACTACAATCGAATGTTGATAAAGTGACAGAGGTCTGTTATAATCCTGGCAAGTTACAAGCGTTGGCCTACCCCTCTGGGATACATCCGTGAGTATTATTATATCTATGCTTATTAATAGTATTGAATTACAAAAATAACTAGTTAATTGAAAGTAATGCCAGATAGAAGGCTAGAAAAACACATCGCACCTTTTCTCGAAGAAGAAAGATGTTATTGTTCGGTAATAACATTTTACGTTTTTCTTATGCCCGACTATAAAGTGGACCCAAAATGATATCATAAAAAAATTATAGCTCTCCTGTACTGTGCAAAGAACTGAAATATTTATTTTCATATTTCCACGCAGAGTGCGTACTGTCAGAACAAACAGTTAGAATGTCTAAATACTAAAAGGGCACATGTCACATTTTAACCCAATTTTTTTTAATGCTTTAATCACTAGTCAACACATATCTACACCGTTTTCTGTCAAAACAGCACTTGTCCGCCCTTTACACGAACAGTTAGCGACTTGTCTATTCTTACTAAATACTAAAAGGGCACTTGTCCAGGGACATGTGCTCTTTTAACAATTAATTGGACGGCCTTGGTGGCGCAGCGGTTTGGCACGCTGACTGTAAAACCAAGGCCTCGGGTTCGATCCCCGGCCAGGTCAAACTAGGAAACGAACTTTTCTAGTTTGTCTCGGGTCTTGGATGTTATCTATGTATTTATTGTATTAAATCTATCGTCGAGTTAGCACCTATAACACAAGTCATTTAGTTGTACTTAGTTTAGGGCTAACGAGATCTGTGTAAATATGTCCATGAATATTTTATGTCCATGAATATTTATATTTAAATTTAATTTTTGAACGCAGCCTAGAAGGCGTCAAAAAAATAAACGTCACCTTCATTCGTTTTGTGGCGGTTTTCTTTCTGAATCTTTTGGTTTTTGGTATATTTTTTTGATTTGTGTTATAATTTTCAAGGTTCCCTAAATATTATTATCCACTTAAACGTCCGGGTCGCGCGGCCACGGAAGCCTTAAGTATAAAACTGTTTTAGCGAAAGAATTTATTGATGGCCTTACATCTGCCCGTTTTGATTTAAGGAGAACAAATCAAAAAAACTTGCAACTGCCTACACAAAAAATGCACAGCTCTGTTGTTCCCATAGCAAAGAAAAAAATGGTTGTTCTAAAAGAACTCCAACAATACATACCCGAAGAATACCTGTAATTTTGGAATAGCATTTATAATTGGCCTGTAGAATAATAAGAATAAAACTAGAATATGACATAATATAGCCTGAAAAAGAAGATGAAGAACAAGAAGAAGAAACTAATAGGTGATAACTATAGGTGGTTAACGAATGCAATATAACTTTTTTGATTAACTTTGTGTTTGATTTTATTTAAATATTACTTAGATTGATTACCATTTAAGTGGAAAAAGAGCACATGTCCATGGTAATACATACCTAATTACTAAAAGGTCACTCGTCCATGATATTTTTATGGCTCTTTTTAAGCATTCACAAAGAAATATGCAATTTTTTAATATGGATTAGGTTGTCATGTACATTCTCAATAGCATAAGTAAAAACCAAGTTTGTATCTTCATTCTTTCAAAAACTAAACAGTTATTTCTATCTCCTGTAAAATTTCATTCAGAAATAAATAGGGGACAAGTGCCCTTTTAGTATTTAGACATTCTTATGGTGTCCTGCCTTTTCGCAGAAAATTGTTACGCTGATTATCACTTGCCAACCAACGTTTCACCTATTTTTTACCTTGACAACAAACGATTTACAAATTTTTGTATCGCAATGTTTCATTTGGTAGGATTATTGTTAAGCTGATTATTATAATGACACAAAACGTTTTGGGAATTTATTATTTGTCAAGTCTTTTACTAGGCAAACAACTATTAGATGAATAAAGTTTCGTTCGATTTCGTTTCGAATAAAGTAATGTTCCCTTTTCATACATTGATTTTATGATAAAAAAAAAATATTTGCATTTTTAATTTAAGAAAAATATTACTGGGAATGGAAATATTACTGGCTAGAGGGGTGGCCGACGAGACCCAATCTGCGACAAAAATATAGGTGCGACGAAGCGCGTAGCGTAGCGGAGCGCGAAGGAGCGTGTTAGGTTGAACATGTAAGACCGAAGGTTCTCTGCCTTTTTGCAGAAAAAATTTTGGCCGACCGAATGAATAATACCCGTAAAATATACGATACTTAAATATACGCTACGCTAGTTGGCATTTTGAAAGATTTCATTATAAAAAGCAAACCAAACAAACAGTTAATTTTAAGATAGTTTTAGTACAGATAATTTTGTCTGTTTATTACCTAATACAACAGAACACAACATTGCATACTACTGATTACTTTACTTTAGTTTACTTCTGACAGTAAGGCTCGCCGCTGTCTTACAATCCTCCACTAACCCGGACTTGGCCCCCGTGGTGGAGTATGGCCTAACCTTCCTGTAATGCAGGAAGAGATCCGTGCCCCAGCAATGGGGACATACAGCTCTCTGCCTTTTTGCAGAAAAAATTTTGGCCGACCGAATGAATATTACGCGTAAAATATACGCTACTTAAATATACGCTACGCTAGTTGGCATTTTGAAAGATTTCATTATAAAAAGCAAACCAAAAAAACAGTTGGCAACTACGAGGTTGGGAAATCAAAAAAAATATAAGAATAGTTGGCAAATGATTATTCCACAAAATAAAATTATTTGAAACGTTAGTTGTCAAATGATAATCGGCCGAAAATGTTTCTGCAAAAAGGCAGAGAACCCATTCTTATATATTTAAGTAAAAAAAATCTTAAGTTTCTTATCTCCTTACGTCGTCACAAATTGAAAGTACATAATCATTCTTGTTCAACCGGGAAATTCAGTTGTCAGAACAGCCATCATATCGGAACCAAAATACAAGAAAATAACAAACGAATTTACGCAAGTAAAAATTTCCATGTAATACCTATAGAACGTTCTTGATTAGACATTGCTCCTGATAGAAATGCCATGTTCTGGTAAAATATGAGACAGCCTATCTCTCTATCGTTTCTCGACCGAATAACTCCATAAAATAACAATCCCATCTTCCTAATATCCACTCCTATGGGTAATGTAACATTCCCGCGTGAGCACCTATTTTGATGTTTTCTTTCTTCTCGTAGATACAGGTATGTATAGAGTTTCTTCTAAATGTCAACTTAACGTGATGAAATGAAATAAAAATGTTTTATTCAAAGTAGCGCAAAAACTGTGTTGCTTCATAAACGTTACAATTCAAACTAGGTGTCCATTTCAAAATCTAGATCATTTTGGAGAAAAATGGCCAAAAAACTCCAAACTTAATCTTTTCAAAGTTCTTAATTAACAGAATTTACATAATTATTATAAAACATAGAACTCATACATTGTACTGGTATTAATTCCAGACATACTGTCATCTAAATAATCCTTTATGTTATAGTAGCTCTTTTGGTAGCAGGTTGTAGCGTTGCTTCTTGGACACTTATTTTCTTTCTTCCCTTAGTTACACAGGTTAAGGTATACATATATTTTTAAAGTTGATCCAACGTTTAAATGAGTGACCTAAGTAAATGAAAGGTAATTTTGATTATACACTTCTACACTGCTGCCACCATTTTAATTTATTTTGGTGTGCCATACGCTCAGATGCACTTTTTTGCGAAATACCTACCATCATACCATCTTTAAATGTTTATTATTCATTAACTGGCTGCGCGACATAGAAGTACTTTAGATGAAAACAATACTCAAACGCATAATTCATATTTTATGTATTCATATATGTTTAGAACGAAATTGATAGGTATATGATGTTTGTGCTATTTTCGTATTCTTTTTTCTTGCTATGTGAAAGGAATAGCCCGAAGAGTTAAAACTGCAATAGAAATGTATACCACTATTCAACAGGGCCTTTAGATGACTACTCAGATTAATCTGGTAGAAAAAAATTTCGACATCAATTCTGTCGCATCGTGTTATGTTTTTGCTGCATTTAGAGTATTAATAATAATCATTATCATCAAGAGTAATACAATGTTATCTTCAATTGTGCTAGCGAATAAAGTAACAAACAAAATAAAGTCACATAAAGCAATAAGTAACATAGTAATAATAAGTAACATATTCAGATTTGCACCAACTACCCATCTCACTTTTGCTTCAGCAACTCTCCATCGCAGGTTGCCTGGAAGAAATTGCTCTAAGCAATAAGACCGCCAATTGTAATGTATCTTTGTAATTATTTTTTGTTTGTTTTTTCCTGGTGTACAATAAAGAATATTTTTATCATATCTTATCTTATAAAGCTCACAATGCCACTGATTATTTACCTAGTAAATAATGGCAAGACCCTTTTTACTATATCTATGTATGAGAATCACAAGTCATTAGAAAAACCTCCACTGACCAATTTAAGCACGATGAATCTAAACACTTAACCGTTATAAAGCCCAAAATAAAAACAAAGGGACGGTTACTGTCGACGTACCGCGTTCGGTGCATCCAATCAAAATCTCACATGAATGGACATCGAAGAGCTTTCATTCGGTTTAAATTCTATTTTAACTTCGGTCCGCATACCCCTCGCTTTAGAACATTTTGCTTACAGTCATGGTAAGTGCTATCTTCTCCACTACGTCGACGTACTCTACAATATTTTGTATATATACGAAGTTGTATTTCTGACTCGCGATGCTCATACATTAAACGGGTCTAATCGCGATTATATATTTAGTAAAACAACATTACTTTAAAAACCTATTTAGAGGCTAAAAATTCCACCCATGCCGGGATTCGAACCCGTGACCTCTGGCTATCCGTGCCAGCGCTCTTTCCAACTTAGCTAATGGGCGACTCATCATCAGTGAAATTTCGAACCTCTTTACACTATTCTCTGTATTACGTACAGGCAGTGACATCTGGCTGAAGTAGATTGCATTACTAACAGCCCCGAGTACCTACTTTGCAGTTAGGTTTTTACATCGGAATAATATCGCTGTACCCACATGATTAGCCGGTGGGTGGAATTTTTAGCCTTTAAATAGGGTTTTAAAATAGTCCTTAGCACGGGTTAGTGCATTAAAAATAAAAATAGTATAAACATTACTTTAAATCTCGACTTTTTGACAACGGTGCAGCTGTTGTGCTAATAAGTAATCGCGATTAGACCCGCTTAAATATCATCATCATCAACCCATTATGTTCCCACCGAGGGAAACAGGTCTCTTCCCTGAGGAAGGCATAGGCTTCCTCCACTACGGTGGCCAAGCCCGGATTGGTGGAGGCTTGCAAGACTAGTGGCTGGTCTTACTGTTAGAAGTTTTCAAGCTCCCCTAAGGCCTCTGACTTGGCTTAACGACAGCCATCTATCGACGGCAGCCGGCACCAACTGCTTAACGTGCCTTGTGAAGCACGGAACCGCTCGCAAACATGCCACTAGCGTTAGTCATAGACGGTTTACCCATCGATGCACTGAACACGCCCTGTGTTGCTTAACCTACGTGATCGTTTAAGATCACTCAGGCAGCCGGGGCTACGAGCGATTCTAAATATAACTATATATTATATAAGGCGCAGGGTGCTTAAGCCGAAGAACACCTAACGTGGCATCACTTTTTATGAGGAAACTTCTTCTGAATTTTTGGAATGTGTAATACCCCTTTTTTGCCCTAAATAGAATATACTTCAGTACTATATATACGAAGTTGCCTGAAGGGTGTTGCCAAAGTGAGTAGTTCTTAATTAGGACGTGTTCCTTGCCTAATCTTAATTGATTGATCGGATCGGTATCTCCTCGGTGTCTCCGAGGGCCTAATCTGAGCGGATTCGAGGCTTTTCTACTGAAATTAGTAACATCACTCCAAGCGCCTTGGGAGATTGTATTTTTAGAAAAACCAATTAGCTTAGTTTAAGCTGAGAATAATCCTGTCTGAGAATGCGGGTTTACAGACTATAGTCGGAGAAAAATAAGAGCTCTTAATATCTATGGAGAGGTGATTGCGACTAACATTTGCCGGGGTGGTCTTCGGTGGCCCAGGATAGAAAACTCTGGACTGAATTGAATCTTTGTCCATCAGTAGGATACAAACATAGAGGCTTCGTTAAAAACTTATAGCTAGATTTGTGCGTTATTTTAAGAGTTGTCGTAAATGTTGATCTCATACAATAAAATAGTCTAATGTATTTTTTTTTCAGTCTAACTCGGTGCTCCAATTAATGGCCAGGGAGTCGATTCTCGCTCATCAGAATTGAAAGCGTAGACGTAAAATATTCGAAAGATTAGACTTTTGACGCATAAAAATAAGCTAAGATAACTCGACAGAGTTATAAGACATTTATTTTCTTATTCGAATTCAATGTAGCATGACGTTAAGAATACAGATTTCGGCTGTCGCTCGTCTTTTTACGTAGAATTCCAGGTAGGACGCCGTAGAGACGTATACGACTTATTTGCGAATGAAGTGAAAATTGGTTCCCAGTTCAAGCATTTGAATGTTGAACTTAATTTTTTTTCGCAAAACTTGTATTTTTCAATTATATTAATACAAATTAAAGTTTAAGTACCTCTATAAAAGTAAGAAAGTTGCAAAATTGTATGGATATATTTTATTTGGTTGCTTAATTCTATTAAAACGATTTTCATTTGATGAACACATCAAATTAGCTGTGTTGAGCTCATGTAAATCTATAACATAAAACCTTTAGGGGATTTAGGTCAAGTGAAAAACGTGCCCGTAACGAGCTACCATCTTATGTATTCTAAGCGTACAAGTGTTGTAGTAATTAACGTGCAAAGTAGAGTGATTTATTGTTATGCAAAAACCTTTTAACTAAATGAGACGTCCTTTATTTGCACGCTTTTCCTCCAAATTAATTTAAGCGCTGAGGTATTTTTTGTTGAGAGTCCCATTTACAAATAGAGTTTTGTTAGAAAATGCGTCACAAAATACTTTACCAAATAAAGAATTCTTTTGGTAAGACTTACGAACGCGACTGTAAATATTTGAACATCAATGGCCTTATTTTAATTTTAAATAATGATTCCTTTAAAACGCTTCTAGGGGTAGAGGCGTTTATATTTCAATCTATGATTACATCTCTTCACCACATAATATTTTAGTAAGCAGTTTTGGAGTGTTTCAAGTAATTGTATTTTTGCAAAAAAGCCCTTACACTTGTTTAGGTAGACAAACATTTAGATTTAGATTGTTTATTTTTATGAGAAGTAAGAAAAATGCGAAAGGAGATTTGATAAACTTATTTACATCACTATTTTTTCGCCATTACATCTTATACCAGGAGAGTAAACTTTCATGCATTTGGGACTTTCCATAGACCTTGTAGGTAATATTAAAGGAAAAATTGAGGCAGTAGAAATCAGACCGCCAATGGAAAACTCGATGTTTTGTCGCTAGAAAATGATTTGGTTCTACGAACACTTTCTATTCTATAAATGGATTCGATTCGTTTGATATGACGGCACCTAAGTGCTATTTCCATGAAACAATTTTCTCGGAAGCACGTTCAGAGAGTAAGCTTTGCATATCAGATACAGGCAAACGACTGTCAGTTTTTATAATATTTAACTAGCAGATTGGAGACCATCGGTATTTAGGTGCCTTGTGCTTTACTTTTGGGAAAGCAGAGTATCAATATTAATATTACTGTCAATATTAATAAATATTTACCAAAATTCTGTTAGAGGTAGTTCTCAGCGACTCTACAATTAAGTTGTGTAACACTTTGTTACACTTTATTACACAATAAAACTGAAACAATGTGTAAACAATAATAACTTAAATCAGTTAAAGGCGGACTGACTTATTTTAACAGAAATTTCTTCCAGCCAGCCTAAAAATGGTGGAATTTTAAAATAAAGAGAGCGGGTGTGGCAAATAAAATTCAAACAACAAGTCTCTTTTTTTGCAGATGAAGTTGCATTCCAACGCTGAGGTATCCGTGCGAAATTTTGGGATAATTTTGTCTGTTTATTACCTAACACAAACAGAACACAAAATTGCATACTACTTGTTTACTTTAGTTTACTTCTGACAGTAAGGCTCGCCGCTGTCTTACAATCCTCCACCAAACCAGACTTGGCCCCCGTGGTAGAGTATTGCCTAACCTTCCTGTAATGCAGGTAGAGATCCGTGCCCCAGCAATGGGGACATACAAGGGTTGAAAAGGAGATGAAGAAAAAAGAGTTTACTTCCAAATAATGCAAATACGTTTAAGTCAAACAGCCATCGAAGGCATATAATAATGAACTTTATTGACATTTCCAGATACTTACCTACGCCTGGTGCAAAGTTTTCGCACATCAAACGCTAGGGGGGTTATTTTCAAACTCCCGGAGTTATTCTGGAAACTATCCAATATCGGAAACATTGTGCGCGGGAACTTCTCGCGTAGAATAATACTATTTTATGATGCGTTCTGAATTCTTAAATCGTACGCCTTGCACTTGGTCGGAGTTGGGGCGAGATGAAAACTTTTATGGTAGTTTATGCAGTAAAACTGTGATGAAAGTCGAGGGTGTGTTAGAATTTTATAAGTATCTACTTATTCTTTATTTTTTAAAAGTGCTATGAAACAGAAATAGCCGTGAAGGTAGCATGTGTAATAAAAATAAAATATATTTATAATCACAACCATTACTATTTCGACAGTACACTTTTGCTGGCTTTCACTTTTAAGTCCAAAATACCTGTAACAGGGAAACCCACTCTTTCATAACTTATTAAGGTTGAACAACTAAAATGAATTTTAAGATATATTTTTTAAGAAAGAGCTTAGTCTAATATTTCTTCTTCTTCTTCTTTTTCGTCGTACCCTTATGGCTGAGGGCCTATGGGTCAGCTTCCGTCACCAGCGCTCTCCATTCGTTCCGACTATGCGCCAGAAGTGTGGGGTAAAATGTAATCTAACTACTTACTACTAACTTTGACTACGTAAAGTAGTTAATAATCACGATTACAAACTACATGAAGTAATCAGAATATAAAGTTAAACATTTTGATTACTAACTGCAAATTGTAGTTGCAATCACGATTACAAGATTACTTTTGATAACTACTTAAAAAATAAACTTGCGTATAAAAAAACAAAGGCGTGGCGCTTGCTACGTAGGTAGTTGCAGGGAGTAAAGTGCGTAGAGCGCACTTTACTCCCTGCATGTCAGGTACATGTGTTTTTTTTGGTGCGATGCATGCAGCGTAGTGTATTTAATTGTGTCTGACAGTGTGCACGCCCGTTCGCTACTGTTGTGCGAACGAACGGAAACATAAGTTTTTACAACTCGGCTAATCAGTAATCACAAGTATTTATGATTACAGCAATCAGATTAACAACTACTTAATGTAGTTTGATTACTGTAGTTAACTACATGTAACCATAACTACATGTAGCTAACTACTTTTAATCGCAGTTAGTAATCTGATAACAAAAAGTAGTTAACTACGCCCAACACTGGCGCCAGATGTATAAATTATATACAATAGGGACCCTAGTCCCTATTGTATATAATTTATATAACTGTTGTGTAATACTACAATGACTTTCATACAACACAGTTCCTTGTCCTTGTCCTAGTATCAAACTAAGATACCCTGTGCTATGGTAAGAACCTCACAAACATGGAAATACATCCAGACTCAAGTCATGTGTAGAAACATACGGGCGGCCTCAGTGAGCAAGCCTACGTTGTCTGTAGACATAAAATTAAGAACGTTAGTATTCACAGTGTAATTAATAAAATTCAACGATTTTATTAATTTATGGCCATTTAGTGTGAACGATTACAGTCATAATACCTTCATTTACGTAACGTGCGAGTACTTATTTATTCGCCGCCGGTGTAGGCATATTAGGGGAAGTATATTAATCACATACTGCTGCGGTTTCTGCTTTCAAGGCTGATGGTATAAGTGTAAGTTAAAACAAAGGAACAAAAAGGTGGCAACAGTTTGGTATGAGAGAAGTTGGTAGTCTCTGTTTTTAATGCAATTCTAAGCGGCGGGAGCGCTTTTAATAAAATTTGGTATGGAGTTAGCTGACACCCTGGATTTACACATAAGCTACGTTTTAATGCGGGAAAATATCTTATTCCTATGGGATAATCGATAAACCGCGGGTAACACCGCGAACTACAGCTAGTATAGTATACAATGCAAAAAAATACTATACGATAGTACAAAATACAATTAGTATTTTAGCGTAATTTTTATTGAACACTTGCGCAAATGTTTGAAAATATTACACTGTATATAAAAAACTACAGTAACTAGTTTAATAAAAAACACAATATTATTTTAAAAACCTATTTAGAGGCTAAAAATTCCACCTATGCCGGGATTCGAACCCGCAACCTCTGGCTATCCGTGCCAGTGCTCTTCTAATTGAGCTAATGGGCGACTCACCGGCATCAGTGAAATTTCGAACCTCTTTACACTATTCTCTGTATAACGTACAGGCAGCGACATCTGGCTTAAGTAAATTGCATCACTTACAGCCCCGACTACCTACTTTGCAGTTAGGTTTTTAACAATATTATTTTTGAAACACTGGTAGGCGAGTGGAACCGAGTGCTTGGAATCAAACGCTAGGGTTAAGGATTAACAGGCGCGGTCCGCTGCTCGATTGATGACTACCGCTAGTAGCATTTATTCTGATCACTTCCGTATTTCGTATAGCACGGTAGGCCGTTGGTGCCGGCTGGCATGTGATGGCAGTCGTTAAGCCATGTCAGAGGCTTTGATAACTTGTGACAGAAAGGCCCGCTTCTGTCTTACAGTCCTCCACCAACCTGGACTTGTACCCAGTAGTGGAGTATGGCCTAACCTTTCTGCGATGCAGAAAGAGACCTTTGCCCCAGCAGTGGTGACATATAAAGGTCTTATGTCATTATTTTTGAGAAAATACACTTTATCACACCACGGTTACCCCACACCACACTGTCTGTTAGAGAAATGGAATTGAGTGATGACTCCTAGTGAACAATGGCTTTAATATGCGATTAATCTCGTCAGCTCCGAACCTAATGAAAACAGATGTACGCCAGCCGAAGGTTTTCCAACGGAGCCTGAAAAAACCTTTAAGCGATAATTGAATCAGCAAAAAAAGGGTTTTCGTTGCGTAATTGAATTAAATTACTTTTTTGTGAAATCATGACGGTATGATTTGTATACTCTTTGTTTCACTAATTTATACTGTAATCGGTTTCAGGACGAATGCACGCAAAAGCGTTTACCAAGTATATTAGGCCAAAATATTAGAATTAGTTTTAAAAACCCGATTAACAATACTACTTGCTAACCGTGAAGGAAAAAAAACGTGAGGAAATCTGAGCGTCTGAGGTGTTCAAACCTCATCGCTTAAAATGTAGTATTTTTTTATAAAATATATTATAACTACACTATTTTTATTTTTAATGCACTAACCCGTGCTAAGGAACAAATTTAAAAACCTATTTAGAGGCTAAAAATTTCACCCATGCCGGGATTCGAACCCGCAACCTCTGGCTATCCGTACCAGCGCTCTACCAATTGAGCCAATGGGTGACTCACGGCATGGGTGAAATTTTTAGCCTCTAAATAGGTTTTTAAATATATTATAGTATATGTTATAATAGTGCACTCATCTACTAGTCTCAAAGTTAAGCCTGTAGCTGTAGCATAACAATGCGCGACATCGTTTGTCGCGCGTTTCAACATTAAGTAGTGGCTGAGAACTGGAGGCAACAGAACATTTTTAAGAGCCACGCGCGAGAAAACGCGTGACAAACTAAATTGCCCTTTTTCACGCTACGTGCAGCTGCTGAACTACATTCACATTTTTGTTGCACCCGTAACGTGTAAATAACGTGCTCGAATAAAAAAAGCTAACTGTAGATTAAAAGTGCTACCAAGCACCTATTATACGGCGTTCATCGTCATCTTCATCAGCCATTTGACGCTAAATGCAGGCCACAGGCCGCCTTCATCGTTTTCCAAACTTCCCGGTCTTATGCTGCCCGCATCCAGTGACTCATCGCCATCGTTACCAGGCGTATTCCACAGCTGGTGAAAGGCCTACACTCGAAATGTGGCTTTATTCAAAGCATTTTGAGATTTCTCTGTGAAATTTGAAATACAATGTTGGTAAAGCCTTTTATGTAAATTTTCCTACAAATTTTACACGAAAGGCATTTAAGTCTCGTAATAAAAAGGTACCTTAGCATTTTTTATAAAGCAAATCCATCACGTACACCGTTTTATTACAAAACTGAAAAGTCAACTAAGCTTATATCTTAACTAAAATAACCGTTCCAAAAAAGTTATCAAATTGAAATGGTTAATTTCCCAAAAATGTAAACACAAAGTTTGTCCATAAAAATTGTGTTTCATGTCCGCACAGGATAAACCGCCAACTGGCAAAAAAACGCCAGTTGCAAAAAGTTTGTTTCCACAAAAACACGTTAAAACGACAGCGCAAAGTTTGAAACAAAAAGAACATTCCAGCCGCAAACCTGTTGGTGGCATTCACATTGTGATTGCAATAGAATAACGAATATTATTCATATTTCTATTTCGAACGCAACTTTTTTCATAGGAAGCTGTCACTTTTTCAATTGAAGAAGTGAATTTCTAGAACGGAATAATATGGGAAAGCAATAACGGGACAGTTCTGACAGTATAATACTATAGAGACCCCAAGCCTTGGCACTATGACTGTTGAGTTGACAAAGGCCAATATAATGTACGTCTTGGGGGCACAAAGCATAACAAATTACATAATTCATCGTCATAATGGCTGCGTCCCTTTTTAGCCGGAGGAAAAATTGCAACAATATCTCAGCCACCAGATTTGGCGGTCCGTTAATATCATTCTCCATATTTCTCTACCTAATAAATGATTTCGCCCATTCCCGAAAATTATTTCATTAGAGGCGTCACCGTTTAAATGTGCGAAAGCCGATTTGGAAAAGGGAAAAGTGGAAAGGCTCAATTTGTTTTTTTTTCTCTTATTTTCATCGCCCCAGGCCGTCCATTTGAGCCGTTTCCTAGTTCAGTAATGTTCATTGTCCTTTTACAAACTTAGTAATTCATTCGAAAAATCTAAATTATGTGAATAATTTCTTCCTTAGTCTACTTACTTCTTACGGCGTTTAGACCTAAAGCAATTGAGGCAAGTAAAAGGATAAGGTGGGCACAAAAACATAATATACTATTTTGTCAACTGGTCATTTGTGCCTTTAAGCTTTTCACTAACGATCATATGCGGTCCGATTCAATTCCATACGTACACAACCCGCAAGTATGCTTCTTAAATAGTATATGCAAAATACATTTGGTCTAGATATTGCAAATGTAAAAGCAATAATGTAGGCTCTTAATTATTTTCGGTTAATGATAGCGAGAAAGGCTTTCTTTCTTTTAGGATTTTTTCATTTCGAATATTTTCATACGCGGTGTAACGAAACACATTAATACACACAAAGTGTGGTTTCAACTGTGCAATATTAACACATTGAGAACACTTTTTATATTTTTGAACATATTTTTTAACAAACCCACCTGATTTTATTTTATTTAAATTCTTCAAATATGGTTTTTTCTTATAAATAAGCATGAGAATTTTTAAGGTGTGCAAGTATTTTTAATGGGTATTTTCTAGATGTTTCAGATGCAACAGAAAAACTTATATTAAATTCAGTTTACAGTCTATAATGGGAAGTCCTGTCATAATCCCGCTTTAACTGCGTCTTAAGTGTGTTTTAGTCGAATCTATTCTTATAATTAAGACCGTTAGTCTTTACTTGGTTTTTCGCAAAATCTCCTGTATACTATGCAAAAAGACAAGCAATTAGGAGGGGTCGCGATATATCACGTTGGACAAGTAGCGACATGTTGCCGTGATGGCACTTCACATAATGGCTGCCCTAGTGATTATACCTTTAATTTTATCGTCTAGCGCGAAACCGTCACATTTTGCGGGCGACCACTAAATTAGAATATACACAACGTGTTGTTTCCATAACGGGGTGGAGGCAGGGGTCATAATGGCACTCGCTTTGCATCTACATTGTATAGACTTAATCATAGACTGTTGGTAAAGCTCATAGAGTTTATTGTGGTGAAAAATTGCAAGAAATAATAAAAGGATCCGCACAAAATCTACTAGCAAAAATTATTGTTACAATGCGCCATAGATTAAAGAAGAGTGAAAAGAATCGGTCTCAGGATGCTACTTGAGTTACGTCTCAAGATGTATGAACACCCACTGGGTAACATTACGCGCAATATTTCACTTATAGTCTGTTGGCGGATTCTGTAACTTTATCATGTCACGTAAATGGAATACACCCCGTGAGGGCTCCTTTTCGTCGGTAACAAAATGGAATGTGTGTTACTTTGTAACACAAAAAGTAGATGCGATTCTGCTGAGAGACAAAATTAATCACGGTCGTGGGAGCCCTTGTTTATGGTTGCGGAAAAACGACCGAAAAGTTTATCGATATTTCCCGGTGGCACTTCGCGCTATTTGACAAATAGCGTGCAAACTACGTCGTTCTCCTAAGTTATGAATTTACATATTTTGCGTTCGAGCAAAACGGACCGGAAACCCCTGGCGGACCAGATTACTTGGGTCCCACTTCAGGGCCATTTCGCCGCGTAAAGAATATCACTTTACCTCCGGAATACAAAAGTAGGTCGTTATTCTCCAGCAATGAAGTCCACAATGGTCCGAGACGACTTGGAGTTATCATAACCCGGTCATTTTCACAATTTTCTTTATAAGTTCTGTTAACACGATTTATTTCTGTAATGTGGATAGCAACATAGTCACAACATTACACCATTGCCGCAATCATGCTTAAAAGGGTCGCTATTGTTACCTAAAATAACACTTAGGCAAATCCAATTTTACACGCTCTAACTCAAGTTAAATGTCACCTTTGGCGCGCTAACGACTGTTAGATCGAAATTACTTGGCAAGCACTCGCCAACTTGTCGATTAGAGGTTTGTGGTGGGGCCGTATGTAAGCTGTCCACCGTAGTCGCCCGATTATTGAAACCAAGACCCTCATACACGCCAAAGGTAAATTCACGTCTGAGAATGTTAATGAGGAGTGTCTGATGGGAAATTGCATTGTAACGGCTAGAAGCGGTGAACCTGCGAATCGATTTCAAAGGTTTGTGAAACTGGGTGGCCTCTGGAATTGTATGTCAACCGATTGCTTCGAGTACCTATACCCTAACCATGCAGCGTCGAATTATTTTATCAATTTCCTTGACGTCGTTCTAGAGACTCGATGCACTTATACAGGTTGATCTCAAAAGACAGGAGGTTGTGTAAATCAATTTAAGTTCGGCATAAAAATACAGTAACTGTACCACAATATAATATACGTACTCGGTGGCGCAGCGGTTTGGCACGCTGACTGTAAAACCGAAGGTCTCGGGTTCGATCCCCGGCCGGGTCAAACTAGGAAATGAACTTTTCTAGTTTTTCTCGGGTCTTGGATGTTATCTATGTATTTATTGTATTAAATCTATCGACGAGTTAACACCTATAACACAAGTCATTTAGTTGTACTTAGTATAGGGCTAACGAGATCTGTGTAATATGTCCATGAATATTTATTATTATTTATTATAAATTTTGTATCCTTTATAATTTCAGCGTTAAAAAAATATCGCGAGGATACCTTAGTTGCTGAGGAATTCATGTATAACAAAGCGCTTGAAATCACCAAACACCAGTGGATGTGCTTAATGATAACTCTCTTTCTCAAAGGAGGCCTGTATCATATAGCCAATAGGAGTATATATACTGTAACGTAGTTGCTCGCCTATTGAATAAACCAGTTAGCGCCCAGCTCGTGTCTTTTATTGACGCATCACTGGCGACGAGTGCGGATTAAAATAATTGCATTATTTGAGAACCGTCGCGAAAAAGTTCGGCCTATTCATAATGCCTATCGGGAAGTTAGAACCTTTCGACCTTGCATCAAAGCAATGGCCAAGTTATATTCGTCGGGTGAAGCAATTTATTTTGCTTAACGAAATTAAAGATGAACTGAAAGTGCCTATGTTAATCACGGTGGTTGGTGAAGCAACTTATGCATTGATGTGTGATCTTTGTTCACCGGTTCACCCAGAAGATAAGCCCTTTGATGAACTGGTGAGATTAGTAACGGAACACTTGGAGCCGAAGCGTTCCGAGATAGCCGAACGCCACGTATTCAGATTGCGTCGTCAGCGCGCGGGTGAACCGCTCGTTGAATACCTACAGAATTTAAAACACTTGGCATCGACTTGTAATTTCGGAAACACTCTCCAAGAGAATCTGCGAGATCAGTTTGTCTCTGGACTGGCAAGCGAAGCCATGAGATCCAGAATTTTTGCCGAAAGGTCAATTCAATACAAGGAGGCTGTGGAGTTGGCGCTAGCTCTAGAGGCTGCAGAACGGCATGCGGAGGTGAGCGGCAACACAACGGTTGCGACGAGCTCCGGGGTCGGCGGCGGCGAGGCGGGCGAAGGCCTGCATCATGCGCGAGCGCGGCGCAGCGGGCGCGGCGGCGGCGCCGGCGCCAGGGCGCGCTACTCGGGCGGGAACACGGGCGGCGAGGGCGGCGGCGAGGCTGCAGCGCCGCGCCTGCATTGTTGGAGATGTGGAAAGCCACATCACCCGGAGAGGTGCCGTTACAAGCAATATAACTGTGATGAGTGCAATCAGAGAGGACATCTGAAAGCCATGTGCAAGCAAGCTCGCGGCGGTGGTAGTGGTCGTCGGTCTGATGGTCAGCAAAATTATTTGAGTGATGGCGAGGAGTCGGAGGAGGACATGTTCCAGGTACAAGTGGCAGCACAAGGTAACAAGCCTTATTTTATTAAAGTGAACATTGACGGATTAGAAGTTGAGTGCGAAATCGACACAGGTAGTCGCGTGTCAGCTATTAGTGAGGACTTTTATAAACGTACGTTTTCCAACAAAATTATAAAACCCGATAACTTGATTTTACGCTGTTACTCAGGTTCACGAATTGAGTCTCTCGGATTTATCTCAGTAGATGTGATTTTAGGCGAGGTTAAAGCTACTAATCTTTCACTCCAAATAATTAGAAACGGCAGTCGCCCGCTGTTAGGCAGAGACTGGATGCGTGCCTTAAAAATACAGCAAATCAGTTTTAATGAGATGGGCGAGGACACATTCGTGAATCAGCTGTGCATTGAATTCCCAGAGGTGTTTACGAGTAAGTTAGGAACATGTA
Source organism: Yponomeuta sedellus (assembly GCA_934045075.1). Taxonomy (NCBI): domain Eukaryota; kingdom Metazoa; phylum Arthropoda; class Insecta; order Lepidoptera; family Yponomeutidae; genus Yponomeuta; species Yponomeuta sedellus. The sequence continues at coordinate 9,931,126 of OW203730.1, read as the reverse complement.
AACAAGCCATCCGACTTCAGCTCACAGATAGCGAACCGGTTTATGTGCGCGCACGGCCCGTGCCGCTGGCTCTTAAGGCGCGGGTGGAACGCGAATTAGTGAGGCTAGAAAGCGACGGAACCGTTTTTCGCGTGGACCATTCTGACTACGGAACCCCGATAGTCCCTGTTGTAAAAGAGAACGGGGAAGTGCGAATTTGCGGGGATTACAAAATAACTATAAACCCGAAACTTAAACGGGACTTTTATCCCTTACCCCGCATAGAAGAATTATTTGCTTGTCTTAGTGGCGGGGAAAGGTTCACAAAAATTGACCTAAAGCATGCTTACGAACAATGTTTACTATCAGAGGACTCTCAGCCGTACACAGCTATTACTACACACGTGGGTACTTTTGTGTATCGACGTACTCCTTACGGTTTGTCGTGCATCCCGGAGAAATTTCAGAAACTGATGGAAGAAACCCTGCGGGGGTTATCGGGGGGCCGTAGTTTTCCTAGATGACATTTGTGTAACGGGGCCTAATCAAAAAGTACACATGAGTAATCTGAGAGCTGTCCTCGAGCGGCTACGGGATATGGGCTTAACGGTAAAATTAAGTAAATGCCATTTTTTAAAAGACCGTGTTAAATACTTAGGGTACATTATAGACCGAGAAGGCTTGAGGCCGGATCCGGCTAAAGTCGAGGCTATTTCCAGTGCACCAGAACCAAAAGATATTACACAGCTGAAAAGTTTCTTGGGGATGCTTAACTACTATGGTAAGTTCATCCCTAACCTAAGTACTTTATTGTATCCTTTGCATAATCTTTTGAGGAAGGAGGTGCCCTGGAAATGGGATCTGGCGTGTAAAAATGCTTTTAATGACGCCAAGCGGGCATTGCTGAGCAAACGTGTTCTGGCACACTATGAGGAGGGGCGGCCGGTGGTGCTATCAGTGGACAGCAGCGCGTATGGGGTAGGCGCAGTACTGGCGCATAAGTACGAAGATGGCACTGAACGCCCGGTAAGTTGTGTGTCGCGCACACTTAACTCGGCCGAAACAAACTATAGCCAACTCGACAAAGAGGCATTGGCGATTTATTTTGGTATAACAAAACATCACCAATATTTATTTGGGCGTCGGTTCACCTTGCGAACCGATCACCAACCCTTAACTTATATATTTGGGGCGAAAGGCGGTATCCCACAGACCGCCGCGAGTCGCCTGCAAAGATGGGCAGCGCGTTTGGCTGCATATGATTTCACCACCGAGTTTGTTAGATCGGAGAACAATGGGCCGGCTGATGCGTTATCAAGATTACCGTTAGCTCAGCAGGGCCGCACGGCGGACGTAAACAACTATATCAATATTGTAGACGAGATTTTGCCTATTGATTTTAGAGATGTCGCAAAAGAGACGCAACGGGACAAAATACTATGTAAAATATATGGCTATATATTGTTTGGTTGGCCGTCAGCTGTCATTTGCGATGAAGAAAAGCCGTATTTCTCGAGGAAACAAGAGTTGGTCATTGACATGAATTGTATTATTTACAAATATAGGATAGTTATCCCGCCCCCGTTGCGCAAACAGGTTTTAGAAGAAATACACGAAGGGCATCTGGGGATGAATAAAATGAAAAATCTGTCGCGTAGCTATGTTTATTGGCCGAATCTAGACAGGGACATAGAGGAGCTGTGTCGTGCATGTACGGCGTGCCGGGCGGTGAGAGATGCGCCGCCACGGGCTCAGCTGCACCCGTGGGAGTACCCACTGAACCCGTGGCAGCGCGTGCACGCAGACTTTGCAGACTGTGGGGGCAAAAAGTTTTTAATTATGGTAGATGCTAATTCGAAGTGGGTTGAGACGATGACAATGAATAGCACGGACGCCGGTGCGACTATTAAAGTTTTGAGAACAATATTCGCCCGTTTTGGTTTGCCATCGCAATTGGTCACTGACAATGGGCCGCCATTTTTTTCCCACGAGTTCAAGCTGTTTTGTAAAAACAATTGTATTAGACACGTAACGACAGCTCCCTATCGGCCGCAAGGTAACGGAGCGGCCGAAAATAGCGTGAAAACTATAAAAAAATGTATAAAGAGGGCTCTGCTTGAGGGTGAAGATATATCAATAGCATTATCAAAGTTTTTATTTCAATATCGAAATAGTCCACACGCAACGACAGGCGTGTCGCCGGCGGAGGCGATGCTGGGCAGGCGGCTGCGCGGGCGGCTGGACGCGCTGCGGCCCGACCGCGCCGCCGCCGTGCACCGGCAGCAGCAGCGCCAGCGCGCCGCGGTCGGCGGCGCCGCGCGCGCGCTCAGCGTCGGCGACACGGTGATCGCGCGCGACTATACGAAACGGGGGGAGAAGTGGTCTGAAGGCAAGCTTGTGCAACAGACGGGGCCAGTTTCCTACAAGGTGGATATGGGTCGCGGGGTTGAATGGCGCAGGCACGCAGATCAAATTATATCGACGAAAAATAGGTATTCACTTACTCGGGCAAATGAGAACGCGTTAGATAATCATGTCGGTACGCCTTTGGCCGATAGGGACGCTGAAGAAACATTTGAAGATGCGACTGACGGGGAGGATGCGACCGCGGTGGCTGGCCGTGGCCTAAATGGGTCACGACAATCTGCATCACCCATGATGTCACAACCACGACCGCCACCGCCGCCGCCGCCGCCGCTGCCTCCGCCGAATGCGTCTGCCCGTGCACTGCGTGCATTCAGACGGGCTGAGCAAACAGCACGTCATTAGTGTGTTTTTTATGATAACATGGTTTTTTAGTATAAGTAATTAGTGCTCACCATTGTTTTAGTTTTATAGTACATAGTTTTATAATACATAGTTTAACAGGGGGAAATGTAACGTAGTTGCTCGCCTATTGAATAAACCAGTTAGCGCCCAGCTCGTGTCTTTTATTGACGCATCATATACGACTGTTGGGAGTATGGATCTAAAATACAGGTATTTTTCCTAATGAAACATCCTGTAGCATGAGTTGCACTCACATCTTACACCAATACCGTCAATTATACGCTTGGGTGCAACAGAGGTTAAACCTCTGACTCCCCTTCTTATTTTTCTCTTCCAAAACTCTTTGCTCTGGCACTAAACTTTTACGCATTATAGCAGCCAACAAAGCTATAATTCCAAATTACTGAGCGGGGAATACGAGTATCTCTAACTAAGCGAAGTGCGATGGACCTGCGCCACCAATGAATAATTTACATCCTGAATATACCGCAAAACTCTGCACTCACTCGCGTTGAGTGCATAGTTTTGCTATGTCTCTAGCGTCCGTTTCTATATTACTACTGGTTGGTTGTTTCTAACGTTCGTTTCTTATATTCAAGATAGTAGACAGGTAGTACATAATTGACTTAAGTTGTATGGAAGAGCAGTAAAATTTCAACTGTCAGTAGTCATGGATTCTGTTTAGGAAACGCGTCGGCGCTCGGTAGTTGTAGTCGGTAGGACGCTAGCCTAATATTTGAGAAATCCCACTTGGGTTACCGACATGAACAAATGACTTTCTTTTCGGAGTTACATACATTTGGGAATAAGCAGTACCGCTAGCTAACTGTAAAAAAATACCGTCGAGAAATTAGAATTTCAGAGATGTTTCGTAGACGTTTGAAATCACCAATCCGCGGTGGGCAGATGTGCTTAAAGCCCACGGTCACTTTGAGAGAAGACCTGTACTCTGTGATCAACATGTGACACAACTCTAATTCAAGGCAACAGTCAACCAGATGCGACCTTTTAGAACTACCGTCTGACTGCTTTGGCGTCAGCGAACTCGAAGCTTGGGAAATCATAGATATGTTGTTAGTACGGATTGTTAGTAGTAGTTTTTTTAGTACAAGTGGAAAGAATTGGAAATAAAGAGATCTCTGTTGATGATTTTATTGAAGAACAAGAAATACAACTCATTTTTGTTAGCAAATATTTCAAGAAATAAATAGAAGAAAATATGCGTGATCTTACTTGTAAATGAAATTATAGCCCTCTGTCGAACGTTGGCCAGGTGAGACTAGTTTTAATTTGTAACTTAATTTTCAAAATATACTTAAAATAAAGATTATAAGAATATTGTGTTGGTCCAGCGAGCTGGTGGACGATGCATTTGCACAGTTCACGGTCTTCACTCAATAACTTTTGTACCCCAGCGATCATAAGTACTATGGCATATGTAGAGTAAAAAAATAGGATCACTAGTTCCAAACCTAGCGGATTTTGTACTAATCGTTATGTGAGATTCACTTCATTCACACTTAACAGACTTTATCATCGAATCACGAAACATGGCTACTTCAACCTTTTATTACTATGTCACTTAATTTTTTTAGTCTTAGCTAAATAAAGGTTATCGTAGACTTAATATACATTTACTTTTTTTTTGTAAATATTCTTATTTGCTAGCTTTCTTTCTATTTCTGATGATGGTTCATCTTATTAGAACTCTCGAATATACGTTACGTTAGGAAATCCCTTAATTAGAATATTCATACCTATTAACTCCAATTAACAGCTGATAGACCCCAATCTTTCACTAATTACGTATCTTCAAGTGGTATTTAAACCTAATCGCAAATTAATCGAGAGCCTCATTAGGTGTGCAAGGTGCTATCAAACAAATAAGGTTAGCTCAAAATGCGAAATTCCTGAAACACGTGAAAGAAAATGGAATTTTTAACATATAATTTTTTTGTTCATATCTAACAGAAAGATATTATTAGAAAGTTATTCAACACTTTTTATTAATTTCTCAAGAAATTGTAATGCCGTTGTCATTCGTACTGATGTCCAAAATTCAAACCTTATGCACCAGACGTCACTATATTACCTCCCTGTAAGCTCCGGCTTGATACAGAAATTCCAGGCAAATAATTATTTAACTTGCCTCAGAAGATGAGACAAAGGATGCAGAAAAGAACAAGTCGCACAGGCAGGAAATTAAACCTTACATATGACCGGTTCAGTCTGAGGTAGCGATCGTTTAATAGCGATTATATTACCCGACGATGGTGTCAACATTAAAGTAAATGTATGGTAACAGTTATTAGCAGTTATAGTTTCAAAGCCTAGCTTGATTCTGAGAACTAGAGAAGGTGAAGAGAACTTTGTTCATTGAGGGCCGGTTCCTGAATTGAGAATTTCACTAAGTAAATACTTTAGTAACACTCTCACGCTCTTTGCTGAGAAATTCGTGGAGACAGCACTGCAGTTAAGTAAATACTTAGGTAACGTTTTGTCACGCTCTTTTCTGAGAAATGAGACGGCCTCGGTGGCGCAGCGGTTTGGCACGCTGATGTAAAACCGACGGTCTCGGGTTCGATCCCCGGCCGGGTCAAACTAGGAAACGAACTTTTATACTTTGTCTCGGGTCTTTATTTATTTTATTTTTATTTTATTCATTAGGTACACCAACAGCAAGCACGCAAACATGATAAAGCTTATACTAAAAGTGACTTAGGGCTAGCGATTATGCCAATTAAAGGTATACACAGCATTTTTAGACTTACATATACGCAGACAACTAGAAATGCAATATTACAATACGGTGATAATATAGATGTTATTACCACGTAAGATAAGAATTTTAAGAATTTTTAGATATTAGAAATTAATTTAGACTTAAAAGTGCCAAGGCTGTCTTGAAAAATATCCAAATTAAATTTACTCCAGCACTCGTTGTAAGTTCGGAGCATCCTATTTAATGGTGCATTGAAGCCTACGTTAGTTTTACAGATGGGCAAGGAGAAAATTGCTGATAGTTTCAGTCGGGAGTTGGGTCTCGAAACCTTAAAATCGATACGTTCAAGTAAATCTTCACAAATCGCTCGGCCATTAATTAATTTGCTCAGGAATATTAAATTATGCATCTGTCTACGCTTCCACAGGTGTAACATGTTGAAGTGCTTCAGTCGGGCGTCGTATGAGGATCTATGACTAATTCCTGGAGACACAAACGCAAGATGCCTTGTGAAAGCTCGCTGGATCGATTCTATGCGTGTGGAGTGGGTGGCATAAAGAGGATTCCAGATAACTGCTCCATATTCTAATATGCTACGGACTAGGGCATTAAAAATTGCAATTTTGGTGTCAGCATTTCTGAAATCTTTCGTAGAGCGTTTAATGAATCCTAGTAACTTGGCCGCTCTGCCGATAATACAGTCGATATGTGGAACGAAACTGAGAGTCGAGTCCAGGATTACACCCAGGTCACGAACCCTACTAACCCGAACAACCTGCTCTCCGTTGATAAAGTATTCGGAATGGACTGAATTTTTCTTTTTAGTAAAACTTATATGCTGGCACTTAATGGCATTCATCTCCAAACACCACATCACCACTCTGTCTAAGTCAGACTGTAGTTTTACTACGTCGGAAGAATCTATGACTTCCCTAAATATCTTCATATCATCCGCGTACAATGAGCAGCTGCTGTGGTGGATGCATGACACTATATCGTTGACAAAAAGGACAAAAAGGACCGGACCCAGCAAGGAGCTCCGGAAGAAGCAATATATGAGTCAGACTCATATCCATGAACTACTACTGATTGGGGGCGATTCCGCAAATAAGATTCAAACCATGCAAGAATTGGTCCGCTAAAACCATACTGTTCGCGAAGTTTTTTCAACAGAATACCATGACTTACTTTATCGAATGCAGCACTAAAGTCTGTATAGACTGAATCAGTTTGGCGACCACTATCTACGCTTTTCATTAAGTGAGAGACATAAGCAGCGAGATTCGTAACATTTCACTTCATTTCATTTATTCAATAACAATTTTAATCGTATGTGAAATAAAAGGATCTTAAACTAACTTAATTAACTGTATGATAGAATTTGTGAGATAGTTATAAAAATATGTTAATGATTAAAATTATTTACATTTATACAGATTCAATAATATAATTTATTTACATTTATACAAGTTCACTATTTAATTTATTCCTGTAGACAATTCTTTAATGCTATACATATTCTTTTGCAGTAAGTACGATTTCAGTTTCATTTTAAAACTTTTATGATATGCCAATTTTTTTAACTCAGTGGGTAAGGCGTTGAACAGTCTTATAGATTGAAAACTTGTTGAATGCATTACAACCCTTAGTCTTGGAACTAGATTCCTAATTATATCCAATCTTCTTGTGGCCTCACGCTCTTGTCTTTCCTCATCTGTTTCGAGTTCACCGAGATTTTTTACCAAAGAAACTATAACGACAAGAGCGTATAACCCCGGAAGAGTCAAGATTTTTAATTTCTTAAAATGCTCGAGACATGATTCCGTTTGCGATATGCCTACCATTGTCCTTATTGCACGTTTCTGTAGCACAAATGCCCTATTTATATTCTTCGCATAACTATTCCCCCAGAACTGAATACTGTATCTCAATTTAGATTCAACCAGGCTGTAGTATACCATCTTTAGGCTTTGAATGGGTAGTTCTTCTCTCAAGCTTCTTATTGCATAGCATGCTGAGCTTATCGAGCTTTCAAGAGCATTTAGTTCATTCTGCCAGCTTAGATTGGCATCTATATTTACTCCTAAGAACTTCACATGATCAACCACGTTTACCACATCTCCATCTAAGTGTACGTTTATGGAATCCTTGTTATTTGCAGTAGATTTGAAGAGCATGGCCAGAGTTTTGCTTTTATTAAGTTTAAGATTGTTCACTTTGAACCACTGTACAAAATGACTAAGAGCGATGTCCAGGTTTTTATTAAGTATTTCTATTGTACTGCCTGAAATCACCGCGTTTGTATCGTCTGCGAATATAACTACTTTTGTGTTATCGGAGAGTGATTTTGTTATAAAGTTTATAAGATCATTATTAAAAATGACAAAAAATATTGGTCCCAAAATGGAGCCTTGTGGAATTCCTCGCGTGAGGTTTACTAATTTAGATCTATATGTGGTCTCAACACTCTTTTCAATAGTTTTAAATTCAACAAACTGCATTCTGTTACAAAAATATGATTTGATTAAATCTAAACTCTCGTTTCTAACCCCGTAGTGGTCCAACTTTGCCATCAAAATGTCGTGATCTACCATATCAAATGCAGAGGTTAGGTCTAAGAAGAGTGCTGCGACTTTGTGCTTATCATTTAATTTTTTTAACACATCATTGATCAAACTATCGATAGCATCTACCGTGCCCACTTTTTCTCTGTAGCCAAACTGCCTCTTATTTAAAATGTTATTATCATTAAAATGTTTCAACAATCTAACCTTGATAATTTTCTCGAAAATTTTTAAGATAGTAGGGAGTAAGGAAATGGGCCTGTATTTATCAGGATCAGTTTTCGAACCCTTTTTGTGCACCGATAAAACTCTAGCAATTCCTAGTTGATCCGGAAACGAACTGTTTTTTATACACTTTTCAAAGAAGCAAGCCAATGGCCAAGCCAGTATATCGACATTTTCTTTAAAAACAGTGATAGGGATGTCAACAGTTGAATTTCTTTCCCGGAAACCGTGCTGCCTTATGCTAATTAAGTGTTGAGTATGGGCAGTTACAATTGGTTTCACGACCGATTCAAATAACTTAGAAAAGCAAGTTAAAATTGAGATGGGTCTATAGTTTTTAATATAGGTCGTGTTGCCTTTTTTGTGGACAGGGACTATACGAGCTTTCTTCCATTCATCAGGAAAAATTCCAGTTGTTAGGGATCTGTTAAATATTTCTTTAAGGGGATATGATAATGCAGAGGAACATCTTTTGACAAAAATAGGAGGGATACAATCTGGACCGGGACCTTTATTGATGTTTATTATTTTCATGTGCCTGAGTATTGTTCTTTCATCAAGCATAACTGATGAAAGATTACTAACAGAGGGAGAAACTAGTGCTGGAGCAACGTCCACAGTGGTATTAGAAGCAGAGCTAAAAGTTGATTGGAAATGAGTTGCAAATTTACCAGCAATCCCACTGCCAGTACTGACTGTTACGTTATCTAATTTCATTTCAGAAGGTATGTTAGAGGTAGATTTTTTTTGGTTTTTTATAAAGCTCCAGAATAATTTAGGGTTATCCTTCATGCTGCTTTCAATGTTTTTTATATAGTCACTATGACACTTGCCAAACAGCTTGCCACATCGTGCTCGCAGAATTTCATACTCTAGGCGGTCACGAGGATTTTTGTACTTGCGGTATTTAGTCCTAAGTTTTTCTTTTTCTTTAAGAAGCAGAATTAAATATTTTGTAAACCACTGTGGGTAAGCTTGAGGTCGACGTTTTCTTTTTGGTACGTGAACTTCAATTATTTTATTTATTGACTCATAAAAGATAGCTACCATATGATTGACGTCGTTACACTTACTAAAACACACATCCCAATCAATAGTTTTTAGTTCTTGCTGTATCTGTGTATAGTCCGCTTTGTGAAAATTGAAATCTGTTCGAGGTATTGGCGAAAGCATCCGATATGATAACGAATCAAATGAGATATCAAGCGGTGGATGATGGTGGTCCAGTTTGCAGAATGGAGTATCAGGTTTAGTGACCTTACAAGACAAACTACACAGCACGAGATCGAGAGTACGGTCAAAAGTATTCTTGATACCATTGTATTGATTAAATCCTGAGATTGCAGTGAAATCAATCAAAGCGTGACCTAAATTATTAAGCGTATCAGTATCGGGAGATAAAACTCTATCATCTTTATCTAGAGTCCAAGAAATAAACCCTAAGTTGAGATCTCCCACAATAAGCACGTTATCAACCTCGTTAAGGACCTCACAAGTGTTATCCAAGAATCCACTCAAAGACGCTATTCTTACCGGAGGAGGTAAGTACACACTGCATAGACCCAGGCGCAGTGGTTTTTTGTCAATAAGAAGCTCAAGCACCAGCCACAGATCCTCACAGTCGCTGTCCCAATTTCGCATTCTGAGAGATTTAACATCTTTTAGTACAGCAATTAATACACCTCCACCCACACTTTTATTCCCAGTCTGTGATTGCCGGTCGCGACGGTAAACTTGGTATCGAGCATCTATAAACTCACTATCCGAGATATCAGAATTTAGCCACGTTTCAGTGAAAATTATGACGTCGTAATTATCTTGTAAGATATTTTTGTAAATGGCACTAGTTTTGGTTCTCATTCCTCTTACATTTTGATAGTATATACGAAACATATTTAACAGCTTATGCAATTAACATGGAAAAAATACACGTAAATGTAATATTCTATTCTAAGCGATTAAGACAGTCCATGTTATGGATGGGGATAGCTGGAGAGGCTTCCGTTTTTCTCATATGTATCTTGCCGTTCCTCACCCACACAAACTTGTATGATAATTCCCGAGCCTTTATTCTAGCTGCAGCCTGCAACGATTTTTTCTCGGGTGACAAGTGCTCACCAATATATATTGGTGATTTTTCTCCGCCAATGCCAATACCGCTGGTGTTCAGTTTCTCATGATGATTATCTTTATTGTATTTCGAGACAGCAGCCAATATGGAATCACGGCATCTAGCGCTTCGGAATTTAGCTACCACTGTGCGCGGGCGCTTACTCGTATGGTCACGTTTAGCAACACGAAAGCAGGACATAATATCACTATCCAGTATGGGCTGAGAAATCACTTTTCCGATTTGCATGATAGTGTTTGATAAGTTTTCGGTTTTAAACTCAGGTAGACCATGAATCTCTATGTTAGCTTCACGAAGATTCTGTTCTAAGTTTGACAAACGGCTAGAAAGGTCTTTGACAGTTGATTTTAGCTGCGCATTTGAGGCTTTGAGATCTTTTAATTCTAATTCCCTTGAATTCAGCTGAGCCAGGATATCATCGTATTTTTTATCCAAGAATCCAATCGATTTTGTTATCTCAATTAAATCTTGTTGAATAGGGGCAAGTTTTGTTGATAACGAGTTGTTAAGAATTTTCGGCAGCTCCAATTCAAAGGCACGTTTAATCTCAGCACGCACAAATGCGCATAGTTGGTTATCTTGCATGGGTTGCGCGACGAGGGAAGACGCGGCAGGTTGAGGTTTCATACTGAGACCGCTCGCTTTCGCTCGAGTAGTTACGTGCGAGACGTCGCTGCTGCAAGATTCCAGTGATGTTTTGTCGGAACGTAGGCGTAGCGGGGTGTTCGAGTTACTGCCCTTGGGAAGCTTGCTTCGGCACATGTCGCAAGTCCAGGAGTCTTTATTTTCTCGAGACATAAGCTTAAAGCTTTCATCGGAGACATTGGCGCAAAGAAGATCGTAGGTGTCAAGACAGACTGCGCAGTTAAGAATTTTTTTATTAGTTATAGGGTTGGGGCAGGCGGCGCACACCAAAGTCGGCATCTTCCGTGCAAATTGACAAGCAGTAAACAAATTGATAAGTCCGAACTGACCGGACGATCTGTTTAAGGTACCGCAGATGCGCAAGCTCGTAGTCGCGTAGGCACTGTCGTAGTAGCACCGAGCGTGCGGAGACCGCGTCGTAGCACTCGTAGCGTCGTAGCAGTGTCAGTGACCCCGCCGGCCTCAGCAGTCGGGGAATTCCGGTTGCGCTCCGCGATGTCGGCTCGTGCACAGTAGAAGTTGGTGTAGGTCAGGGATAAAATAACTTATTAACGGTCACTTATGGATATAATTGCTTGTATCTTTACAACCGGTAGTTGGATTTGCACTGGGTTTTCACTACCACATAGGGCTACAGACCAGCTTTCCAATAAACTGCACTATACACTCACAAAGAAATGTTTTGACAACTATTTAGACTAGATTTTACAGAGCGCGCGAATACGTGTGCTGCCGGTTCGAACGAATGATGAACGAATGGGTCTTGGATGTTATCTATGTTTTTATTGTAATAATAAGTCTATCGTCGACTATAACACAAGTAATTTAGTTGTACTTAGTATAGGGCTAACGAGATCTGTGTAATATGTCCATGAATATTTATTATTATTATTATTATTATTATAAATACGAAGAGACAGCCTTACAGTTAACTAATTACTTAGCGAAATTCTCAATTCGGTTTCAGTTTCCGAACTGAGAATTCCACTAAACAAATATTTAAGTAACGTTTTGTCACGCTCTTTTCTGAGAAATACGAAGAGACAGCCTTACAGTTAACTAATTACTTAGCGAAATTCTCAATTCGGTTTCAGTTTCCGAACTGAGAATTTCACTAAACAAATATGTAAGTAACGTTTTGTCTCGCTCTTTTCTGAGAAATACGAAGAGACAGTCTTACAGTTAACTAATACATAGCAAAATTCTTAATTCGGTTTCGGTTTCCGAACTGAGAAATTCACTAAACAAATATGTAAGTAACGTTTTGTCTCGCTCTTTTCTGAGAAATACGAAGAGACAGCCTTACAGTTAACTAATACTTAGCAAAATTCTCAATTCGGTTTCGGTTTATGAATTGAGAATTTCACTAAGCAAATACTTGAGCAACGTTCTGTCACGCTCTTCGCTGAGAAATTCGTGGAGACAGCACTACAGTTAAGTATTTACTTAGTGAAATTCTCAATTCAGAAAATGACCTTGATTCACGCATAAACCATTCGAAGGATTTGAGTGGCATTTCTTTAGCAATAGAAGTTGTGCTAAGTTCACAGGATCTCAATCGAATTTCACTATTGCGTTTCTTAAATGGTACCTCTAACTGTGATAAAAAGGAGTATAGATGTATCATAAATTGTTATACGTGAATACAGGTTGATTAGTTGCCTAGAATAAATTTACTAACTAAGGCACTGATAATTGCACTGAACTCCTTAAAAACTTGGGTGTATTATTTTCTGTCTGGACATAAAAATATACTTCAATCTTTTAATGTCTGCCTGTCAGTTAATAATAATGTGTTTTTTTATGCACAGATTATTTAAGTAAAAAGTTTTTGCCCTTTGTGTTTTAAAACTTTTTATTTCTGTTATAATTCCTTTGTCTCAAAGCAGATGGCTAGAAAGCGTTTTATAATTTACGCTTGAATGGAGAGGGGCAGGATTGGAACGGTGCTATGAAAAAGACGGTTTTACGGATTGATTCCGACTTTACTGATGAAACTGCTATAAGTGATCTTGCTTTCATATTTGTCGAACGAGAATGAACGTAAAAATTTGAAAATTAAAAATTCAAGGTCATATTTTATAAGACCGTGGGTTTTTAAGTTTTGCTTGCACGTCAATGCTCGTTAATTGTTCATTAACTTAATAAATATTACGTTTCATGATCTCTTTCTTATGTCTTTGATAGTACTTTCAAATTTATTTTTGAATTGAGTATTTCACTAAGTAAATACGTAAGTAACGTTCTGTTACGCTCTTTTTTGTGAAATTCTAGGAGACAGCACTATAGTTAAGCATTTACTTAGCGAAATTCTCAATTCAGAAACTGGCCCTAAAAGTGAGACATCAAACTGAGAATGATCGATAAAAATATTACACTAAGATTGGAAGACCCTTATCAAATGTCTTTTTTCATTGGGCTATTTGTTTTTTGCACGAAAACCCATTGATCGCGAAGAGCCAAATTGATTTTTTTATCCTCATCTTTCTACAAAGAGGTATTTTCCTCGAACACATTCGGACAAAGATAATCAAAATATTATTAATTTTTGGCTCAAACTCTTAAAGCATTTGAGATTTACTTATATTTTCTATTTTTGGTATTAATTTAAACCGTATTCACACACCTTAGTGTACTGTCTAAGTTCAGGTGAAAACTTTTTTCTGCAATAGATTTTAAGTGTACATAATATGTACAGTCTCTTAGCTTTTAGAATATACCTCGGCTACTATCTGATAGAATCGGATATATTTGTGTAATATAAATAACAGACATAATATGAAACTTAATTTTACATAACTTTTCAAAATACTGAAGAAAACCTATTTAGAGGCTAAAAATTCCACCCATGCCGGGATTCGAACCCGCAACCTCAATAGGTTTTTAAAATTGTCCTTAGCACGGGTTAGTGCATTAAAAATAAAAATAGTATAATACTCAAGAAAAGTTTTATACAGAGCAGTAAGTAGTATTATATTATTTTTAATGCACTAACCCGTGCTAAGGACAATTTAAAAAACCTATTTAGAGGCTAAGAACAGTACGTAATACAGATAATATTGTAAAGAGGTTCGAAATTTGCCGGTGAGTCGCCCATTAGCTCAGTTGGAAAGAGCGCTGGCACGGATAGCCAGAGGTCGCGGGTTCGATTCCCGGCAAAGGAAGTAGTATTACACTCGTGTGCTTTCGGCGAAAACCGAAGCCTACTCTAGAGCCCGAGGTATATTCTAAAAGCTAAGAGGCTGTACCAGTTTTTGTTTTGTATTAGTCTTGTTAGGACGAAAAGAATAAAAATTGATATTTGATGCAGCCTCATAGATATTTTTTTATATAAAATCTATGCCCGCGACGTCATTTTTGACGAGTTCGTCGATTTCGTCATCGAACTGCGATCCTCAACCTGCACGCCCAGCATGGGGTTTATGGGCATAACTCCCTATAGCACGACGTGGCGCTCTTTAGGTGAGGGCTATGTCCAGCAGTGGACTAGTATAGCCTGACGACGACGACTACGACGACCACCCATATTCAATAAATTTATAGATTATAATACTGCTTTCACCAATTTTGACTGAAACACCAATCACACCGCGTAACGTCACGCTTAGGTAAACATTGGTAAACTTCACACGTGTTTTATTACGCATTTAAGTTGATTTTTAGAGCCACTGCACACCATTTGTAGCCTTTGGAACAATTTTTATTTTTAATGCACTAACCCGTGCTAAGGACAATTTTAAAAAACCTATTTAGAGGCTAAAAATTCCACCCATGCCGGGATTCGAACCCGCGACCTCGGGCTATCCGTGCCAGCGCTCTTTCCAACTGTCCTAATGGGCGACTAATAAAACAGTAATACAGAGAATAGTGTAAAGAGGTTCGAAATTTCACTGATGACGGTGAGTCGCCCATTAGCTCAGTTGGAAAGAGCGCTGGCACGGATAGCCAGAGGTCGCGGGTTCGAATCCCGGCATGGTGGATTTTTTAGCCTCTAAATAGGTTTTTCATTTTTTTTATTACATCACAAATTTTGTTTACTTTCTTTGGCTGCGCGTAGACACATTTGACCTTTGATGTTTGTTTACCTAGGCGTGCTGTCAGATGAAATTGCGGGCTGTTATCTCACAGATTGAAATTAATTTTAGAAAAATGGCTTCAACCTTCTTTAAACTTTAGTTAATTACTGAAACATAGGTTTTTTTGCAAATAATGTGTGTCCCCACATAATGGAAGAAAATTTAAAAATCTTTCGTCGTGCCTATTCTGTTTTTCGGCACAATTCAACGGAATTAACGTGCCCACATACGCCTAGTCCAAACGGTAACTCACAACTAGTTTTCCCTTCGGTGTTGTAACGTGAAGAAACTTCCCTCCAGCATTTTTCCAGCTAAATGAAAAATCCACCAAATAGCTGCGCGTAATAGTTTTTTCTTGTTGGTCACTAAAAACTCCTGGCAGTGACGTTGCTTTGGAGATCGCTTAGCATAATACCACATTATACTTTCAAAGAGGACATTATAAGCAAAGTATACTAAAATCGCGTTTACACCAAAAAAGCTAGCTAACAGTTCTATATGGCGGTAAAGAGACTAGGTATATGGCAAGAACATAGCGATGTCACTTTGTTTCATAGACCTTTTTTTTATGTCGCCTATAAACGTCCCACTGTACTGCAGGGCACAGGCACCTTCTCTCAGAGTGAGAGAGTGAATGTGCTTAATTACCACGCATGCTCACCGCGGACAGGCAATTTTAAGTATTGGAATACCTCCGACACTCAGGTTTTCTCATAATTATACTATTTTTTTAATGCACTAACCCGTGCTAAGGACAACTTAAAAACCTATTTAGAGGTTAAAAATTCCACCCATGCCGGGATTCGAACCCGCGACCTCTGGCTATCCGTGCCAGCGCTCTTTCCAACTGAGCTAATGGGCGACTCGCCCATAAATAGGTTGTTAAATTTTCTCACGATGTTTTCCTTCACAGTTAGCGAGTGATATTGTACGAGAAAACTTCGAAATTAGCTGTTTCATACATTTTTTTAACGAGGACCGCACTACACATCCTACTGCAGGGCACAGGCCTTCTCTCAGAGAGAGTATGGGCTTAATTACCACGGAGAAAAGATGTGTTCTGTGCCAAATAAATAAGTGATAAATTTCAAACTAGACAACGTCTTAATTATACTCCAGGAACCAGATATTTCTCAGATATTTGTGGATTTCAGAGGCTTAGTTAAGTTGGTAATGATTATGTTAGACACATACTTGACTCTGCTACTAGTGTGCAACGAATTCATAAATAATATTTTTTACGTTAAATACTTTGTTAATTGAGTTGAAACTTTTCTGAAAAGAATAAATGTGGAGTATAATTGTTAGCTTCTTCTCTGCATAATTGTATTAGTTCCGAAACTAATAACTTTGACGCTTAAGAAGAACCTGTTCTTAATAACACTACAGATCTTTCTGTACTAAGCGATTTCCAAAATCTCAGAGTACTTTGTTATATAAGGTAAAAAGCGACTTACAACCAATATTATGCTCATCAACAGCTAACAAGAAAGCTGTGCAATAAAATGTTTACTATCTATCTATCAAAGTTCTCCGCTTGCTTGCTCTAAATGCTTCGTTTTGGTACAATGTTGCGAGTTTTTATGTTTCGTTGTAAAATAAAATGCTCTGCGCTTAAAACTGCCGATAAACTGGCATAGTAAAAGCTTACGTTATGAAAATAATTGAATATTCAACTAGCCTTTCATCCTTTCATCTAGACTTCATTCAAGCGTAGCTATCCGATTAAAGTCAGATTTTATGTTCATTGATTTCTATTTTTTTTCCTATTTACTAGTACGTCCCACTGTAGGGCATACGCGTTCGCTCAGAGAGAAAATATGGGCTTAATTGCCACGCGTGCCCACTGCGGATTAGCAATTCCACGTGCTAAAGTATGGTAACACTTCAAACACTCAGGTTTCCTCGTATTCATTTTCGACGTACGAAAATCAAGTACAAAATCAGTTTCATTATTACTGGGTTATCTCTAATATGTAGAATTCTTGAAACATATCATCGGTGTTCGTGTTTTACACATAAATTTCTCCTGTGTTTTTCTCAGTTTATGTTCGGTTTATGTCCATAGCACAGAGTATCCTAGTTTGGGTCCAGGACAAGTGATTGTTTTAAATATATAGAATATTTTATTTAAATTACAGTAACAGAAATAATATAAAAATTTAGTACAATTGGCGGCCTTATTACTGAAAACAATTTCTTCCAGGCAGCCATAGACGATTACAAGAAAGAAATTAGGGACGTGTAGTCAGTGCAATTTAGAAATTTTCAAATTAGGAAGGCTAAGTTGAAAGTTTATATAAACTTACCTTAACGGAACGCACGGTAGTTAGTTATTTGTTACATTTTTTTAGTTTTTTTACAAATGAAGGCATTTTTTTTGTTATTTGTTTCATTTATTTTAAGTTAAGGACAGGTTATATTTGACCCCAGTCACGCCTGATGGTAAGCGAAGACGGGGTCTACGATGTTACGTGATAACCTATTAAATGCTGGTTAACTCTACTTTTAAACTTTAATTCTGCATGTTTTAAGTATTTAGATGATTTTTAATTAATGTGAGCTTTGCCACTGTCATCTTCAGTAGATCATAGAACAATGTCCTTCATATTTACCTTCTTACAACATATCTAATATTTATTTTATTTGTAATATTGACAAAAAAACCCATGTCTTGGATGTTCACATGTTTGTGATGTCATTGTTTCTGGTTTCCACGACACAGGGAATCTTAGTGTGGGGGCAGAAGCAATGTATGTGCATGTATGTAAATATTATTTTAATGTTATGTTAATGTTATATTGTACGATTTATTTAACTGAGTTTAGATACTCTCTGCCCAAAGGCTCAGTGGGTTGTAAATTAATATCCCGCACTTTGGTTGAACAAAATTAGTCGGTGCTCCCAACGCTAATTTTAACTAATGTGCTTTTAACTTTGGTACCGCACGTAAATGTGATCTACCTACTTGATAATATCAGGGTTGAAGTTGTGAATTAGCCAGTTATCCTCCCAGACCCACCTTTCATGCTCTTTCCCTATATACTATTATCTCTTTGTATCCAAAATAAGCGTTTTTGCGTGTTAAAAACTATTTTGGGAAAAATTATGCAAATATACGAGTACTAAAATATTTATTTCCTTATTTCTGTTGGGAAGATTAACAGCCGCATAATAATTGTACATAAAATAAATTAGTGGCTTTAGGTCAATTATAAATCTCTACTTTCAAAAAATTACCAAAGAAAAAGAAAGAATCCTGGCACGGAAAGCCAGAGGTTGCGGGTTCGAATCCCGGCATGGGTGAAATTTTTAGCCTCTAAATAGGTTTTTAAATTTGTCCTTAGCACGGGTTAGTGCATTAAAAATAAAAATAGTATAAAAAGAAAGAAATTTCGACAGATATAGAAAACATGCATCGGTAAAATACGACATAATGGCAGTAATAATAATAATAATAATATTGGCCTTTTTGCATCTACTTAATGAGATGATTTATACAGCGTCCAGTGGTATCTTCACTCACACTAGATGGGTGAAGGGACCACTCCGACGCTGTAGTGCCTGGGTGATGGTTTTATAGATGGTGTAGGCTTGCCCAGCACCTATACCATCCTGACAGCTTAGTCGGCCTAGCCCACAGGAAAGACTAGTCAATACGTGCGGAGCCAACCAAGCCGCGGGTTTCCTCACAATGTTTTCCTTCACAGTTAGCGTGTGGTATTGCGACTGCAAATTCGCAAATGTACGTAACTTTGAAATTAAACAAAGTCATTGGTAATAATGGCAGTATGACTAGGTATAATACTAATATTGTTTATAGTAATACTTAAAATATGATAGCATATAAAAAACTTCAATGGTGTTTAATCCATTTAATGTATTGTGTTCATCACAATACATCACATAACACTTATATTATAAAGGTGAACGTTTGTGAGTGTGTATGTTACTTCTTCACGTCTAAATGACTGGAGCGATTTCAACAATATTCAGTGTGCAGTTAGCACGACCCTGCATTAACACGTAGGCTACGATTTACTGTGGCAAAATATCTTTCTCTAAATAGGTTTTTAAATTTGTACTTAGCACGGGTTAGTGCATTAGAAATAAAAATAGTATAATCATGTGGGTACAGTGAAATCGTTCCGATGTGAAACCTAACAAAATAGGTAGTCGGGGCTGTAAGTGATGCAATTTGCTTAAGCCAGATAACGCTGCCTGTACGTAATACAGAGAATAGTGTAAAGAGGTTCGAAATTTCACTAATGCCGTGAGTCGCCCATTGGCTCAATTGGTAGAGCGCTGGCACGGTTAGCCAGAGGTTGCGGGTTCGAATCCCGGCATGGGTGAAATTTTTAGCCTCTAAATAGGTTTTTAAAATATATTTCCATCGAAAAATCAGTAAGCCGCGACTAACATCGCAGGTAAAACCATTAGGCACAGCTAGTAAATAATAAATGCAATATTTTAGGTTATAATTAAATGTGGTAATTGAGCCCATACTGTGTCTTTCTCTCTCTCTCTTCGAGAGAAGGCATGTGCCCTGCAATGGGACATAAACAATAGACTTCATAATAATACATATATGTAAGTATTATGGTTTAGTATATCACCATCTGAGTATATCACGCGCTCGTGGCCCAGTCGAACAGAGTGAGTGGACTCAATCACTTGAGTTAAGCAACAACAGGCGAGGTAAGGTGCAGGATGGGTGACTGTCCCGTGACTACCGCTAGTGGCATTTTTCCGAGCGCTTCCGTGTTTCGCAAGGCACGTTAGGCCGTTGGTGCTGGCTGTCATGTAATGGCAGTCGTTAAGCGATGTCAGAGGCCCCATGGGCGGCTTGATAACTTTTGACAGTAAGGCCCGCCACTGACTTACAAACTCCACCAACCCGGACTTGACCCCCTTCTGGAGTATGGCCTAACTTTCCCGAGACCCGTGCCCCAGCAGTGGGGACATACAAGGGTTGATATCGATCGTTATCATTAGACAACTTTTTCCAAGAGTTCAGCATAGGGCGAACGCTTACACACTACACTTCACACTTCGTATTTATAAGTAAACAACTTCAACAATTTAAGGATACCTTTTGTTCTACCGTTCTGATGGTGTGATGTGTATCTAGCCAGATTTAAATTTTCTAATTTATCTTATCGTCTCTACGCTAAGCCGCAAAAAGACAATCATTCAGACATATGGCCGGACGTGGCAAAAATGTAACCGTCTTATTAAAAAAAAATTGACAGGTGTGAAGCAAATTTTTCAAAATATGTTCCTCACAATACAAGCATATTTAATCTATTGTTGCTAAAGAAACGCTTTCGAGTGTCTAAATCCCATCATAAAACACAGTATTATGGTGAACATATTTGAAACATTCAGTTTGATTAGAGAACGTTGTGGACTGAAAGAGGATGTAGTGACTAGAATTTAGACAGGAATGTTGCGTTGGTTTGGACATGTGGAGAGGATGAAGAAAGAATGATTGACGAAACAGATAGGTATATATTGCGAATGTGAGCGGAAGGGCTGGTAGGAGACGTCCCAGGCGGATATACATCGACCAAATAGGCGGTGTACTAGCAAAGGGGAAGGTAAAAAGTATTCGGCTTATGAACGTTAATGAAGCGAAGGTGATCTGTTAGGATCATGGCAGGTGGCAGTCCCTGGTCTCTGCCTACCCCTCTGGGATACAGGCGTGAGGTTATGTATGTATGTATGAAAATTTATTTGAAACACTTGCTCAACACATGTCATGTCTTAATTTTTTGTAGTAAGATGGTTAGGGTTCTTTGTTGACTAAGGAAACCTAAACGGAGGTGAAATCGAGCAACGTGAACGCGAAAGAAACGCGTATCCCCGGAGCAATACTCATTTTCCGCCCGACTTAATTTCAGTTGCAAGTGTTTTCCTTTGACGAAAAATAGCGAAACGTAGAAATACCAATCGATATCGTGACATTAAAAATATTTGTACGCAATATTACGTAAAACCATCTATTTTGCGGTGGTAGCGGAGCGGTAGAACGCCTGCGTCTCAATCGGGAGGTCATGAGTTCGAATCCTGGGATGTACCAATGACTTTGTTTTCTAAGTTATGCACATTTGTTAAGTTATAGTAGCTATACCACTCGCTAACCGTGAAGGAAACCATCGTGAGGAAACCCTAGTGTTTGAAGTATTAACATACCTCAACGTTTGATACGTACAATGGCCCAACTATGAGGATAAGTGCGGAAATCTTAGGTCAAACTAAATAACTACCTATCTATTCTTTTAAAAATTCCATTACGTAACAGTATATTTATTATTATTATTATTATAAGTGCGGCAAGTTGATCGACCAATCAGATAGTTTCATTTTATGGCAGGCCGCGCGCCTTTGTTGCTATTGGTTGATTCCACGTCATCGATGCAGGTGACTATTAGTTTGGCAATATTAGCGTGAGCGAAATAGATAGCGCTACTGCGGCAATCAATTCTGTACCTTAACCGTATCGGTTAAAGATCATATTGAATGTACTTATAGCTTCGGGTACTTTCGCTACACTTCTTCCTAGTCTGCGCGAACGTAGATTCCCGAAGGGACTTTTATGATGTGTAGTACTGTAACACATTATTAACACGCCAAGCGACTTGTACTACTAATTAATACGATACAAGGGTTGACTACGACTAATTTTCTATGACTAGAATCACACCATGGACATTCGACGCGACCCCATGCGCACGGTATTCGCACGGTGTACATCGGGTGTCGACACGTCGCGTCGTGATTTTTCATATTATAAATTCATTCAAATTAAAGATAGATCTAGTGCCGTCCGCATCCAGTGACTCCCCACTACCGTGACCAGGTTGTCAGACCATCTGGTGGAGGGCCTGCCCACACTGCGTCATCCGGTCCGTGGTCGCCAGGTCAGAACTTTTTCGCCCCAACGGTCATCAGTTCTTGGTACCATGAGGGAGGCCTATGTCCTGTAGGGCATGAAAAGGCTGATGATGATGATGAAAGATACGTGGATTTTTAATTATATCAATGAAACTGTCCTTTTAATATGAAGCTTTAGAGGAATTCGATATCAACCCTTTATAGTCCCCACTGTTAGGGCACGGGTCTCTTCCTGTATGGTAAAAAGGTTAGGCCATATCTACTCCACCACAGGGGCCAAGTCCGTCAGGACTGTAAGACAGTGGCGGGCCTCACAGTCAGAAGTTATCAAGCCGCCCGTAAGGCCTCTGACATGGCTTAATGACTGTCATTACATGACAGCAGGCACCAACGGCTTAGCGTGCCTTGCGAAGCACGGAAGCGCTCGGAAAAAATGCCACTAGCGGTAGTCACGGGATGGTCACCCATCCAGTAACTGTCTGCGCCTTTTGTTGCTTAACCCAAGTGATTGATTCCAATCACTCGATTCCGCTAGGCCACGAGCGCTTCCTTTAGAGAAATTAACAAATAGTTTTGCAGTGGTCCGTGTTTCAGGCGTAGTTTCTTTTTAATGAAATTTTATTAATAATTTTTTGCTTTCGATTTTGAGTTTGTCCATAGTGGCTTATAGATTTCCAAAAACAGATTAAATTTACATCCTATCTTCTACCTTCGTTTTCTATCACTCTAAAGATTGTTTCCTCGATATGCGCTTAACTTTCCCAATGCGGCGTTATTACTAAGTCCATCATTATTAAATCTTACATTAAATTCAGTCAGTAATGCACTTTCAGTAAGTTTATCTCAAATGTAGGAAATGAACAAATGTCCTTAATATCGCCACTTTAATTTGGTGCCATGCCAACGTCCTTGTTGGCAATGATTTGAAAAGTTTTTTTTACAAATTAATGATAATAAAACTTAGTGACTTTTCAAATATGATTAAAACTGTTTTTTATACGGGTTTATGCTCGTTTATTACATTTTTACAATTTTCCAACGTTTCGGCACTTTTTCAGGTGCCGTGGTCCCGGATGACTGAAGTGACAGGTGTCTTTTAGAAATCATTAACGGTTAGTTTACTACCCTCGGCAAAAATTACAAAAGTTAATTATGAAGTTACGTTCCAAAATAGACAAACCAATATTTTTTTATATAAATTCAAAAATATTGATTATTAGTAATTTATTAAAGTTTAAATTAAATTTATAAACAAATTTTTAAATATGGTTTATGTTTAGCTAAAATCCTTTCCAGGAAAAGTTCGATTTTAATAGCACTGTTAAATCGTAAACCTAAGAGTGCATGAAGATCCTTTATTGAGATTTCTTGTGAACTGTACAACCTACTTCTTAGAATCGACCATCTGTTTTTGCCTGAAAAAGAAACAATCCCCTTCAAAGTGGTGAATAAGTGAAACAAATAAAGCCCCTTTCTTTTGTTCCGGTTATTATTTCTGAATTCCTCGGTCGTTATGAAAAGGCACGGGCGAAATTACGCTTTAATTCAACGCAATATGACCTCGTGAGAAATGCTTTTGAATATAAAATTGTAATACGAAACGAATTCTAGTTGTACCTATTCAACCCTAATCCGTACGAAGACCTCTATGATTGATTACACCTTTGTACCGTCGCCTTCAAAAGTTCCTCGATAAAAGTGAAAAATATTATCGATCGTTGTCTTTGCTCTGATCGATAAAGATCTCATATTATTAATTTATTTATAAGGCAGCGGCTTACATCTTACATTGTACGTTGGAATTCAGCAAATAGGACTTAAATTTGTTATGTCAAATAAAAAAAATGTTTAGAGATAGATCTTTTTTAACCGACAGAAAAAATGTCTACAGACAATTACAGCCGCCGTACCTAATAAACTTTCGACCAGCTCGTAGATGTAAAAAACACAATACTTAAAAATACAAAGTTGGTAGTCTGTAAATAACCCTCTCTTAAATAATGCTTAGCGTGACTTGATAGTTTTAATTATAGTCGAGGTTCTAGGTGCTTTGATAAATTAATAAAATAAAATAAAAATCTCTAGGAAGATAATAAAAGTTTCCTTACTCGTACAACACTGTAAGCTCAAATAGCTGACAAGCAGTTTAAAAATATTAGACCACTTTTCTATCCAACTGTACAACAGTGTAACCTTTTTCTCTTCACTAGCCTATTCATATAACTCGATAAGGTTTCCTCAGTGAAGTATCATGATGGCATTTTTCTGGAATTGACTTCAAAGGAACTTTAGGCAGACTCAGCTTTAGAGTCGTCGATTTGCTGGACCCTTTAGTCCAGATCATTATCTAGAAAGGTTTGCGTAAATTGGCGGTTATGTGGAGGCCAAAATGTTCGACATGCCATAATTCAGCCATTTGTGCAGTAGTGGACGAACATTGACTCCTGTCGCACATTGTACCATTAGCTTCTCAACAACTAAGCAAACAGCCACACCTAGTACAAGCCAACAGCCTTTTTTTTTTTTTTTTTTTTTTTTCCACCCAGGAGAAACCCCAATTACGGGTACCACCGGCTCGGGGGAGCACAGTGGTTATGTCGGACTCCCCGCCCTGAAAAGGGCGGTATACCGACTAAAACTCCTGGGGTGTTCCTCCGCACCGCAAAGGACGGGGCCACGGGGACGCTTACGCACACTTCCGCGACCCCGTCTGCGGGCGCCCTTTCGGGCACTCCTTCGGCGGCGCCCCTGCCCCATCGCATCGGACCGAACGACGGGGCGAGGGAACGCCGCATCTCTTCGTTGGAGCGCATAGCGGCCAAGTGCGAACCCCTTGGCCACCATACGCCCCAACGCGCCGCCCCCTCCATCCCATTGTTGTGTGGTCCAATGGGATAAGAGGAGGGCGGCGCACCTCCTCGTTGGGGCGCATGGGGGCCAATGTCAACTGTTGGCCCCCACACGCCCCACACTCGAGGCCCGTCACGTCGCCCACCAGCACTTCTCTGAAAGCAGAGAAGGCGGTGAGCGACCGCGCGGGCCCCCTCCGTGCCAGAAGGCACCCTCGGAACACGCAAGGGCGCCTTCCGGCCCGCCGTGATGGAGGCAGAGGGTCCCCCGACCCTCCGCGTCCCGGCGGCCACTCTGGTCCGACTGGTACGAGGCGCGCGCGCTTTCGCGCAGCGGCGCCCCCCCAGTCGGTCCTTCATTCGGTTGGTCGCCTGGGTCCCGCTCCACAAAGTGAAACAGGGCCCACGCGACCCCTCCCGCCGTGATGGAGGCAGAGGGTCCCCCGACCCTCCGCCCACGGCCACTCTGGTCCGACTGGTACGAGGCGCGCGCGCTTTCGCGCAGCGGCGCCCCCCCCAGTCGGTCCTTCAATCGGTTGGTCGCCTGGGTCCCGCTCCACAAAGTGAAACAGGGCCCACGCGACCCCTCCCGCCAGATTATTCGCCGTTAGCCAGTAAGTTCCGTTAACAACTTACTGACTAACGCTCAGGGTGCACCGACCCCACCACTTGCCCCTCCACCTGGTTCATAGAATCAGATGGAACGGAAAGCGGAGGGGTACACGTGAAGGTTATCTGGCATCGCACCCCACAAGCCAACAGCCTACCGGAACCATTACAAACCTCTTCCAATACCTGTGCACTACAAGTGTTTGCTCTGAAGATTGAAACGTGTGCAGCACCGTCGGTGCGTCTTCAATACACGACCCTTGTGTTGCGTTTACACCAGAAAAATATCGTAAGCTACGAGAGCACACTAAATTTACTCTTCCCCATTTTGATGGTGAATCGTGCGCTCACAAACTACATTAAGATATGCGCTTTTCTTTTTCTAAGGGCTGCCATAGACAAGCCAAATTAGAACAAGTTTCAAATTTGCCAGTAATCCATTGCAGAATAGGTGTTGACCAAACAGTAGGTATTAACTTTTTCACAAAACAAGTGGAAAATGCAAGTCACGGACTTATTAACTTTCCCAGGTATATTTTACGTTCTTGTTTTCAATTAAATTTTCTTAACATAAAATAAACTCAAGCCTGTATCTCGGAGGGATAAGAAGAGAGAGAGAGATAGAAAGAGGGTTTTTTACCCGACTGCGTTTTATAATTTACTTAGTAGTGTCAATTCATATTGCACTTGCTACAGATAAGGAATAAAAACCGTGTTAAAGACGACTATCCTTGATTTCCGAATACTAATAAACAATTCAAAGTTATTAATCCGAAACCGTAAGTAAAATAAAGACCAGTGATCTGATATTCATTGACCGAAAGACCGAATTAAAAATGTCTACAATTGATGGAGGGCCGTAACATGGGAGCTGTTAAAACCATCAATATAATGTACTTTTGTTGTAGCTTATATGCGTCCTACTGCAGGACACCGACCCTCTCTCAGTGAGAACGTACGGCTTTAATTACTAAGCATGCTTAACCTGAATTCCCAATGAAGGTCTCTCTTGACACAAGTTTCGTCACGATATTTTCCTTCACAATGAGCAAGTGGTATGGGTATTAAAACTTCATAAATTTACGTAACTTTATCGTGAATGCACGACCAAAAAGGTATATTACGTACCTATACATAATAATTACATTCCAGAATTTAGATTCGGTAGATGGGTAGATAGATTAAAGTGGCGAGTATTTTACCCAATAAATAATCGCGATTAAACCCGTTTCATTTATGAGCATTACGAGTCATTATAAAATAATATAATGACTGTACGTTACACTGGTGTAAATGTTACCTTCCGTAACTGGATCAAGTGGCGGATTGGCTGACGATCGATTGTGACGAAGAGTCGCCTAGTTATATATTGGACAAGTACGTTTTATTGCTGAAACTTTACCTGTGATAAGTTAGGTAAAGCTTTCATAAGAAAAGCGCAGGTTTCCAATTTAAGAAATTGGTATGCCGGATCTAAACGGCTGCTTTCCTACTGCAGGATCACTTTCCTGAACCAAAATACACAATATTTTAATACTTTCAATATATCCAATACATTATGCTTAAATATAAATTCTCGTCGCGAGAGTACAAGTAAAAATTTTTTTAGGTAAGTAGCGAAATAACGATCACTGTGAAAGAACGATCCATTAGAGAAAAAGACGATGATGTAAGCAATTAAATTAAGCCCTGAGAGGAAGTAAAATTAGAGGAATCGAGATACCTATTTTAAAAGGATACCTTTGTTCAATCAAGCTTTAAATTACGCAAACCCTTTTCCGTTGACGTAAAAGTGTTTACCTCGGCACTTCGGCTATTTTCTTTCTTTATTTGTTTTGGAGAGAATTCCATTCAACATTCAGTTGGGGAACCAAAGAGCGTATTGTTTGTAGTGAATAAAATTGTTTTTAAAAAAAAACCTTTTCTCTTTAGACTGTGAATTTTTATAACTGGCATGTTTTTTAAAAGAAAATTACAAACGAACAATCTTAGAATTTATTTGAAAATAGAACGGTTTTATTTTTATTTTCAGTCAGAAGGCATTAGTTACGCAGTGTAGTTGCCTTTTAGAGCTTGCAGCTCTTCATTTCCTCCTACTCTAAGATCTCTGGCTTTATTGCCTAGTCGCACACTACTCGTCTAATGGATCTGTGTTAAGTGTCTTCTGGATGTGCCATTAGCAGGTGAACATTGTAGATTTAATCTCGCACGGGCCTTGACAATACTAGGAACATGTACGGCAAATATTATATCTACCCTTTTGTTGTGACCTATAACAGTAACTAAGGATTCTTTTGTGACGATTGTTATGCATAAATAAAGGTTCACATGTTTTTTTTTCTCACTTCATAAGTACCTTACTTAATTCTGTTCCATCAATGTGATGAAAAAAGTAATAAAAAGGCCATTTTTCTTGACGGCCGCGTTATTTTCACGTAAGCGGAAAATGATTGATAATGATTCAGCGGAAAAAAATAGTAAAGTTTTAGGGCGATGAAAACGAATTTGTCATTCAATTTTTCCACTAGGTAAAGTAATTTGAAGGCGCCCTCGGCTTATATTATTATTGTGCTGCTAACAACAGTCAGCTAAGATTAGATTCGATTAGATTAGAGCTCTTTATTGTACAAATCAGAGAACAAAATGCATTAAAAGATTTACAGATTTAAGTATTGCCGTAGTTCTTTTTTGAAGAAATATTATGTTACATTCGGAGGGAGTGTTGCCACTTTTGGAACAGCTTTTAATACTAATATTGATGTTAAAAGAAAAATAGCTGAACATATTTAAAATCTTAGCGCTTTCTAAAGTTTTTATGATGCCATATGAAGTTAATTCACCTCCGATATCATACAGGATTATTTTAAAGATGCGTAATTCTAGAGACAGTCCAATTATAGTTCTTATTTGGCATCAATTTTTATACTATCATCCTCCTAGCGTATCGGGGACAAAAGGTTTGTTTTTATTAGTCTTTATTAAGTGCGCCCCAGATCTTTGCAACACTGACTGTTCCTTAGGTCATTAAGTCACTTTAGGACTTCCAGAGTGCAATTTGTTCTATGAGATGAGAATGCCCGATGAAATATAGTCTCTTTACTTCAAACTGTATGTGCGTTAAAGAAAATTAACACACATATAGTTTGAAGCAAAGAGTATACAACTTAATAGTTTTTTTTAATATTTAAAAACAGTCTTATATAGTCAGGCATCAGAGCAAATCAAATAAAATTATTGTAAGCTACATACATTTTCTGTGAGTTCATTTTATTGATAAGCAGTTGCTTTTATGTTAATTTTATTGTAAAATTACGTGGTGTTGGGTACAAATAAATTTTTCATTTTCATATTGAAGTTCTAAGGTAAAACCGATTTTAGAAATGGAGTAACGTTGGGGTAGCCTATAGATAGAATATTTGATGTACACCAGAAATAGATTTTCATTGAAAAAGTCTTCATTAAAATAATAGTATTTGACGTGAAATGTCTAAGTTCAGTTTGGTAGAAGGAGGTCACTTATTAAAACCGCATGCAACATAAACGTGTCGCCCAGGCGAGGGCTGTAACTTTCTAACTACGTGTTGTGCGCAATCAGTTTTATTTGATATCATCAATTATTTACAGTTTTAAAGCATACACAGTGTGTTGAACTCATACAGGTATATTTTATAATTTAATCTCAAGAACCCTTGCAAACTGTAGTAAAAAAAGTTTTTTGTTCGGAACAGTTCGGAAAAAGTCTTCATATAAAATTTCGTTGAGTTGTACTTTTGCTGCGGTTTATTCCACGTCTCGCCGTATGTTTGCTTAGATTCACCCAGAAAATTACTTTTGAGCGGAATTTCTTTTTGACGATATAATAGCGCCTAAAATATTTTATTCTTCTTTGCATTCAGTAAATTAAAATACTCGACTTGAAATTATTCCTGATCAGTAAGAAGACGACGTGTTAGTTAGGTATATTGTTATTATTTATTTATCTATGTAGTAATCCACGACTACCGTACTTCGCAAGGTATGTCAAGCCGTTGGTGCCGGCTGTCATGTAATCCTACTATTTCTACTATTACAACTAGCAGACAGAATAGTGATGCGTTAGCCATGACGGTTAGATGAGTATTGGCTTGATTGTGACTGCTGTTGTATTTATATTGAACACCTTACTATATTAAGAGCGGCGTTTTTTTTTCGACGCGAGAGCTTCAAGAGAATAGGTTGCCTCTCGCTCGCACAGTCTGACTTGTTCAGAATACGTAGTGATAATAATGATATAAAATTTTCGTAATTTGAAAAAAGAGGATTAGTAGGTTGATTGCGAAGCAAAAATTTCGTTGTGTCAGCCGTTCGTGTTATGGTTATGTTAAGTGAATTAGTACGTAACTAAGTTTTATCTAAATATTAAGTGGTGTGTGAAGCGTTAATTGCATTTAAAAAAAAAACTATGTATTTTGAAGAAAGAGACTCCTACCGAGGTACCTACGTGGTACGTATAGCAAGCCAACTAAACAGAAAAATTGACTTGATTCTATATTTTCACTTTCGTTTCGTTCAGTTAACGAATGGCGTTGAATTATTTGATGATAAGTTTTATTTTTCTATGGTACCAAGTAAACCTTCTATTTATAAAAATATAATTGCACTAAAATACTCTTAGCGGCGTTTTATTCAATCTGTGATTACTTATTTTCTTTGTGAAATCTGCACCAGAGGCTATTTGAGTAAGGGTGTTTGGAGTGTTTTAAGAAATTGTATTTTTAAAAGTATGACCGCTATTCGCCAAGTTACTACAAATTAGAATAGAATAGAAAAAAGTTATTTGTCTCCAAGCGAAATGAGTCACAACCATCACTTATACTAGAGGCATTAATGACAATTTAAAGAGACATTTATTTAACAGCATATGAATTATTACAAATGAAGAAAAAAAGGTCTGTGCCATGGCTTGCAACTAGTGTACACCAGTGTGCAACTAGTTGCCGATTTTCAGGCAAGGCCTTTTTTTCAAACAAAAGTGCTCTTTAGTGACGGTTTACATTACAGTCTTAACATAGGTTTACATCTTAACATAGGTTTGACGGTTTACATTACAGTCTTAAATTAGTAAACTAATTGTGTACTTAATATTTATATGTGACATAGGTACCTAACGTGACTATCTTGTTGGTCTAGCGGTATCATTCTGATTAACATGCCGCAGGTCATGGGTTCTTTTCCCACTGAATTAGTATAATTACTTTCTTACTGCATGTATAATTCATATATGTATATCTGAAATAGTTGGTTTTGTTTGTACATCTACTTTCTTCTACTTCCTTCTCCAATGTATTCCATTCTCCAGTCCAGCCAAAGGTTGTCTGGAAGAGATCACTTTTAGTCATAAGGCCGCCGTTATCCGTACTCTTATGTTAAGAAAAATCTGTGGAATTTTGTTTCTTTATGTACAATAAAGTGTTCTCTATCTATCTTTATATTACATTCTTTGTTAGCTTCTTTCCTACATAATCTATTAATTGTGAAACTAACAGCTTTGACGTTCATTAAGTAAACATTTTGTTTTTATATTAATATTTTTTTTACCTTTTACTTTGACATTAAACTCGGAGCTCACATAATTGTAAAGGATCTGTAGAATATGGTAGCAGTTGAAATTACTATCGCGAAAGATAAAACATGTGATTGTGTCAAGTCATATATAAAAAACGGTATGTAATGGTGACTTAAAACGTTAAATGAACATAATGCTAAGTTGCAAAAATAAAAAAAAACATTTTTTAATTATTTCTGGAAGATAGATACGATTGCATAACATTAATACTGGTGTGTACTAAAGAGTTAACTTATTATGCAGCCTATATACGACCTATTGCAGGACACACGCTCTCTCTCAGCGAGAGAGTATAGGCTTACCTACAACGCGTGCCCACTGCAGTGGTAGCGTGAGGGAAAGTTGTCTATAAATCTATTATACAAACGCTAACGGTCCAATTTCAAAAACACAATTCCTTAAAACAAACTTCAGAGCCAGTTTAAATGAATGAATTAATTAATGAATGAATGAATGAATGAACGAACGAATGAACGAACGAACGAACGAACGAACGAACGAACGAACGAACGAACGAACGAACGAACGAACGAACGAACGAACGAACGAACGAACGAACGAACGAACGAACGAACGAACGAACGAACGAACGAACGAACGAACGAACGAACGAACGAACGAACGAACGAACGAACGAACGAAAATTCTTTATTGCACAAAAACAAATTTGTACAAAGGCGAGCTTAGTAGTATATAGTATTTTCTTCTAGCTAACCCACGATACTGCGGACAGTGGAAGGGGTAGTGCCAGGAAACAATATAATATAGGAGTGATTTATCACATAACCTAGGTTAACTAAATATGACAAATATATTTTAAATACACAAACGTATTTTAGTTGCTACATTGTATGTTATTTTAGTGGTATTGTGCATACGTATATAAAATAGCACGAAAAATATAAAATGATACTCAAATACATATTTACTTAAATAGTCTGTGGTAAAAGAAAAAACAAAACCACAGATTACTTACATTGCCTCTGAGAATTGTTTTAGAGGAATCATGTTTTTATAAGTAGCGGAGCGGTAAAACACGGTCTTCTCAATCGGGAGGTCGGTCGTAGGTTCCGATCCCGACATGTATCAAGTTATGTACATTTGTGAAGTTATAGTAGCAATACCACTCGCTGTGTAGGAAAACATCGTGAGGAAACCTGAGTGCGGAGGTGTTCTATTGTGGTAATTAAATAAATAAATTTTCATGGACATATTACACAGATCTCGTTAGCACTATACTAAGACTTGTGTTATAGTTGCTAACTCGACGATAGATTTAAAACAATAAACACATAGATAACATCCAAGACCCGAGACAAACTAGAAAAATTCGTTTCCTAGTTTGACCCGGCCGGGGATCGAACCCGAGACCTTCGGTTTAACAGTCAGCGTGCCAAACCGCTGCGCCACCGAGGCCGTCAAATTAATCCTATATTTCTCTTTCTGAGAGAAGGCATGTACCAGACAGTAAAACGTATCCTTTCGGTCGTCATGGCAACTAAATTTTACCGGTTGTGAAAAAGAAACTTTTATTCTTCGTCGGCAACTAGTCGCAGCCAGCACCAACGGCTTAACGTGCCTTGCGAAGCACGGAAGCGCTCGGCAAAATATCACTAGCGGTAGTCACAGGACGGTCACCCATCCTGCACCTGACCGCGCCTGTTGTTGGTTAACTCAAGTGATTGATTCCAATCGCTCGGTTCGACTAGGCTACGAGCGCTTTTAGAGCTTGGAGATCTTCATTTCCTCCTACTCTGGCTTTGTTGCCTAGTCGCACACTACCCGTCTTTTGGATGATTATGCCATTAGCAGGTGAATTTACGGTAAATATTATATCTATCCTTTTGTTATGACTTATAACAGTTCCTCAGGTTCCTTTTGTAACGATTGTTATGTATAAATAAAGGTTTAAATGGTAGATAGTCATCTGTGCAAATCAAGTACGTTGGTCTCCAGCGAGGATCGAACCCAACACCTGTGATTTGGTTGTCAAGAGTGTTACGGCAAGCTCATCAAGGCGTTCAAGTCTCGACGTTGTAACAGAAAAAATACTTTCTTTAGGAAACCCTCAGCCCATATACGGTACACTCTCCGTAAAGCGTAATGAGGTAAAAGAAAATTAAGTCAAGTGGAAAATGAGTATCAGTCAATATTTTCTCGTTACACATTTCTGGCACAAAAATCAGAAAAAGAAACAGAAAGATTGCTGCCATTTTCACACTGTAAAATTAAAAATGTGGATTCAATTCATTCAGTAAGAAATTTACATTCTGTTTGCTGAATGGCTTTGTACAATGTGAAATTTAAGTAAAAGCCGCTGCCCTTGTGCAAAAACTCCACTCTGACCATCTTTTCTCAAGTCATCTTAAATCTAATTTATCAGTTGCCACCTATACGTATGATAAAATTACATTATTGCCATCAATTGCATTAAATGAGAATGCATTATTAATTGTTTTACAAAAGAAGGGTACCTATAAGTGCTGCGGCCGAACACGAACAGCACTCGTTCACGAGCATAACGCAGGGGTCAGCCACAAAAATAGGGAGAACATTAGTGCTGCAGCCGAACACACGAACAGCACTCGTTCACGAGCACACGAGCATAACCCAGGGGTCAGCCATCATCAGTCTCAACTATTTTTGAGGGAGATAGATGACCCGGCCACCACGTCACCATTCGATTTGCTTCTTTACGTCTTGACAACTACTTGCAAATAATCTTTTATCCATTTTATTCTGTATCTCAACATCAGTTTTTATTTATCAGCATCCAACAGGTTTTAAAGCATATACAGTGTTAAAAACCAATTTAGAGGCTAAAAATTACCACTAACTACCTACTTTGCAGTTAGGTTTAACATCGGAACGATATCACTGTACCCACATGATTACACTATTTTTATTTAGCCTCTAAATAGGTTTATAAATTTGTTCCTTACCACGGGTTAGTGCATTAAAAATAAAAATAGTGTAATCATGTGGGTACAGTGATATCGTTCCGATGTTAAACCTAACTGCAAAGTAGGTAGTCGGGGCTGTAAGTAATGCAATTTGCTTAAGTCAGATGTCGCTGCCTGTACGTAATACAGAGAATATTGTAAAGAGGTTCGAAATTTCACTGATGCCGTGAGTCGCCCATTGGCTCAATTGGTAGAGCGCTGGTACGCATAGCCAGAGGTTGCGGGTTCGAATCCCGGCATGGGTGAAATTTTTAGCCTCTAAATAGGTTTTTAAATTATACACAATATTCAATATTTTGCTGGCTTACAATACATGCTTAATCTTACAATATCAGTATTGTCGTTATCAGTGAGTGTTTTTTTTATATTAACTCTTTATACAATTTTACTTAACACTAACATATATAAATCACTTATATAGTTGTGCTAATATTTCTTACGTCTTATATTTTCGGTCTACATTTACCAATTGTCCATCATATTTATTAAACACTTCCTGATACTTTATATGTATATTTTCCTGCATGTGTATTCCTAGTGGCACCTTAGCACGGGTTAGTGCATTAAAAAAAAGTGTATATGCAGTGTTTTGAAGTCATACTTTATTTTGTAATTCAATGCCAAGAACCCTTGCAAGGTCAATTGAAAAAAGTGTTTTGTTCGGAGCAGGAAACATCTTCATAAACATTTTCGTTCAGTTGTACTTTTGCTTCGGTCTACTCCACGTCTCGCCGTGTGTTTGCTTACATTCGTCCAGAAAATTATTTTTGACGATCGTTTCTTTTTGACGATATAATAGCGCCTACAATATTTTATTTTTCCTTGCATTCAGTGAATTTAAATACGCGACTCGAAA
The DNA here is from genome assembly GCA_934045075.1 of Yponomeuta sedellus. NCBI lineage: Eukaryota > Metazoa > Arthropoda > Insecta > Lepidoptera > Yponomeutidae > Yponomeuta > Yponomeuta sedellus. The sequence continues at coordinate 9,896,236 of OW203730.1, read as the reverse complement.
TTATTACTGATCATTATTAGGACGACGTGTTTGTTTGGTGTATTGTAACAATTTTGTAGTAATTGACGACACAAGGAGACGGATACGCTTTCATACATTCTTGGGTCATATTCTTGAATTATAATATCAAAAACAACAGGAAACACACTCAAAACACACACGCACTGAACGATCCGAGACGAGTGTTGATAGATTGAGTCTGGGAGCTGACACGCCTGTCACACACAGACACAGATAAAAAATACAGTTGACAAACGCGGGTAATAAAACGATCTGTAAATGAGAATCAATTTAAAGATTTATTCATCAAGTCAATATTTTGATTTTTTTTAACTGTTGACATTATGTAAATTATAATGTATTTATTTACTTAGATTAAATCAATCATCTGGTGCAAGTGTTTTTATTTAATACATTCACATTAATCGATCAAAGTAATCGATATCCTATTTTATTAAGGACAAAAACTTATTTTTATTTTATTTCAGTCAGTTCGACGTTCAGTCGACAATGTAACTGTCTGCAAGTATAAAGGTTGATGTGATAACTACATTAGAAAGGCATGCCTTTAGAGCACAATACCTTACATTGGAGCGAATTTAACCGCCGAAAGATGAAGTACTGAAACTTATTCGTTTACAAATGTACCTAAAGCTGTGTTCACTGGAGTTAGTTAGTAGGTGCTTAGAGCACAAATCTTCAAAAGCAAACTAGACCCATTTAACCTTAATTAGACGCTTCGTACTTGGCTCCGTTAAATTTCTGTCATGGTATTTAGAAGGATGACTTACTCAGCTACCGCAATTTTTCGTACAGTTTTTCTGGTCTTCTCTTGATGAGAGTACTATATACATATATCCTAAGTGCGAGCTTTTTCCTCATTAAGAAATCATATAAGATTAGGTTTCTGCTATTGAATTCCGGTAAAAGCAAATAAACGCTATCTATTTTTCATATTTGTATCAATCAATAGACAAAGTATTATATGGTATATTAGTCGATCTGTCTAATCAGTCCATAAACAAAGCCCACTGTTGGGCAAAGGCCCAGTACTGCTTTCCACTTACACTCTAACATATCTGTTCCTTTTTCGTCACTATCTGCAGCTCACCAGGCTGGGGTCTACCCACCCACCGTCGTCGACTCGTTCTTGGCCACCACTCATAGCCCTTCACTATATGAATAGGTTCAACACATTTAATAGACTATAGTAAACTAACTATACCTCCTCAATACCATGTCTTCAGAGCCCTCGACGGTACGAGTTAAGATAAGAGTTTCACCCGCATGAAGTAGTGAACAAACAAGCTGCGACTCGCGAGCCTTTTCATGCTCGACTTACTGTACCCTCGCTTTATTCAGTCCCACTGGGCATACATATTTGAGCTTTAGAGCAAATACGGTAGAAGTGAGGCTTGGGAAAAACCTAGAGCATATTCTACAACGCTCTAGGTGTACCAGGCCCTACTGGGTGGCCACTATTAAAAAGAAGTTTTTTCTTCATATGTTTACACCTCAAATACTTGATGGGTGACTTTGCTCATGCAGACTTGAGAAGTTTTCAGGCTTGTGTTGCACCTGGCAAAATTACATTCTCGTACTTTAAGATCCATCCAAGGAACTTTTAATGGTCACGTACTATACCATAAGAACCAAAGCTCATAAACCGATACGTACAATGGCCCAACTATGAAGCTAAATCTCAAGCCTAACTAAGAGTCAAAGCTAACGTTAGTAACGGGCTAACTTTGTTTTTTTCTAGATCGTGCACCTGTCAGCTTATGATATCATATGGCACTGTCACATAAACAAGTCTCCCTTACTTCTTCGCACAGTTAATTCAATAAAAGATATAAAAAACTGTTTTCCTTTTGTAAACACAATGCAAACTTTAATATAATAATTATTATTACACGTTACTTTAATGAAATGACGCGGTATTCCCGATGCTTAAAAAACTTTCTAGTACAATAATCCTTCCTCAAAAATATAATTATATCTGATATACGACTTCTTTAAATAAATCTTATTTTTATTCCTTTGTATTTAATTCCATCTCGAAACATACAGCGCTTTAAATGATTTTGAAAGAAAATTGCTAATACTTGAATTTGTTCCAAGTGCTTTCATTTATTGATGCTTAAAAACTGTTTGATATTCTTTCTCTAAATCATCTTGTATGTTTAATAAGTACGGAGCCCTTAATGCAATCTCACACTGGGCTTTGTTTCATGAGATATGCAGCCAAAATAATATATATTCATCGAAATCATATTGAAGTAAGGATTTGACACTCAATTTTATACTGTATGTTTGACACAAGAAACCATTTGTAATTACATCTTCTGATTGTCCATTGAAGTGTTCTCTTTGTATTCATATATTTTAAATTACAGTTCAGAATGGCCACTAGCACTTGGTGGAGGGACCGGAGTTCGGTAGTACTTCTCATAGATGTCATCCCAGAACTGAGTGCGTTCTGGCAACAAAGTGTCTCTTAATTCAGCAGGAAGATTTAATTCCATGTACGGTGACAGATTTGCCGATGATGCTGGCCAGCCTTTGGGGAAGTCTGATGTTGGTCCTGATAGAGGTTTTCTGCAGAAGAGATAAAATATACAGTTGATTAGTTATATTACAGCAATATATTTATAGCATCTTACCATTCACTCATGTAATCCGTGTTTCATTGCTCTGGTGGTAAATTATATTAAAGAAACTAAGAATTCTTATACTATCAGCTGCCAATTTTTACTAAGACTCTGTCTTACTACATATTACTATTTTGTGAAGGTGTGGTTAATTATTTTTATTTAGTGTAATTTATAGAGAAGGGTATGTCTAAAGCTGCTAACACACAGTAACATTTTTAAATAAAATGTATTTATATTTTTGTACAGTTTTTTAATAAATGTAACTAAAATTTTATTTAATGTAAAAATAATTATTCCTTTATATAATAAAAGTAATATTTATTACTTATGAAAATTAAAACATTTCTGAAATATCCATATTTTTTTGGTGTTCGTATGTTCTACTTGTGCCAAAAATAGCTACTTACATATCATACATTGAGAGAGAAATCCTGCTCTTTAAATGCTATTGGGAGGTTTCATATTTATTTTATGCTGTGTTATGTTTAGTAATAACTATTATAGGTGTGATAGTAATTGCTTACCCAGTTAAAATAAAGTTAGTCCACAAATGTTTCGTGAGTTTCTTCATGATTTTGTAATCATCCGTGATTTTACTCTCATCTTGAGGCATAAACGTAATATCAACCATCGTCAGTCCTTGTGAACAATGGTCTGCTCCACCCAAATGAGGAAATATTCTGTTTGCCACGGTGAAATTATCGGAGTATGAGTACTGATACAAGTAAACATGGTCGTTACCAGCTTCTGCTAGTAATCTCACTGTTCTGAGAGCGGGATATGTAAACAGTACGTCAGAAAAGTAGTTAACGTAACCTATCAAAGTATCTTGGTCTATTTTGTCAGTATTGAAGTAAAAAGCTCTAATTTTATTCGCGACTCGTTCTTTGTCGTATTCGTTTTTGAACTGCAAGTCAGCTGGCAAAAAAGCGGCAAAGTTTTGGTTCATTTCTTCTTTCCACTGTTCAAAATTTTGAGCTCTTAAGAGTCCTTCCATATTAGAAAATCCAATAAGTACAGGAACCTTGGGAAAGTTTCCACTTCTTAATATGTTTATAGGCGCTTCATCTAGAAATATTTCACTACCAATGTCTCTCTCAACACAAGGTACCATTACAAACGTAGAATCCTTCTCTGACATAAAACTGAAAGCAACTAATTGTTCATATGAAGCTTTTTTATAAAAATCTTCTAAAATTAAAATATCATCTGTAGTAATATTATGAAATCGTGCAAATTTCTTTGCATTTTCTAATGGGTCTATTTGGACGCTCCATACACTGATTGCATTACCACTATCAGGAATAACTTTATTAAACAATCCTTTAGTAGTTTTAGAAAGCATGAGTAGTTCAACTGCGGAGGCTCCTGCACTGCCGCCACTAATTGTCACATCACTTGGATCACCGCCGAAATTGGCAATGTTTTTGTTAACCCAACGTAAAAGTGCAAGTTGGTCTTTCATGCCAGCATTTCCAGGAGCAGTTTCCGTTCCAAGACATAAGAATCCGTGAACACCAAGTCGGTAGTTAAAAATTACAATGACGAATTTGCCTTGCTTTACCATGGCATTGACATTGAAGATATTAGCGCTTCCTAGGAGGTATGCACCGCCGTGGACATAGACCAAGACGGGCAATGGTTTGTCAGTCTTAGAAGGGACTAATATGTTTGCAACAAGGCAATCTTCTTGAGAGCTTGAAGGTGTCGCCATGGGAGATGCACTTTGAGGACAGGATATTTCCGTATTTACCGCTTCAAATGTGCCTGTCCATATTGGGGGAGGTAATGGAGCCTGAAATTAAAATTTTTTGATACTTAATATTGGTTTCAAATTTAATTTATAATATTATAACATAGTAGGTACAAAATGTGGCAATAAACATACAGAAATACGCTGTTCCTATTCTTTCAACCAGGACATATTTCTAAAATATCAATCGTACCGTATGTACTAAAATTCTATGAATTAAAATCTTCAATCAATCTTTCAATTAAATAACAACGTAACATGATTCTCGTCAGACACTTTTTATAGCGGCAAACAATACCAGTGGTTCACCTTGAACTTGTCTGGACCGGTAGGTGCAGTTGCGTAAGGAATTCCATAAAAGCCGAAAAAGTCTCCTTCAGAAGACTTGTAGCCTTTCACAAGACCTTGGTCTAACTTCACAACCCTGAACTTCACATCATCGTCTGCTAATACGCGGGCCACTACAAACACTAAACTAAATAACTGTGTGTTTCTCATGACGGTTGTTTGAATACTGACCTTGCAGCTCAGGAAATATTATCTTGTTGATGTAATGTGCTAACGACGTGTATAGGTCTTTTGACGAGAAGCAGTGTGCTTCGCTAAATTTTGTGAATTGGAGAGCGGAAGAAAGCGGTCCTAATCTGTCAAACAAAGACTGTTTGTTATTAACCATTATTATGTTTTTTTTAACGATTCGGGCAAATTGGCAATTAAATGCCAAGGTTACGTAAGCGATGTCGACTGTTGTACATACCTAGTGATCTTGCTACAAGCTTACTTCCCGACATAGGATTGTAGTCGATGTAAAACAAGCAATAACAAATCTGTAGTGGTTGATTTTATCTAACTCTGTCTGTGACTTCGCTTGTGTATACCTTATCTTCTTTTTCTTTTGTACAGGGCGCTCATTCAAATCGGTCAGTATGGGAAAGTCTGAAACTATAAGACATACGAAGATCTGTTCTGAGGAACCATGTCATCGATTTTAATAACAAGAAAAACTGCATTCATACATTTTAAAAAACATCTGTACTCCGTTCGGGAATCGAACCCGGTTGTTTTTAAAAAAAAAAACTTCTATTAATCAAACACTAACAATCAATTGAAAAGCCCACTTAAAATAAGTATGTAGATACTTATTTAAAGATTAAGATCGTTACCTAAACGTATTGAATATTGTATTGAAAAAGGCGGCGGTCACTTCGAGCACCTACTAAAATAAATTAAAGTATGTGAAAACAATGCATTTCATTCATTTTAGACATCATGTCTGTATGACATTTACTGCTTAAGACCTACACAATCGATATCTAAATAGAAATAGTGTAGGTTTATTTTTTCAAAACCACCGGGTTCGATTCCCGCATTTTCCAGAGGATCAATCTGAACGCTCCAAACACTAACGGCATTACCGCTATCAGATATAACTTTATGGAACAGTCCTTTAGTAGTTTCCGAAATCATTAGTAGTTCAACTGCAGAAAATCCAGCGCTGCCACCACCAATAGTCACATCATTAGGGTCACCACCAAAATTTTTTATATTATTTTTTACCCAGCGCAAAGCAGCTACTTGATCTTTCATGCCAGCATTGCCGGGAGCATCTTCCGTTCCAAGGCAGAGAAATCCATGGACACCAAGTCTATAGTTGAAATTAACAACGATAAATTTGCCTTAATTGGCGATAGCATACGGAGTGAATATGTTACCGCTGCCTAAAAGATATGCCCCACCGTGGACGAAAACCATGACAGGTAAAGGTTTCTCGACAGTGGTAGGAACGAGGCAGTCTTCTTGATAGCCTGAAAATACGATGGACTTAATTTGGGGACAGAAAATTTCTTTGTTGACGGCTTCGAATGTCTCCGTCCATGTTGGGGCAGGTAATGGTGCCTGAAATTTAAACGGAGAAAGGAATTTAAATAACATACTATTTGAATATAACTCAGTAAGTAATACGATGCGAGTGACTTTTTTTGTAACTTGAAAACATCATAACAAATATAATAAATTCCATAAAACGCGTAGAATTCTCCTTCAGTGGCTTTGTATCCTTTCACAAGACCTTGTTCTAACTTCACTACCTTTGAATCTATATCATCTCCTGACGCAAATCCCACTATTACAACTAGCAGACAGAATCGTGATGCATAATGGTGGTTAAATGAGTATTGGCTTTATTGTGACTGCTGTTGTATTTATAAACACGTTACTATACTAAAAGCAGCTTTTTTTCCGACGCGAAAGCTCTTACAGTCTAAACTTGTTAAGTATTTGTAGTAAGAATAATCAGTAGTTACAATTTTGACTAAATGTACATTAGCTTAGAACTCCTTGTTCACATCATCATTATAATCATCAACCTATTATGTTCCCACCGTGGTGTACGGGTCTCTTCCCTGAAGAAGGTAGTAAGGCCGTTATTCGCCAATGTGCGTGCAAGTTACTACAAAAGTGCTCTTTAGTGATGGTTTACATTATAGTCTTGACATAGGAGTTAGCAAAGTACTTGTATACATAATAGTTATTTCTTTGGTCTAGCAGTATCACTCTGATTAACATGCCGCAGGTCATGGGTTCTATTCCCACTGAGTTATATAGTATAATAACACATAGTATAATAACTGGAGCGATTTTAATAAAATTTGGTATGGAGTTAGCTGACACCCTCGACTAACATATAGTCTACGTTTGACTGCGGGAAAATATCTTCTTCCCAAAGAAAAATCATCGGTAACACCGCGGGGCACAGCTAGTAATTCATATATATGAATTACTAGCTGTGCCCCGCGGTGTTACCCGTGATTTTATATACGTATACCCGTGATTATATACATATGTATGTCTGAAATAGGTAAATGGTAAAGGTAATGACGAACGTTTTACTAACATTGTGCTGAAATAGCTCGATTTCTTTGTACATCTACCTCCTTCTCCAATATATTCCATTTCATTCTCCAGTCCAGCCAAAAGTGGTCTGGAAGAGATTATTTTTAGTAATACAGCCGCCGTTCTTCGTAATCAGTTAAGAAATTATGAATGAAATGGGTGGAATTTTTAGTCTCTAAATAGGTTTTTAAGAAATATCTGTGTAATTTAAAAACATATTTCTTTACACTATTCTCTGTATTAAAGTGTAAAGAGGTTCGAAATTTCACTGATGCCGTGAGTCGCCCATTGGCTCAATTGGTAGAGCGCTGGTACGGATAGCCAGAGGTTGCGGGTTCGAATCCCGGCATGGGTGAAATTTTTAGCCTCTAAATAGGTTTTTAAATTTGTTCCTTAGCACGGGTTAGTGCATTAAAAATAAAAATAGTATAATTTGCGTAATTTCATTTTCTAAGTACAATAAAGTGTTCTCTGACTTATTATCTATACATATATATAAGAATTTTTTTTTACATATCTAAGCTTTGACGTTCATTAGGTTAACATTTTGTTTTTAAATTGTTTTTTTTTGGCATTAAATTCGGAGCTCACAGCATTGTAAAGGATCTACAGATCCTTTACAATGCTGTGAGCTCCGAATGTTAATTACTGGTACCGTATTCTACAGAATACGGTACCAGTTTTTAACATGTACTTGAAATCACTATCGCGAAAGATAAAACGTGTTGTTACCTATGTCAAATCATATCAAAATAACGTGTATGTAATGATGACTTATAACGTTTAATAAACATAATGCTAAGTTGCATAAATAAAAATAAACTATGTTTAATTATTTCTGGAGGATTGATACGATTGCATAACAGTAATACTGGCGTGTACTACAGAGTTGACTTTTGATGTAGCCTATATACGACCTGCAGGACATACGCCCTCTCTCAGCGAGAGAGTATAAGCTTACCTACAACGCGTGCCCAATGCAGTGGGAGCTAAGGGTGAGGTGTCTATAAAGCCAGGTCTTCAAGGTCTTAGTACGCTTGGACCGAGTGCGCCATCCGAGTAAACGAATGCTTCTCACTGGACGGTTTTTCGTGACAACACCAAAATAGCCAATCAGAGGCATTAGTTTACTCGGATGGCGCTCTCAGACCGAGCATACTAAGGCCAGTATTACAGAAGCGTACTCAAGCGCCAATCTCTACTTAAAACTAGTTTTGAGTATGGATTTAATTTTAGAACGTTACTTGAGTCGAGATTCATCAAGCGCGACTCAACTGAGTAATAGCTAATTCGAGAACGATACTTGGGTAGCAATCTCTACTTAAGTAAAGATCAAATCTGTATTTACTCAAGTGTGGTCGGAACCACGCTTGAGAGTCGATCGGCCAGTTATTATAGTTGTCAATTTGGAATGTGCATTGCAAAATTCATATATTCGAAAACCTTGATTACTATGACGAAATAGTTAATGATAGCAGCAGCCCCTTAGGCATTTAAGGGACGCTCAAGACCCCTACTGCATGGATTCTAATAAGTGTTTATGTGCAAAAACAATTACATTAATACTGGGGTGGTTTCATTGAATAAGTTTCACGCAAGACCCATATCCTATACCTACTATGATAACCAGGCAAGGACATCACAAACATGAAAGTACACCGAGACTGTGGCCACTTGTACAAATATATAGGCCCACAATGGGAATCGAACCCACAAGCTCGGTCTTGGTAACCAATGCCTTAGCGGCTAGGACAACATGACAGTCACAAAAGGAATAAATAAAATAATCAGTAAAACAATCTCAGCTTTTTTATTGCTCATAAAATTGGAAAAAATATTATTATCATATAAATCCGCTGTGTTGAAGTTGACTTTTTATCTTCCTCGAGGAGGATCCTCTTCACTGTGGTGAAGTTGAAGTTTTATGTTCAACAAGCATGTTGCTCTCCACTGTGGTGAAATTGAAGTTTTATGTTCAATGAGCAGGTTCCTCTTCACTGCGGTGAAGTTAAAGTTTTATGTTCAACAAGCAGGTTCCTCTCCGCTGCGGTGAAGTTGAAGTTTTATGTCCAACGAGCAGGTTCCTCTGCACTGCGGTGAAGTTGAAGTTTTATGTTCCATGAGCAGGTTCCTCTCCACCGCGATGAAGTTGAGTTTTTGTCTTCTACGTGGAGGACCCTCTCCACTGCAATGAAGTTGACTTTTTATTATGTTCAATGAGCAGGTTCCTCTCCACTGTGGTGAAGTTGAAGTTTTATGTTCAACAAGCAGGTTCCTCTCCGCTGCGGTGAAGTTGAAGTTGTATGTCCAACGAGCAGGTTCCTCTTCACTGCAGTGAAGTTAAAGTTTTATGTTCAATGAGCAGGTTCCTCTCCACTGTGGTGAAGTTGAAGTTTTATGTTCAACAAGCAGGTTCCTCTCCGCTGCGGTGAAGTTGAAGTTGTATGTCCAACGAGCAGGTTCCTCTTCACTGCAGTGAAGTTAAAGTTTTATGTTCAACAAACAGGTTCCTCTCCGCTGCGGTGAAGTTGAAGTTTTATGTCCAACAAGCAGGTTCCTCTGCACTGCGGTGAAGTTGAAGTTTTATGTTCCATGAGCAGGTTCCTCTCCACCGCGATGAAGTTGAGTTTTTGTCTTCTACGTGGAGGACCCTCTCCACTGCAGTGAAGTTGACTTTTTATTATGTTCAATGAGCAGGTTCCTCTTCACTGCGGTGAAGTTGAAGTTTTATGTTCCACAAGGAGGATTCTTTCCAATATGGTGAAGTTCCTTGTTCTCATTTTTTCACATCTCGTTTCAAAACAGCGATTAATGTTCAAATTAAACCACACCGACTATGTATTTAGTAAACATAAATAAATAGACAGACGTCAAGAGAATTAGTATAACGACATTTCTTACGTTCCGTTCTGTACTCAAAGCGAATAAATAAACAAGAAGCGTGAACGTTTTGCTTCCTTTAAATATACGGTTCATTACAAACTAATAACTAAATAAAGAAACTTTGAACATTTTATTTACGAATACATAAACATTATTTTAGTTTCCTCTGTATATTTGACATAATTTACTAAGTTTCATCGTCACGTTTTTGTAACATGCGTAAAACGGAATAAAAATCTACACTTGTATTTTTCATGTCATAGAAAACAAACTTTGATCATAGACAATCTGATTGCAGTTCTGAATCTTTACTTAAACAGTGATTGGCTGATCTCTACTCAAGAACTGTTTGAAAATAAAGGGAGTGCTTGAGCATCGATTCAGCCCTCAAGTAATGATTGGGCGATCTGAGATCAATCTGTGCTTGAGCATCGTTTCAGCCCTCAAGTAATGATTGGGCGATCTGAGATCAATCTGTGCTTGAGCATCGTTCTGTAATACCGGCCTAAGACTGTGAAAACCTAGCTTAAATCTATTATACAAACGCTAAGGGTCTAAGTTTTAAAACACAATTCCTTAAAACAATCTTCAGAGCCAGTTTAAATAGTCTGTGGTAAAAGAAAAAAACGTAACCACAGATTACTTAAACTGCCTCGTAAGAGTGTTTTTGAGGAATTATGTTTTTATAAGTAGCGGAGCGGTAAAACACGGGTTCTCCATCGGAAGGTTTTCTAAGTTGTGTACATTTGTGAATTTATAGTATTATATCAATCAATGAAATCAATTTATTTCAACGTAAAGAATTTACATTATGTTTGCTGAATGTCAACGTACAATCTAAAATGTAAGCCGCTGCCTTCGGGCCGTATTGTAGTGGAGAAAAAGGCAGCGGAAAAAAACTCTACTCTGACCATCTTTTCTCAAGTAATCTTTAACCAAATACATTAGTTGTGTTAATAAGCTTTCATGATTGCCATTACCAACCCTAAATGGCAAAGCATTAGTCACATGTGTCACAATGGTAGGGAAAAAGTAAGTGCTGCGGCCATACACACGAACAGCACTCGTTTACAGCATAACGCAGTGGTCAGCCATCATCAGTCTCGACCAATTTGGAGGGAGATAGATGACCCGATACAAACGCTTACGGTCTAATTCATAAAACACAATTCCTTATAACAATCCTTAGAGGCAGTTTAAATAGTCTCTGGTAAAGGGAAAAACGCAACCACACATCGTCTGAGGAGTGTCTTGGAGGAATCATGTTTTTTTTTATAAATAAGGCCGTAATATTGGGAGAGCGTTGGTAGCGGAGCGGTATAATACCGGCTTCTCTATCGCGAGATCGTGGGTTCGAGTCCCGACTTGTACCAATAACTTCGTATTCTAAGTTAAGTACATTTGTGAAGTTATAGTAGCCATACCAGTCGCTAACGTTGTGAGAAAACCTGAATATCGGAGATGTTCAACTGCCTCAATTTTTTTATTTTATAAAATCGTGATAGAAAAGATGTTTATATGAACCATGTAGGAACTTGGTAGTAAGCCAGTAAATCGTTTAGTCATAACATATTTTATTTAATAAAGAGTGTATACACGACGTGATTGCATATTACTAATTATATCATACATTTGATATCTGACAAGAACTCAATCTGCACGTTTGTTAGAGGTCATTCTAATGGTAGCGTGGTGGCTGGATCATCTATCTCCCTCCAAAATGGCTGAGGCGGGTGATGGCAGACCACTGCGTTATGCTTGTGAGCGAGTGCTGTTCGTGGGTCTGGCCGCAATGTTTTCCCTACTTTAGTAAGAAAGTTAACTGTTTTTAAGAACATATTTAGAGGCTAAAAGTTCCACCCATGCCGGGATTCGAATCCGCGACCTCTGGCTATCCGTGCCAGCGCTCTTTCCAACTGAGCTAATGGGCGACTCACCGGCTATCAGTGAAATTTCGAACCTCTTTACAATACTATCTGTATTACGTACAGGCAGCGGCATCTAGCCAAAGTAATTTGCACTACTTACAGCCTCGAGTACCCACTTTGCAGTTAGGTTTTACATCGGAATCCTATCGCTGTACCCACATGATTATATTATTTTTTTAATGCACTAACCCGTGCTAAGGACAATTTTTAAAAACTTATTTAGAGGCTAAAAATTCTATTAAAATAAAAAGGTAACTGTTTTTTGGCAGTCAGGTTATTGGTAACAATCATGGAATCTTATCACTTAGTAGGTAGCAACTGATATATTTGGTTTAAGATGATTTGAGAAAAGAGTTTTTTCCACTACCCTCCTGCATCGAAGGCGGGTTAGGCCATACTCCACCACGGGGACCAAGTCCGAGTTGGTGGTGTATTGTAAGGCAGTGGCGGGTCTTACTATCAGAAGTTATCGAGCCGCCCGTAAGCCCTCTGACATGACTCAACGACTACCATTACTTGGCAGCCGGCACCAACGGCTTAGCGTGTCTTGCAAAGCACGGAATCGCTCGGAAAAAATGCCATTAGGGGTAGTCACCCGATGGTCACCCATCCAGCAGCTGAGCGCGTCTGTTGTTGCTTAACCTAATAATAGAGATTATTTCCAATCACTCGGTTCCATGAGGCGACGAACTCTTCTATGTAGCTATATCTAACGATCCGTCAAAATTCAAAATATAACATTTATTATATTTTGTTAGAAAGGGTCTAGAAGAGAAGAGTAAAGGGTGATCAACAAATATTTTTGGCTGTGTATATTTTTTGATAACTCTTTATTTGAACAGGATTAACAAAATAATTCATTTATGTTATTTACTCACTTACGTTTAACATATTTGCCTTCGAGCCTGCTAAAAGTACCTTAGCAGCGTTATTTTCGTTAGGTTCATATTTTATTTTGCTTTTCTTTCTGAGGCCCTAATTTGAATTCCCGGTAATACCCAGGTGATATTAAAAATTAAGGGAATATTTAAGCAAATGTCTGTACTGAAACAACATACTCAAATTATTATACCATATTACCTACTTAATGCAGGTAGTGAATATAATATCATTTTGTATTTTAACCGGTTTTCATAGTTCCCAATTTCTCTTGTAAGTTGTTTATAGGCTTTTTGAAAAAAAAAGTTTGAACTAAAGTTTAGAGAAACATATTATAAAACATTCTTTTGGATAAATAGATAAAATATTCATAATGATGCACAGAAATGCACTGGACGCACTTAACTATTTACGAGTGTAATCAAGTCCGGAATTTATTGTCTTAGTATTGAATTTATAGTATAATTTTATGCTAACATCGATTCTGCTAATGCTCAGCCTTATCATTCCTGTGATAAAAAAATATCCAACAAATAACTAGAATCACTTGGATCAGTGCCAAGAAAGAAGGCCACAACCTCAGCGCCAAGCTTAACTATTAGATTATTAATAATAATAAGATAGAATATTCTTTATTGCATGTACACCACGAAAACAATTAATTGAAGTCACCGATTTCAAAACATGCTACAGTACTGATCTATATAGTTTATCTCATAATCTATTTGATGATTTCAGTTTCTAGAAGTCTATTTTTATTTTAATTTAAAATTAGTTTGTTCCAAGTCCAAACAAAAATTTTAAATAGGTACTGTAACGCTCTAACTTTTAAAAAGGCTTATTTAAGATAAAAATGTTGTTTTCCTAACTCTTTATATGGGATCCCTAGCCTATCTCAGACTCAACTGACACCCAAATAGTAATTAGAACAGATTTGATACCGCTATATCAACGAGACAGTCGCGTCTTAAAATAATTTTAACTTCATTTAAAGATCATCTGAGAGGAGTTAGCTTTTTAGGACTGCAAATATTTTACTTGATATTCTTAAATAAAAAAACGTTAACTTCAAATAATTCAAACTCTACCTACAAGGCAACGTAAACGACAGCGCTGACTAATATTGTGGATTTTTTCTATGTTTGTTAATTTATATTGTTCGCAGTTTTGAAAAATTTAAAAATACCTTAATATTATATTATTAGCGTCTAGTCATCCAGAATTAATTTGCTATTTTCTCCTGCATTATCCCGAGTGAATTGAAATGTTAAATTTATCTATTCCGCATTGTAAATGTAGGTATATCAGAATAAGCAGATATAGACAGAATAGACATACAAGGTGATCATTAAAGATGGTTCAACAACTACTGACTTACCTCGAGGTAACTGGATGCATGAAGACAAAACCGACTGCCGCATCGCATAGGTACGAGTTGCATGACGGTGCATTTCGCGCAGTTTGTGGCCACTTGGATCGCCATATACACGCTGTGGAACCCCAATCCTACATCTTCATTAATATTTCGGACAGCCAATCCACAGAGGAAGCCGAACTACGGAAACAAAAGATTAATCTTTCATAAACATAAATCACAGATGTAATTGTATAAGAAACACGCCCTGAACGAACTGGATTATCTGATTAGAAGTTGAAGGACGCAGCCGCTAAATAAGGAAGATAATGGACAGATACATTGTTTTTATTAAGACAGATTGATACTTAAATCTAGTCAGACCTGAAGTTAAACGAAAACACACGTACTAGCCCACTGTGTGGTACCCTTACAATGCGGAATATTACAATGTAAGCGGTTATCAAATACCGGCCAGTGATCAATAAGCCCACCATTGACTACACGTAGCGCGAACCGAGCCCCAAAGCGCATCCATTCATGGACAAATGCATCATTGTCCACACACTACATGGCATGGCGTTCGCTTCTTCAGACGACGAGCGCCGCGTAGAGCCGTGAGCCGCGCACCGAACCGAGAACCAATACATTCACACGCAGATTTGTCTCGGAATTCTCGCCAGCGAGAAGTCCCGCGGATGCGCGCGCTTGTGAATGGCAGCCTATACAGTCAAGGTGAACATCGCTGAAGCGCTCGTGGCCTAGGCGAACCGAGTGATTGGAATCAGTCACTTGGGTTAAGCAATAATAGGCGCGTTCAGATACAGGATGGGTGAGCGTCCCGTGACTACCGCTAGTGGCATTTTTCCGAGCGCTTCCGTGGTTCGCAAGGCACGTTTAGCCGTTGATGCCGGCTGTCATATAATGGCAGTCGTTAAGCCATGTCAGAGGCCTTATAGGCGGTTTGATAACTTCTGACAGTAAGGCCCGCCACTGTCTTACAATCCTCCACCAACCCGGACTCGGCTCCCGTGGTGGAGTATGGCCTAACCTTCCTGCTATGCAGGAAGAGACCCGTGCCCCAGCAGTAGGGAAATGCGCTGCTAGGCAGTGGATGTGCAGGAACTTTCT
This sequence comes from Yponomeuta sedellus, assembly GCA_934045075.1. Taxonomy (NCBI): domain Eukaryota; kingdom Metazoa; phylum Arthropoda; class Insecta; order Lepidoptera; family Yponomeutidae; genus Yponomeuta; species Yponomeuta sedellus. The sequence continues at coordinate 9,880,762 of OW203730.1, read as the reverse complement.
TTTTCTTGGCCTATAACGCTCTAAAGAGGTATTGCTGGACCGTCATCTTTTGTTATTATTTCCAATGAAACCTATTTTGGAGAGGGTATCAGCTCGGTCGTTTTGAAACTAGCCAAGATACGGAAGTTGTTTTCTATAACCTTAGGCAGGGTCTAACATGTTACGTGCTTACCTGTTAAGTACCGGTTGACTCTATTGTTAAAGAGGGCTACATGTCTCCGCAATTAAGTTAAAGGTAACGTATTCCACAAGTTTGCCATTTGTATTTAAAATAGTTATCTCAGTGACCACCCCTGACAATCGCCAAATCTCCAGCCTGCCAGAAATAATTATGGTACCTTCCACGCTGCAAAAATATCGGAAACTCAAATTAATTAATAAAATTTCAACTTAGAGTTTCGTAAGCGACGTTCGAAATTGTCATTTCGAAATGACAATTCGTCACCGTAGTACAATTTGCACAAGGCTTGTTTTCCATATTTTCCCTCCAACTTTCCGAAGCCGTGTGCAAATATTTCCATCAGATTAGGAACACAGTGAGTAGTCCCGGATGCGAAGTTTGGTTTGAAACTCGATCTTGATCTGCATGGACGTGACTGGGGCATAAAAAGACCCGAGCAGACTTCGCCAAGTCATCGCATTCCATTTTCTTGACAATGCCATCGCAAATTGTAGGTTTTTTCTTGGCATACAAGTAAGGGCTGGTAAATTACGCTAAGAAGCATCAAGCTCGCCTATGTGAAAATCTATATACTATTAACAGACGATCTTGGTATGGACCGGACAGCGGATTCGGTACGCTCCACACCATGTCCGTTCGTCTGGAAAGTTGTCTGCCGAACATAATTAGTGCTATTTCGTTTTCGCTCGGTTCGATGGTACGCCCAATCCGCTGTCAGGCCCGTACCAAGTTCGATCGTCTGTTCATAGTATTTTTAATGCAGCAAAAAATTTTAGTAATAATAATAGAGCCTGTGCACACGAAAGTTTTTAAGACGCTGACGATGAGCGTTGAACGCTATCATGACGCTCAGCAAACGTAAGGCCGCCGGCACGTTGTAATCTTTGCAGACGATAATACGCGCACAGGACGCGCGTCATTAGCGCGTAAAAATTATCGTGTGCAAAGCCCTTATTTTGAATATTGCTTGCGGCTCTGTGTGCTTTGTTTGAACTAGTTACGTTCATTGATTAAAAATTAACTGGTTAAATGCGAGTTAGACTCGGGCGTTGCGGACGCTACCCTAAATATTAACAGACTTATTTATTAAAAGTGGATTTTATTACAACACTCTTATGACGGAAATAAAGCCTGTTAATGACAAGATTTTAGTGGAGTCTACTTTTTATAAATATAGCCTGTAATTATTTAATGAACAAATTTATTTGTAAAACCAACTTTGACTATTTATCACAGATTGTATATAGGGCTTTTTACGAAAGAGCAAAAAAGTGTGAGTTGCACTCGCGATGTGTTCCATGCTACATAATAATAACTTCCACACAGCACAATCACTTCTCCTGGTCCTAAGCTAGGATACCCTGTGCTATAGTAACTAGGCAAGGACGTCACAAGCATGGAAATATATCTAGACTTAGGTCAACAAATATAGTTATAATCATGTGTACAAAGCACTTTGTCCATTTTGGGCTATACGTGGACAGAATGTAAGAGAAAAATCGAAATAACCCCTGATTATACTTAATTTCAAAACAAATATTTTTGCTTATCTCGTTGTATCAATCGACATGGTAAACAGTTACAAACTAATAAGAATTTTATCTGAAATCCAGTCTTCATTCTGTCAACCAGCCTTGATTTTTATTTCGGTGTTGCAATTTAAAGAATTTTAATTAGTTACAAATTGCACAGAAAACAATTTGGAGTCTCTAATGCAACGCGTTTTAGTATTATTTGGGTAAAAAATAATGCACACTAATGCAACGGTATTACAATACCTACTTGCTAGATGTGTCGTATTACATTATTGGTGTGATAAAAAAATTAAAAGGAATAATCTGGATTTGAGGGTAAACTATTTATTTATGGAAACACTAGACAAACAAAATTGTTTGAATTGTCATTGTCACCGGCTAAAACAAACAAAACCATTCATTTATTCATTGTTTTTGCTGTTTCTTTGCTTCTCGTGAATATTGTTTGTTTTATTACTACTTTGCATCCGGCGTAGACCACCGAGGCAGTCAAAAGAAAACCGTTGTAGTAAACGTGTTGTTGATTGGAGACCGCGACGCGGCAAACATAGTGTAAGACGCCCTCCGACCAGGTGGCATGACGATCTGCGAAAAACTGCCGGTAGATTAACTTAAAAGAATAGCTTTATTGAAAAGAATCTAAAACAAAAATAATTAAACTAAAGGTTTAATTTATTTTGCTATCTAATCAGCCCATAACGGAGCCCATTGTTGGGCATCTTCTCTTTCACGCTAACGGTAAACTCAGGTAGCCACTGAATGGTGGCCAAGCATGCTCAGTGGGCAGATAACCAACCCGGTGCGGTAGGCCGACGACATTGTGAAAGCGGCTGGGAACATTAGACGAGACTGGCAAATATTTTGCTATAGTATTTCTTAATGATTCGCGATACTGCTACATAGTTACTTATATATTAAACGGGTCTAACCGCGATTAAAAATTGTGACTACGCACATTAATTGGCTGTACTCGCTACTTCAATGTGGTATACCTATACTGTGTTGTGGTGTAACAGAATTGTTAAATATATCTCGGAACAAAGAACTTAATAAAAAAAATTCAGTCTACCTGACACCACAGCCGAAACGTCAAGAAATCATTTAATTACGTTTTACCTAAGAAATAATCGCGATTAGTCTCGTTTAATATGTAACTGAATATTTTGCTACTGACACATCAAAATTGCGTTTAAACTTTGCTGAAAGGTTGACTCACAAATATCTCAGAAAATTAAGGTAGATAATTTACAAGGTCCAACTCTTTTAATGTTCAAAACTCGTGGAAATTAATTGTCAAACTTTAGACGTTCGTTTATACCTGAACGAAATTCCTAAGACAATGCAATGTTAATTGTTTCCGAAAATTACTTAAATATGTCTGACTACACAATAAATGTCGGAATTTACGGGAAATCTACAACATAAATTGTAAATGACAACTTTTCTTTTATTAATACGTTTATTGTAATTTAAGCTAAGGGATTCTTTTTCAATCCTCGGATAAAAAGCTTATGTCTAATAGAGTATTATTATTATTATTAAATTCTTTACTGTACCAGTAAAGATTGTACAATTGGCGGGCTTAATACTAAAGGCGGGGGGGGTAGTCTCAACATTAAACGATGATATAATAATGTCACCGTAAAATAACAACCATGTGGTCCCTTCACCCATCTAGTGTGAGTGAAGATACCACTGGACGCTGTATAAATCATCTAATTAAGTAGATGAAAAAAGGCCAATACTAAAATAACAAAAGAAAGGCAATTAAAACATATTTTTGAAATCGTGGTTTAATACGATATTCGATGAGTAAGTTTTATCCAAAGATTGAATAATCAGCCCTAAGTGAAATTTATATTTTCTATAGAACACTAAAATTTCAAAATAATATTCTTCGGTTATTATGCTAAAAGTAAGCTACTGACAATGAATATAAAATTGTCATAGTAAACTATCAATTGTAGTGTTATGAAACAGGCCTGTTAACTTTACGAAACCCAAGTGGTAACTTTATTACGAAACAGGTGATAATTACTTTCGCAGTCTCGAAGTTCAGCTCATGGAAAAGTCGTTTGGATGAACATGTACATCGTTAGTTTTCGTATGAAACTAAGTGGAGTCTTTGTATCATTTTACACTGTATCATTTTAGAAGTATTTCTCTTAAGGAGCTCCACGCAGCAACACTAGCGCTTTGAAAAATCACATTTTCTCATTGCAAGTCACTTCAGTCCGCTTCATGTTCATGCGCCACTGTGCAGAATCCAATTCATCATGTCGTTCAAACCCATTAAAGAACTTCGCACAATGACGATAACACAACCAATGGAAAAAAATGTCATAAAAACACTACTAACTGTTACTAAAATCCCTGATCCGCTTCAGTTGTAACAAGTGTGAAAAATCCGATTCATCCTGTCTTCAAACCAATTAAAGAGCTCCACGCAGTGGTCAGAGCGCCACCAATGGAAAAAATGGGTTCTAAAAAACAGTATACTGACTTTTTGCTTAATGAAACCATAAAAAAAATATATTATATTTTTCCATTTTGCTCTAAATCTTTTGCCGTGGTAATCGCTCACTGGCATGCCGCGCTTCTTTTATTAGCCTCTAACTCAGTAAAATCAAGATCGACTCTCAGCAAATAATAACAGTGTTATACAGTTTTATTATATTTTTGGGCAATACATAGGCTGGGTGTTGTCGGTTTAGAAAGTAGCACCAACCCAAATTCTTCCCGCGGGTGTCGTTAAAGGCCACTAAGGACACAAAGGGGGGTCGGCAGCAGCGCCCCCTGCAGTACATTTGCGCCAAAATGCGATCCCCAACCCGTATGCCCAGCGTGGGGATTATGGGCACTACCCCCAATGATAGCACAACCTTGCGCTATGGCGCTCATTAGGGAGGGCTATGTCCAGCAGTGGACTAATATAGCCTAAAGAAGAAGAAGAACATAGGCTGTTCTTGATCAATAATTGAAAATTAAGAGTCCAAACGCAAGGTTTGTCAAAAAGCAATGGTGTGCTGCATATTGGACGCGGAGGCCATGGCATACGGGGGCGGCCGAGTAAACGCTGGCAGGATGATCTCGACAGATTCTTGCCGGAGTGGTCAGTGGTTGCAAATGACCAAAAATCTTGGCCCAAAGACGGGGGGGACACTTTTCCCCCCGTCTCCTTACGCTCCTTAAAATAGTGGTGAAAAATAAAGCACATTACGTAGCAACAATAATAATTTTATTTGTACATTCTCATTATTATTTACATCTGTATAAATTCGTGTTAATTAATTGACCCTATTTTACTTTTTACTATCTAAGCCTTTCTACACACAAGACACTGAAGATACACATCACTGAGAAAACTTTCCATTGACTTTGAAAGATACCTGGAAAAAACAAATTCACGGTCATCCGAAATTGACAGGTTGTTTTTTATACAATATTAATAAATCAATCAATATTTAATTGATAATTAATTTTCGGTGAAATATGTACTAAAATTATTACGGTGGGTACGCGTGGTAATCAACCCTATACACTCTCTCTGAGAGAAGATTGGGTATATGACCAAGCTTTGGGTATATGGGTATGGGCTTAATTTCCTCACGATGTTTTCCTTCACCGTTAGCAATTGGTATTGCTACTACATAACATAACATAATTTCTCACCTGCATCCCAGAGGGGTAGGCAGAGACCAAGGACTGAAACTTGCCACGATCCTAACAGATCACGCATGCCGGTTCCGGGAACTTATAAAACATGTAACTTAACGTAACGTAACGTATGTATGTGTACGTACGTGTAACGTAACGTATGTAACTTATAAAACAGCGTCATTGGTACATACTAGGTTCGAACCTACGACCTTTCGAAGTTCTAGCGTTACGCTACCACTGCTCTATACATATAGTAGCATATAGGTTACAAAGAAAACTAAAATATATTCAGATGTACTATTATTCTATGGATTTCTATAGAGGACTAGACCCACACACAATCATTTGTCTGGTCCCAAACTAGGATATTAGGGTATCTTAGCTTTGGCTATGGTGATTAGGGAAGGACAACACAAACATGGAAATTCACCCAGACTGATGATGGTACAAATGGGCCCCCAGTGGGAATAAAACCTATGACCTTCGTCGTCGATTCTCTACTTCAATTGATTTTGTCCAACCATATTTATCTCGCTCTACGTACGTAACTGACTAGATAACCATAATTAAAGTATTACGTAAAATTTTATTTTATTTAATTAATGAATGAGTTTAATGACGGCCTCGGTGGTACAGCAGTTTGGCACGCTGACTGTGCAACTGAAGGTCTCGGGTTCGATCCCTGGCCAGGTCAAACTAGGAAACGAACTTTTCTAGTTTGTCTCAGGTCTTGGATGTTATCTTTATATTTATTGTAGTAAATCTATCGTCGAGTTAGCACCTATAACACAAGTCATTTAGTTGTACTAGTATAGGGCTAACGAGATCTGTGTAATATGTCCATGAATATATATTATTTAATACCAGCTGACCCAGCTAACTTTGTACCGCCTAACAGGCGATTCTTTTTTTTTTATTTTTCTCCGTAAGAACCATTCTCGTACTGCAAGGAATATTCTAAAAAAATAATCAGCGAAATCTGTTCAGCTGCTCTCGAGATTTGCACTTACTAACACATTCAGCGATTCATTTTTATGTCATAGACTAGCTGACCCAGCGAATTTCGTACCGCCTTGTTAGGCGGTACGAAATTCGCTGGGTCAGCTAGCTAACACTCGATTCTTTATTTTTTTTTCCTTTCCATAAGAACTATCCTCGTACTTCAAGGAATATTCTAAAAAAAATAATTAGCGAAACCGGTTCAGCGGCTCTCGAGATTTGCAATTACCAACACATTCAGCGATTTATTTTTATATTATAGAAGATGTGTACGTCATTTGAAGAAAAGGTATATACAGCAGAGGGCAGAGGTAAGCTAATGATGATGTTATGGCAAATTAGTCAAATAAGAATTTGATTAGGGTAATATTTTTATAATAAACATTTGCGTTGTGGTTTCAACAAAAACCTAATTTCCACCTTTTTTGCCGGTGAAACGGAAGTGTAGGGTATTAGATTTTTCCTTTAGTTAAACAACAAAATATTAATTAAAAGCACAAATATGAAATTTGCCTACCCCTCCGGGATACAAGCGTGAATTTAAGTAATGTGTAAGTAAAATAAGAGAGGCAGTACGTCAGTAAAACGGCTTCAGAACTTTAATTAGAATTCCAGGCGCAATATCGATCGGACTATAAAACTGTAAATTAAATAAGCAATTATTATTCTAGGGCAGTAGAACCTGTCGGCTGAAATTTTTGGCCGAACAAAGGCCTTAATAGAAACAATGTATTAATTAGGCAAAAACAAATTGTACAAGTTTTCGCCCTAATTACATTAAGCTAGATGGAAACAAAATAAGTCCTGGCAGATCCACCATTTTACAGTCGACCAGCGCCACCTAACTATTGGAAAGGTCTTGGAAAATATTAGTACAAAGTGAAATGAGTATTTCAAATGAGAATGTAAATCTTTGGCTGCGGGCTGATTTTTTTGTCGAGTATCTTGGATAAGTTATAGAATAATCATTCAAATTATTCTAATTTCCATGACTACGATCTCTTTCCGAGTAGCAACCTAGTTTCAGTTATCGAACGTTATACACACGGTTTCTGATTTAAGTTCATTTACACTTAGTTCAGCACGATTGTTTTTTTTTTGAGAAATAAAGTGACAGAATACATACAATAAAACTACGTGAAATTTTCAAAGGACAACATGCAATACAAAATTATGTCGAGAGATGTGAATAACTAATACACATATTGCCTTAAACCGAAAAAAATTGCCGCCAAATTATCTGCCTAGGACGTTCATTATAGGGCGGCATCAAATTAAAGGGATGGTTAGTTAATACAGTCAATGCAAGAATCGCCACTTCATTTCATCGGTAACCTCGGCAACTGCGAGCGATTATACAGCTGGTAGGGACTGCCCTCAATCCGTGCCTTCACTTTTTTATATACCCTTTAGGAAGGTAACCAGATCCACCCCGGGGAACGATTTAAACCTATCAGCTACCATGAGTACGCCACTTTTGTTTTTAAGACATTTTAACTATCAGTACCCCTATATCAGTTACAACTAGTGTGTTATAACACGCTGCCAAATTTATAAACAAAGTTTGTGAATTTGCGTGAAAATATAAATTTTTGGCATGAAATGTCGATTTTGAGATTAGAATCTTGTTTACTAAATTGGGCAAGTAAGGATAAATAAATTTTACTGCTAGTTACTTGAAATACAAGTTTCCTAGTTAGGGTTTGGTTTGTGAAAACAAAGAATGTTTGCCTCATGTATTTTAAACACGAGCTGCCTTTTGTAACTAGATAAGTTGGATCGGATGGCACAGAGACTCGTTAAGAAGACAAGGCATCTCTAAAGACTAGCTAGAACGTCATTCTTGGAGCTGTCTAAGGCGGGTTGTAAATAGAACATGCAGTGTATTGTTTTTATATTCTTTTTAATGCACTAACCCGTGCTGAGGACAGTTTTAAAAACCTATTTAGAGGCTAATAATTCCACCCATGCCGGGATTCGAACCCGCTATCTCTGGCTGTCCGTGCCAGCGCTCTTACCAACTGAGCATTCCGGCATGGGTGGAATTTTTAGCCTCTAAATAGGTTTTTAAAAGTGTATTGTTTTCTTACATTGAACATGAAATGCTCATAATAAAAGCGCTATTCCTGAAACACGTGAATAAAAAAATTCCATGTGTGTCTCGCTAACTGTGAAGGAAAACATCGTTAGGAAACCTGAATGTATGAGGTGTTAAAATTCCTCGATATCAACCCTTGTATGTCCCCACTGTTGGGGCACGGGTCTCTTCCTGCATCGCAGGAAGGTTAGCCATACTCCACCACGGGGGCCAAGTCCGGGTTGGTGGAGGATTGTAAGACAGTTGGTTCAAATTCCTCAGCTCTTCAAATTACTAATCCACGGTGGGCAAGCGTGATAATTAAGCCCATACTCTCTCTATGAGAAAAAGTTTGTGCCCTGCAGTGGGACGTTTGTAGACTACATAAAAAATTGTGTCTTATCTTACAGCGGCGTTTAAAAGGGTTTTGTTTAAATTTCTACTTTCGGGATATATTTTATGCGGTTTTACTGTTACAGTCAGTTTATGCCGTTGTTTGACAGTAAATGCTTGAAATCATATGTAGAGCTGACATTATTCTTTATTAATGATTTATTGAAGGTTGGGCTATGGCAGAGCGCAGGTAAATGTAAATCTGAGAAAGGGTTTGAAAAAGTAGCTTATTGTATTGAGCAGCGTTTCTCAATATTTTTGTCCACGGACCCCTTAGGAGATGAAGCGCAATATTAAGGGCCCCCTTTATCAAAAAGCAGCAATACATTTCGGACCATTTAATTTAGTGCGACAAATTACAAAAAAGTATTCCCTATCGATACGATCTGGCATCACTGTCCACACGAACATTTTACTCACTTCACAGTCAGTCAGTCTTGGACAATGCTCGCCGACTCATGCTCGCCGTGTTACATTCTGTAAGCTTTTATATTATAACTCGGCCTCTAGAGTAGGCTTCGGTTTTCGCCGAAAACACACGAGTGTAATACTACTTCCTGCTCTGTATCAAACTGTTCTTTTCTTAAAGTTATGTAGATGTAGATAAATAACAATACAAATAAACTTTTTGGAATATATCCGATTCTCTCCGATAGTGGCCGAGCTATATTCTTCAAAGCTAACACACTGTACTTAGTAGCACGGCGTGCGTAGCGATTACGACACTTTTAGTGGCATTTATCTATGATTGTGAATTGGTCTATAGATAAGATTTTACATATGCCCGCCGACCCCCAAGGGGCCAAGTACCACAGGTTAAGAAACACTGGTCTAGATTAATAAATACAGCAAACAGTTCTACGAACGTACCAGTCCCCACTCCACTGGAAATGCCCATCGTCACATTGTGCATATCTGAGTCCCGCAGGAAAATGAAGTTCGCCTTGAACCCAGTGCCGTCTAATCTGTCGTTCGACCTGAACGTCAACCGCAGAAAATTCTTCTCTGACGTCACTTGGAGCTCTTTTATCTGGCCGCAGTGTCGGACTGAATGTGAGTCCACGTGCTGGCTTGAGATTTGGACGTAGTCGCTGGCTGATACAGCCTCGCATCTGGAAGAAAGGGTGAGCCTTAAGACTGCTGTTACGAAAGGCTTGTTTTGCTTTCGTATTGAAATAATAAAATAATGGTTATTCGCTTGTACTGTAACTTAACAGATGTATATAACTAAGAAAACGAAGTACATGCCGGGAATCAAACCCATGATTGAGAAGCCGGTGTCCTACCGCTTCGTTACCACCGCTTAAATGTATTCTTGACATAAAATATATTTTTTATTTTCCTTTCTTGTGTAAAATATAGGGTTTTTTTTCTCATATATACTTCGTAAAATAATTCCTTCAACTACAAAAAAAATTCCATCTATAAATAACAAACCAAACTCTAAAAATATTTATTACAATTTCATACACATGGTTTCCACTTTATGAAAAAGCTTCTATGTGTCTAGAGTCTGTTAGCTTTTAGAATATACCTCGGCTACTATCGGATGGAATCGGATATTAGGATTCGTGTAGTAGAAATATCACAACTAATATGACACTTAATTTCGAAATGATACAACACAAGTTTTATACAGAGCAGGAAGTAGTATTACACTCGTGTGCTTTCGGCGAAAACCGAAGCCTACTCTAGAGCCCGAGGTATATTCTTAAAGCTAACAGACTATATTTTCATTGCACATTTTAACAAGATAAAATGTTTTAAAAATCTATTTAGAGGCTGAAAACTCCACCCATGCCGGGATTCGACCCGCGACCTCTGGCTATCTGTGCCAGCGCTCTTACCAACTGAGCTAATGGGCGACTCAACTTAAGATAAAATGTGCATATTATTTTGCTTAATATTATTAAAGGCTAATAAATTTCGAAACCTAAGTGGTATCTGTCGTATTTGGTCTTCATCTACCCATTTTAAAACTACAGACTGGACGTCTTAGGATGGCCCCTGCAAGTAAGACCTCTAAGTATTTCATTTATTTAATTCTGGTACGTTATAGGTTCCTAAGCCATAAAATTATATCTACAAAAAGTTGTAGGTTATCTAAGAATCGACAAAACTCGAAAGTATAAGGAGCGCAGAAACCTTAGCGACTATAAAGAATAATATACGGAGATGAATACCAAAGAATTTTACTTGTTGATAAAAGGTGTAGCACAAAAGGTGAATCGAGGCGTAGACACGGGTGTCAAAAGTTGAACGAAGCCGTTTAAAACTTGGCAAAATAATGTTCAATCATAAATTAAATCTAACTCGGAGCGAACTCTTTACGAAAAGATCCTTTTTAAAATCCGCCTCATGAAACTCGGGGAGCCCCCCGTCTGCTCGTCCCTAATCGGCGTTCCTAAATTAATTCCGTGCCAAAAACCGGCGCTGTTTTTCCAATTAAAACGAAGATCCGGTGGCGCGGATACTCACGGCATCACGCCTTCCACGTCGAAATACGTGAAATGCAAATGAACTCTCTCGTTCTCGCCGCCATAGAAAAAATAATTGCATTCTGTGTCCCGGGGATAGACGCCAGGGTGGTTCGGTGACGTCACGGCGCCGCGTCGCGCCTCCGAACTATTGAAAACAAACGCGCAGGGGAACTCCAGGAGTTGCCGCCCCGACGCGATCCCGTAATCTGGAAAACGATAAAAGAATCAAAGAGGGGAAATAGCCCAATAAATTTGTATTTACATTTCTCTCGGGCAAATTGAATGGAAAGATTTATCTGGGAATTGAAAGAAGGATTGATATTGATGAACGGCCGAGTTCGCAGACGTCCCTCGCGGAGATGAACGTCGCTCGCGTGTAAAATGCCGAATGCCAGACAGATTATCGAAATGTGACTGCCTCGTTGGTCTAAAGGTATCATGTCTGATTACCATGAAGGAGTCTCTGTGTTTGATACCCACTAGGGGCCGGCGTAAATTTGTGCAAAGCTCAAGGCCAGTTTTTGAATTGAGAATTTTGCTAAGTAAATACTTTGAATGACAGGATACGCAATAGTCTGATCAGAGTACGTTGTGGACTGAAAGAGGATGTAGTGACTAGAATTGAGAAAGGTATGTTGCGTTGGTTTGGACATGTGGAGAGGACGAAGGAAGAAATTTGACGAAACAGATATATATTGCGAAAGTGAGCAGAAGGGCTGGTAAGGGACGTCCCAGGCGGACATACATCGACCAAATAGGGAATGTATTACCAAAAGGGAAGATAAAAAGTACCCGGAACCGGCGTGCGTATGTATGTATGTATGTATGTATGTATGTATGTATGTATGTATGTATGTATGTATGTATGTATGTATGTATGTATGTATGTATGTATGTATGTATGTATGTATGTATGTATGTATGTATGTATGTATGTATGTATGTATGTATGTATGTATGTATGTATGTATGTATGTATGTATGTATGTATGTATGTATGTATGTATGTATGTATGTATGTATGTATGTATGTATGTATGTATGTATGTAAATACTTAACTGTAGTACTGCCTCTTCAAATTTCTTAGCAAAGAGCATGACATAACTTTACTTAAATAGTTACTTAGTGAAATTCTCAATTTTGAAACCGGCCCACAGTTTCGGTGTGTTTCCATGTTTGTGATATCCTTGCCTAGCTACTATAGAATAGGGTACCCTACTTTGGGAACAGGCCCTTGATTCTGTTAATGCATTGTAGTACCTCACGAAAGGTCTGGTCCACCAGTTCAAAGTCGCTCAGCGAGCTATGGAGAGAGCTATGCTCGGAGTTTCTCTGAAGGATAGGATTCGTAACGAATGCATCCGACAGAGAACAGTTAGAAAAGTTATCGACATAGCTCAGAGAATCAGCAAGCTGAAGTGCCAGTGGGCCGGCTATATCTCGCGAAGAACCAACAACCGTTGGAGTAAACGTGTTCTTGAGTGGAGACCGCGACTCGGCAAACGTAGTGTACGACGCCCTCTGACTAGGTGGGATGACGATCTGCGAAAAACTGCCGGCAGATGCTGGATGCGGCAAGCTGAAGACGGGGCGCTATGGCGCTCATTAGGAGAGGGTTTTGTCCAGCAGTGGACTACATAATATAGCCTGAAGAAGATTGTAGTACAATGACAACTGCATGAACATGGCGATTTCATTTAATTGCTGCATTAAAGCCAGGCGCATGTTGAAATGCAGGCGACGCAGTACAGCACAGCACAGTTCAGTACAGAGCGGGGCAGTTTAGGCAGACATAGGCCCCCACCGCATGCTGCGATGCAACTATTCGGTCCATTCTTTGGCAATTCTCACCCATACTTAATTACTCCTTCCATGTATTTTTTTAATAGTCTGGATGATTTGTATCATACAAACAAGGTTCACAGCGAACTAATTCTATAAAATTTTCTGTCATTGTAAAAATTGTAAGTAAATACGCCTCGACGTGCACGCGTCGCGCAGAAATCTGTACCGGCACTACAACGAGACGCAGGGCAGGGCTGCGTCGCACGTGCCTGCGCCGCAGCGTACGCAGCTCAATGACGTTCCATGCTTTACAAAATCTGCGCTGCCCTGCACTGCGCTGTGCTGCGTCGCCTGTGTCTCAGCATGCGCCTAGCCTAAGTCTCAGCCTGCACAAGAATTGCACCTTCTAGGCACCAATAAACGTTTCAAAAAAACACGTCACGTCACCCGTCCATTTATCTGTCATTGTCCTGTACTGCACTAATAGAATTGAGGCCCAGAACAAGTGATTGCGTTGTATGGAATTGTAAATAGGGAATTCTTAAAAAATCCGCGCCGTCGGAATTATTTTGCTATGAAAACGTACGGGCAGTTTTATTTATTGTTCGTTCTGATTAAATTGAAGTCCAAAGAATTCTAATTCACTTTTCAAGGCCCCCAATGAGACACGAAGGTCGTCCATGCGTAGTCAAAATCATTTATTAAAGTTATTTGTCATAAAGTTGAAGTTATTTGTAGAGCTCAATACCCTTACCATCTACCCTTCAAAGTTTGGTGCAAAATCCTTCAAACTTCTCTCCCTTCAAAATCTAGTAATACCCATATTCTACCCATAAAAATTTAGCCATATACCTACAAAGTAACACACACCGAAAACAATTCATAAAACAACGTTTCGTCACGGCATATACGGACGATGAATAAATCATTTATGTCTAGTTGTATTTGGCACACGACAGATTTTCGTGCTTAACATATTTCATATTTATCTGTGAATACGTCAACCGGCAGAGAAAAGATAAAACCATTTACGGCCTCACCTTCCACAAAAGAATAAGATATTTTGAATCCCCTGCTGGATTTCGAGGAATATATTCCCCGAAATTCGATCGATAACTTTGGACCATTCGACATTATTGGCTTCGGTTTTTCGTTGCCGCAGTAGGAGGCCATCTTCTCTAATCTTCCGTCGACGTAAACAAATGCATCCAGGGAGTCCATGCTCTCACAGCTGTAAAGGGAAAAATCAATCACAATTTTTCGTTGTATAACCAGCCTACATGGCCTACAGCCTACTGGGGAGTGGGTAGCAGCGCCCCCTGCAGTACAATTCCACCAAACCCGCATGCCCAGCGTGGGGATTATGGGCATTACCCCCCCAATGATGGCACAACCTTGCGCTATGGCCCTCATTAGGGGAGGGCTATGTCCAGCAGTGGACTAGTATAGCCTGAAGAAGAAGAAAAAGAACCAGCCTACATAGCTATATATTAAACGGGTCAAATAGCGATTATTTATGTGGCAAAACGCAGTTACCTTATTTCCCGACGCCTAATAAATAATCGGGATTTGACCCGTTTAGTAATAATATATAACTATGTATGAATATCGCGAATCATTAGGAAATACTAACCAAGTACATACAGGCACTCACATTGCTTCTGGCCCACACTAGGATACCCTGTGTCGTTGGAACCAGAAACAACGACATCACGAACATGTAAACATCCAAGACCTGGGGGTTTCTTTTGTCCCCAGCCGGGATCGAACCCGGGACCTCTTGCATGGTAGGCAGAAGCGCTACCGCTGCGCCACAGAGGCCGTCATGTAGTTACACATACATTAAATCGTGATTATTTATTAGGTAAATAATTTTCGACGTTTAATTCGTAAAAGCATTAAAAAAACATTGGCCTTTTGTATCTACGTAACGAGATGATTTATATAGCGTCCAGTGCTTAGATCATCTATGATCTGAGGTCCAGTGGCATCTTCACGCACGCTAGGTGAGTAAAGAGACCACTCGGATGCTGTAGTACCTGGGGTATGATTTATAGATGGTGTAGGCTTGCCCAGCACCTATACCATCCTGATAGCTTAGTCGGTCTAGCCCATAGGAATGACTAGTCAATACGTGCGAAGCCAACCAAGTTGCGGGTTTCCTCACTATATTTTCCTTCACGGTTAGCGTGTAGTATTGCGACTACAAATTCGCAAATGTACGTAACTTTGAAATTAAACGAAGTCATTGTTACATGCCCGTACTGGGGATCGAACCTGGGTCCCTCGCTTGCGAATCCATGTGTAGACTTTGCTCATTTAATTTTATTGTATGACAGAGGGGTGCTATGAGTACCAATGTACTTAATTGCGATTGTCAGACTCAACGGCCGCTTGCTTAATTTTTCAGTTTGTGAAGCTTTTTTGGCCATTTTTTCTCCAAAATGATCTAGATTTTGAAACGGACTCTAGTTTATATTATAACAATCATCAAGTCGTAGTTTTTGTGCTACTTAGAATAAAACATCTTTTGAATATTGAATTTGAACTTGATACTCGTAGAAGCAGACGGTGATAAAATTGTTGTTCATAATAGGTAACATGTACAAACCAAGGACTTATATTAGTAACACTGGTGCTTAATAATTGCATAACGTCTCGTATCAAATAAAGTGTATGAACAGTGCGTTATTTTATTATTATTTGATACTACGTTAAAATATACCACACGACACGATACAGAGGTCCACATTTGCATGGTTGTGTTACATACTTTTTTTTTGTCATTTGTGTTGGTTTTATGTTATTTTAGTGTTATACTATTTTTATTTTTAATGCACTAACCCGTGCTAAGGACAAATTTAAAAACCTATTTAGAGGCTAAAAATTTCACCCATGCCGGTATTCGAACCCGCAACCTCTGGCTATCCGTGCCAGATCCGTGGCACGGATAGCCAGAGGTTGCGGGTTCGAATCCCGGCATGGGTGAAATTTTTAGCCTCTAAATAGGTTTTTAAATATTTAAGTGTTCTTAGAAAATTAAAATAAATGGTATTTCTGACTGATTCGCGATACTCATACACAGTTATACGAGTATATTAATTAATACGAGTATATATTAAACGGGTCTAATAGCGATTGTTTATTAGGTAAAACGTAATTATCTTATCGCGACAAAGTAAAAGTCACTAACCATAATAATTGACTATACTCGCCACTTCAGTCTACCCGAGACTACGGCAACTGCGACGCTGCCGAAACATCGGGAAATAAGGTAATTACGTTTTACTTAATAAATAATCGCGATTAGTTTTTTTTTATTGATTTCTGTCTTTCACCTCTTCGCTTTACACTTCTTTATACATTATTTTACACGAAACGTAAACAACAAATTAAATGTATTAATGCAATTACGTTACAGTCTGTTCGCTTTTTGAATATACCTCGGGCTTTAGAGTAGACTTCGGTTTTCGGCGAAAGCACACAAGTGTACAGTCGGTTAGCTTTTAGAATATACCTTGGCTACTATCGGATAGAATCGGATATATTCGTGTCATAGAAATATCGGTACTAATTTATTTATTACTTTACATAACTTTTCAAAATAGTGAATAAAAGTTTTATACAGAGTAGGAAATAGTATTACACTCGTGTGTTTTCGGCGAAAACCGAAGCCTACTCTAGAGCCCGAGGTAGGTACATTCTAAAAGCTAACAGACTGCAATACTACTTCCTGCTCTGTATAAAACATCAAGTGTCATATTAGTTCCGATATTTTTATTACACGAATAAATCCGATTCTATCCGATGGTAGCCGAGGTACCTATATTTACAAAGCTAAAAGACTATAAATCACATTGCGTCACTAAAAACTTAAAACCGTAGGGCTGCTTAGTCAGTAGGTAATACAATCAACAAACGGCCGAGCCCAAGCAAATCGACGGCGCATAAGCCCGGCAAGCAATAACTAGGTACCTACTTAAAGCACACAATCCACTCACTCGATAACGTTGTCGTTTATCTTGTGCAGGGCGAAGTCCTCGAAGACCAGCCTCACCCTCTCCCGGCCGCGCGCCATGAAATCGTAATGGCAATGAGATTTCTGCGGATACGCCACCGGATACAGCGGTGAGGTCAGCCTGCCGCTCTTCGTCTTATCGCTGCTGAATTGTTGATGGCACGATGAGGCTGCCGCGAATGGGAATGGCGGGATTAGCTGTGATTCTGTTGTTGGTCGCGCATTAGTTTGGGATTTAGGGGCGGCTGAATAAGTTAGCTTCGGGGACCCTCGGCGCTGCTTGTTTTCGGCTGGCGGCCTAGTACAGTCCGCGCAAAATACACTTTCTCTACAGGTAAAGCAAAACTTTTTATATTAAAAAAAATTTACTAAGCGTGTTTTATAATAGGATTTTTATATTATTAATTATTTGAATAGAATAATGTTAGCTGACAGTAGTCAAACTTTTCGCATTTAGCCCCATAGTTGGGCCAATGTACGTAACAAGCGCTGGGGTAAGTTAATACTTCAAACACTAGGGTTTCTTCACAATGTCTTGCTTCACAGTGAGCGAATGGTATTGATACTAGAACTTCACAAATGTACATATCTTAAAAAATAAAGTCATTGGTACATGCCGGGATCCGAACCCGCGACCTCCCGATTGAGAAGCCGGCGTCCTACCTGGCCGCTACCACTGCTGATTAGATCCGTATAGCCACCAAGCACACAAAAACCACCCTTATAACTCCCACAGCTCACACCTAGTAAAAGCTTTCTCGCAACGACTGAATATTGCTAATCTTAAACATCAAAATCGAAAAGCTGTCAAAAACTTATTGTCACATTACTGATGTTGACCGCTGAAAGTACAATACGAAAACCAGAGCAAATATAAGCTCAAATAAACACGTCGATGAGGCGCAGATACCAAGTAAGGGCAACCAACATTAAATTAAACCAACATGAGGGTCCAATTAATCAAAATTACCCGGCAGTAACTAATACGGGTTCGCAATAATATTGTAAACGGGTTGGGTAGTAGATACGGCGTCATTAGAATCTGTTACTAGATATCTGCTGAAAATAATTTGCGTAAGAACCCACCGATTTTAAGACACAATTTTCAATTTATCAAGGAGGAAACATGACACGTTAATTCAATACCACTTTCATTATAAAAAATACGGCAAAATATTAATATGTTTGGAAGTACATATAACATCTACATGTGTGCATTCCTCTCAGTTACTGTGGATACGAATTGCTGTGTGGTGTCGGCCTAAAGAATAGCACCAACCCAATTCTTCCCGGGGGTGTCGTAAAAGACGACTAAGGGACACAAACCGGGGGGTGCGCAGCAGCGCCCCCTGCAGTACAATTCCACCGAACTGCAATCCTCAACCCGCATGCCCAGCGTGGCGATTATGGGCATTACCCCCTATGATAGCACAACGTGGCGCTCTTTAGGGGAGGGCTATATCCAGCAGTGGACTAGTGTAGCCTGACGACGACTGTGGATACTGGCGACTTTGCAGCTTAAATATATTTGTATTGTTTTTATTAATAAAAGAACTAGATATATAGATAAAATATATTATCAATAAAATTTTATAACAGCCAACGTCAAATTTCCTTTGCCCTATTACCTCTATAATAATAATTCAGGTAAAACAAACCTAAAAGCAACGAAAAATTTTTGACTTCATTACTTACTCGCAGCACTAACGGCCGGTCCCAGTCCAGTTGAAGCTGCATCCGGTATATTAGACTTCTTCAAAATGTCCGTATCTGCAACGTAAAATACCTACATCTTCGAGACACGTATTTACAGGGTTACCTTAAAAGATTCACAATTCGATGCGTCTAAAAAATCAATCAAAGTTTTATAGTATGTGCTTGTATGTACCTAAATGTTAAAATATTTAAATTTGTTCCTTAGCACGGGTTAGTGCATTAAAAATAAAAATAGTGTAATTCTTGTTCTACGTTTGAAAGGCTTTGGTCGAGTTTTTTTTTACCATTAGTTAATTTTTACATAGTTTAACGATTTCACTGCCTTGGATTTGCTATGATAGATAATGTTTAAGACTACATAATATGTGCCTTATAGAATGCACATTATTCTTTGCAGAAAAATGATTTGGTGGCAATTATAAAGTTTTGTAGACAATCCGCTACTTGACTCTTTTTTCAAGTAAGTCTTAAATGGTAAATATCTCTTCCATTAGACCAAAAAATATTTTAATATATTTTTTGAGGATCAAAAAGCAACAAAATATTATATTTTGAAACTTTGCTCTGCTAAACAGCCAAAAACGCGGTCAGCCATTTTTGTCTATGGTTTAAAGACCTGAGTGCTTAGTGGGAGTTTTTTAACTACTCGATCGCGTTAACGTAAACTCATATTTCTATGGCATCGAGGAAGTGCCACCTAGCGACAAGTATGGAAATTAAAATTGCTGAGTGCGAGTTGTAATGGTTTACGTTGAGAAGTGAACACGTTTACCAGCCAAAATACGAATAAACGCGAGTGCGAGTTGAGTTTACGTTAACGCGATCGAGTAGTTAAAAAACTCGCACTAAGCACTCTGAAGGCTGGTAAACAAAGTTTGACATTCAATATCTGTGAGTGATATTGATATGTGAGCAAAGTGAAATAACAACAACGCAACCATCATTTCATCAAGTTTACATGCAAAATATAGCAATTATCATTATTGCATTGTTCGAGAATGAAAAAACATGTCAATAAGACCCCCGGAAAGTTGTGGATTTGTGTACCCAGTGAAATAAACATACGACAAAATTTGCTAAAACTTGCCAAAAGCGACCCCGATACTTTATCGACGGAAAAAGTCCAATAATAATCATTGTCCACTGGCTCTGGCTGCAAGATGTTTGTTTACAAACCAAAGATGCTTCCAAGATGGCGGATAGCGTTTTCACCGATCCGAATTAAAAGCAGAAAATATTTTTTTTAATTTGCAAATTTTGTAGCCATCCGATATACTTACTTAGCAAAGTCAATATTTGAGTTTCTTACGTTAAATACTACAGGAAATATTCATTTATCGCGTTAAATTTGATACGAGTCACGTAGCGGATTAAATTTCAACAAATATAAATATGGAAATAAAACGTTTGAGACGAAAGGTGATATAATACACGAACTCTGATTACTGTTTCAGGACTTGCGCATTTTTGAGGTTACTCTGAATAGGTCCCGATGCTGGATTACGTATACGTTATTGCAGACTTTTACCCATGAACAGGAGATTTTCCATTACATAAGTCATAAACTACAGTTATTCAATAAAATCCGAGATCCAATTTCGCAGTCCAATCAAACTCTGACATATATCTTTAAATGTTCTGGTTAATGGAGTTCAATTCATGTTTTTTCCATTAAAAAATACATTTCCTGAAAACTATAGCGTCTAAATGATCACCTTAAGGCTTACGGCAAACATGAGACTGTATAAATTACTACTGTTGGGGATATATACAGTTTGGATTTTTTTGTTTTGTTCAGGACACAAAAATAAACCTGAAGTTTCATTAAGTAAACGACATAATATTAACAAAAGCATGCAAGACAAGATTAGTGAAACAACCGAAATAACCGGGTTTTCTTCTTAGAATGCGGATTCAAGTTACAGTTTTATTAGTAACGAAAAACGTGGTATATTTTTCAGTTACCCACAGTGAAGGATGCGACGTGGTCGCTTGCCAAGTATGTAGAGCTAGCGCAGCACTTTTGAATATACCTAAATGGAACGCATAATGTTATGTCATGATCGCGTAATGAGATGTAGAGTAGGAAGAGGCAATAAACCTCACAGAAGTACAGAAAACTTGTGCCTTTTAGACCTATACTGAATTCGATCGATATTAACCCTTGTTATATGCCCACTCCTTGGGCACGGCTCTCTTTCTGCACCGCAGGAAGGTTATGCAATACCCCACAACGGGGGCCAAATCCGGGTTGGTCGAGGATTATAAGACAGTGGCGGGTCTTACTGTCAGAAGTTGTCAAGTCGCCTAAAAGCCTCTAACATGGCTTAACGACTACCGTTACATGACAGCCGGCACCAACGACTTAGCGTGCCTTGCGAAGCACGGATCGTGAAGTATACAACGTGCTAATACTTATTTTCATAAAACTATTTGTTCATATATATATATTATAATGAATAAGTGTGTTTTATTAGCTATTCTGTATACTTTTAGATTTGGGCGTTACTTTTATGACACAGATTTTTTGTAAAATGATATTTTTTGGACCTCAAACTAACCACTGTGATTTAACTAATCTATCTACGTCGCAATTTTTTATAATGTTGCTTTCGCATCTATGTTGTTATTTGTTGTAACAACTGTGTTGTTATTTGAATAAGTATTTGAAGTCATAGCATTATCACAAAAAAAAAAATTCACTTTTGTGCCTGACCATACATACATTATATATATTGTAGTACTTTAAGTGTTTTGAAGCAAACTAATTTTATAACAATATCTACGAAAAATTTTGGTGAATGCTTTTCATTTGCTGTCCTGTCTGCAATAGAAATTATACTAAACATCGGTATCAAAACGTAGCGCCACATGATCAAAATGTAACAGTATTGCTGATGCAATACTAATCCTTATGCCATGTGAGCAAAGGACCAAAGCGCTACACTCAAATAGGATAACAGAGGGCTAAGCAAATGGAACACGCTCTGAGAGCACCACTCTACCATAGGCTAAGTACCCACGGCTTTCGATCGAGTAACACTCTATTCGTATCACCGCATTATGTACGATGGACCTGACCGCAGGCTACTTCATGGCAGCTCTTATGTGGCCAGCATAAGTACGAATATTGAACGAAGTTTGAAAACTGTTTGCGTGGTCCCTCTAGTGTGCGTTGGCAAACTAAAAGGGTCTTTGTTTTGTTCAATTTAGTGGCATTGTAACTGGACGCTAATAATGGACTTACAGGCGGTTTCAGAATTGATATTTTTTCTAAGTAAATACTTCAGTTAATCTCCGTGCATTCAGATTTCAAAAACAAGATTGAAAACGTGAATGAAGAATGAAAGCGTCTAACAATTTCAGTCTTTGTAAAAAATATTCCTATCTTGTCCTACAACAAAACACAAAACACTACAACAAACACAACAAAACAAAACACCGCATTATTTATTATGAAAACGATTCCACTAAAACACTCCCAAAGGAGTTTTATTTCGTCTGTGGTTAAGTTTTCGTTGTAAAATCTCCACCGGAGACTATTTTGGTCAGCGTTTCTGCAGTGACTTAAGGAATTGGGTTTTCATAAATAAGACTGTAAGTACATATTGGAGATAATTTGAGATAGAACAGTATGGACCGCGTTTAAAGCTGAGAGAAAATTGTCTAAGAGAACCACATCTAACGTTTAGAGTCATGCAATCTGCGTTTTCAATAGACTAAAAATAATGACATAATATGTGCTAGGAGTGACTGTAAGTTTGATTCATTTTTTTTGAATTTCATTTACTAGAATCGTTCCAATAGCTTAACACATTTTTGAAAAACGTAGTTTAAATCCTAAGCTAACGAACTGCATCAGAATCTAAATTTTTAACACTTTGTGGGTTGACACGTTATTGCTTAACAGCGTCCATTAAAACCACGAATATAAAATTTGATTTCCGCCTGTTTCCATTCGTTCACTCAACTTTTGTGTCCACAATAATGGCTAAGGCTGACCACATACATTATTGTGAACACAAAATTTTTAAAAAGTGGTCAACAATTTCAAAATATGTTCTAAAATATTTACAGTCAGCAGAAGTATAAAAGGGTCATTTCTCATTCCAATCTATACTACTGCTCAGTTTATAAGGATCGAAATTCTCTATGGGGCCAACATAAGTTAGGCTTTTGATCTAACACTTTAACCTATTAACTAATGAATTGATGCGACATTTGCTGTTCATTAGAACATAAAATGTTCAGAAGTTTCTCTCCGATGAAAGAAATAAATGAAAAGTAAACCTTCTCATCTCGCCTTAACAAAGGCATGCTGCTTACTAAACCTGCGCTAGAGTTTCCGTCCTGCAGTTGGAACTGGAAGCTGGCTTTGAAGCCCTGCCCGGGGCTGTTGGAGTTAGCTGTGAACTGTACCAGAAGATCAGGGCCCGTAGAGAGCACCTCGTAACCTGCGAAAAGAAGTACACCATTCAAGAGGAGAGATCGAGAAGACAGATGGGGTGCATGAAAGGAACTTCCGTAACATTTTAACCCTAGAAGCCTTATCTACACCTCTGAGGCGTACACAACTTCGAAAATTGTCTACCTCTTTCTAACGGGCGAAGTTACGGGTTCGTGCACCTTTGCCAACTCAGTGGCCGCGTCGTAGGGATCAAATACGACCGTAGCAAGGGGCATGTTATAGTGAATGAACTGTAACTATAGTGTGGAAAACAGTTCATTTATGTGCAATCAGTTGCTGTGCGTGACAGCTCTATTGCTACTATCACCTCACTTCCTTTGAATTTAATTGCTTCCGTAATCGATAGTTTTCTCATATCACCATCTGACACTGTAAATCAATTAATAAATTCCTCTGCTGCTTACCTAATCCTGGCCGACTCAATTCGTTTAAGTGTTCAATACTAAATGTCAGGATTTAGGCACGATTTGACGGCCTAACTCTGCAGGCCTCAGAGTGCTTAGTGCGAGTTTTTTAACTACTCGATCGCGTTAACGTAAACTCATATTTCTATGGCATCGAGGAAGCGCCACCTAGCGACAAGTATGGAAATTAAAATTGCTGAGTGCGAGTTGTAATGGTTTACGTTGAGAAGTGAACACGTTTAGCAGCCAAAACACGAATAAACGCGAGTGCGAGTTGTACTGTGACAGCGTTTTGCCAGTTCGAACGGTTGACTTACTCATACTCACTACTCGATGCTCGATTAACGCGGTAGTAAAGTTATTCGATTGGATCTGTCAAACTCGCACTAAGCACTCAGATTATAGATGAACAATATCAATTACCATAAAAGACATTCTAAAACCCCTTCACTGTCGGTTGAAAGCGGTGGAATTTTAACCGGAGGGTCATCTAGGGTTTATTTTTCAGGAGTGGTCCCTGTAAATGAATGTTCTTTTAGACCGATTTCCCATGCAGGTATGCGGTAGCCCAAAATTTTAACTTAAGAAATTGACAGTTTTGGGTAAGCACGGCCACCATTCTACCTCGTGTCTATGGTAATGGACACTGGGGCTTCTAGAGTTTTTTTTTTCAGAAGGCTCTTGGTCCTTAGAAATAGTCTATCATACCGAATTCCAATGCTGTATACAGTAACCCAACATCCTTTGCTAGGGCGGTGGTAGCGGAGCGGTGCAGAACGCCGGCCTCTCAATCGGGAGGTCGTGGGTTCAAACCCTGGCTGTACCAATGACTTTGTTTTCTAATTTATGTACATTTGTGAAAATATAGTAGCAATACCACTCGCCGAAGGTGAAGGAAAACATCGTAAGGAAACTCTAGTGTCTGAGGTGTTAACGTACCTCAGCGCTTGCTACGTACAATGGTCCAACTATGAGGCTAAGTGCGGAAATCTCAGGTCTAACTAACTAACACGAACATACCCAATTCTATTCGATAGATAGTATATTCTAAAAGCTAACAGACTGTATAAGAAACCGTTCAATAAAGGGGATCCTCCGTGCATGCACCCCCACTTAGCGGAACTGCTTAAAATATCCGAATAGGGCTACTTACCCTGGACTTCGTTGCAGAGCATCGCGAGGACGGGCGCGGTGGAAACTCGCCCGTCAAAAACTTTTATTATATCCGCCCGATTGAGACAGCTGGCGGAAAAATTGAGTTATCGGTAACTAAAATTCGGGCCGGTGCATGACGAAACTTTTTCAGTTAGTTGAAGACCCACTTTATGGTAAAACGATAGTAGTTTGACGGGAAATTCATTTGGATTTCTTTTTTTATGCTAAAATGAACTTTCAGCAATAGTTAACAATTTTCTATAGCCTTTAAACGCCCCACTGCAGAGCACAGGCCTTTTCTGGGAGAGATAGTTCGGGCTTAATTATCAGGCGTGCCCACCGCTACAACAATAGGCATGACGAAAAATGTTTAAATCCTCTTTAATAATGTGGGGACACTTTATTATTTACAAAAAAACTATATCTAAGCCATTTTTCTAAAATTATTTATATCTGTGGGAAAACCGCTCGCAGTGTCATGGCGTCGAAATTGACGTCACGCCTAGGTAATCAAACAACATAATCACTGGTAATCACAACAAAGCATTGGTGAAGTTTACCACTGTTAATGCCAAGCGTGACGTCACGCGGTGTGATGGGTGTTTCATTCAAAATGGCTGAAAGCAGTATTTTAATGTTTTATTTATTTAAGATACTGGTAATCTCTTTTAAAAACCTATTTAGAGGCTAAAAATTCCACCCATGGCGGGATTCGAACCCGCGACCTCTGGCTATCCGTGCCAGCGCTCTTTCCAACTGAGCCAATGGGCGACTCACCGGCATCAGTTAAATTTCGAACCTCTTTACACTATTCTCTGTATTACGTACAGGCAGCGACATCTGGCTGAAGTAATTTACATCACTTGCAGCCCCGAGTACCTACTTTGCAGTTAGGTTTTACATCGGAATGATATCGCTGTAACCACATGATTATACTATTTTTATTTTCAATGCACTAACTAATGCACTAAGTGGGTACAGCGATATCATTCCGATGTAAAACCTAACTGCAAAGTAGGTACTCGGGGCTGCAAGTGATGTAAATTACTTCAGCCAGATGTCGCTGCCAAATTACATCGTCCTCCAAAGTTTCCAGGAATGCAGGATTTTTTTGAAGAAGAAATGCCTCTGATAATGTCCGAGGTATTCTTTAAAAACTGTTTATTATATGTTTAGGTTTATATCATCGTTAATAGAAACAACTTACACTATGGTCAACCAGCTATGCAATGGTTGACCAATTTATTTTCGGAAGATAAATGTTTTTAACACAACTGTATAAATGCCACCAATTATTAACCTTTCGTATGCTGCCAGGTGGCGCTACAGAAGTTGCTAGTATGCCGCCATTTTTCAATCAGTAGAGAGAGAGTTAGATAGGTTCTTATTATACTAAAATTATTCGAAAATTTCTTTGATACATGACCTATATGCAAATGTTATTGGATATCAGGTAAATAATAAATGTTTCACGGTATTTAGTATTTCTGGTAGCGATTTTATTTATTATTTGTAGCTCTATAAATCAGCATTCAATATGAAAATTCTCCCATCGAGAGAAACGAGGAAAATTCAATAAATTTTCACATAAAACCTGGTTATTTTTAGTTCCTAAGCTAGGTGAATAGTAAAACAATCCACTAATTTAGAAGTTATTAGCACTACCAAAGGAAATTATTCAGAAAATCTAATTTGAAAACTGCTTATGAGATAAACAAGGCAGCCATTTTCACTTTGAAGAAACTAGAAAGAAACAAACGACCATTGTGTTGTGTTTTCCAAATAAGTGAATGATGTCTATGGTACATTGGTTCATTCATAACAACTTACAAATAATTTTAAACCTTAAAACCAACGGGATAATAATTAAAATTGTCTAAAAATGATCAAAGTTTATTGAGCACGGATCCGTGACAAAGCATTCGAGGGATGGCGCCCGGATCCGTGACAAAGCATACGAAGAGTTAACAGTATACGCAACAATAGTTGTTCAGCTTTTCTAGTCATTTACAAATAAAACTACTTAAAATGAATTAGGATTGTGTATCCTATAAAAGTACATACCTTTCGTCGCCCTTTTGCAGGAAAGATTCTTCGAATAGGAGTTTTATTCTTTCTTGCTGCCTAAAATCACAGAAAACAAACATTAAAAATTGTATGGATACTCAACACTGTCTATAAGTACGAAGTAACTTTCACAGAAAATAAAGATAATATATTATTTTATATTATCTTTATTTTATTTATATATTATTAATATATATAATTTTCCTCGGTGGCGCAGCGGTTTGGCACGCTGACTGTAAAACCGAAGGTCTCGGGTTCGATCCCCCGCCGGGTCTAGCAAGCAAACGAACTTTTCTAGTTTGACTCGGGTCTTGGATGTTATCTATATATTTATTGTATTAAATCTATCGTCGAGTTAGCACCTGTAACACAAGTCATTTAGTTGTACTTAGTATGGGGCTGACGAGATCTGTGTAATATGTCCATGAATACCTATTTACTTATTATTATTATTATTATTTTCATTTAATTTTCTGTTCTAGCCTCAGAACACTTCTTTCTGTGTTCTGAGGTTCTAGCAAAAATATGTCTATTCATTTATTGCGTCTAGTTAGACTTACTGGAATGTAATGAACATGGTTCTGGAGCATAGTTATTGCACTACAGTAGAAGACTGTTTAAAGCCAATAACCAATAACAGAAGCTTAGGGAAGCCTTCAGGCACTCAATATTGTTAATTGGGCCACACACGCTGGCAAAGTAAATTAGCTTTAAGTGCTTGCAGCTTAGAGAGTATTACCTATTGCAGACGATCCTTTAGGTCCTAGCTTAAGTAACAAATTGGAACTGGATGTAAAATCAATAGAAACAATTATGTAGGTGCATTTAAAAGTAAATTTTAAAGGTGGCAAGTGGTAGAATCTGGTCTCTGCCTACCTCTCCGGAATACAGTCGTGAGTTTATGTTTTAGGTATACCTACATACAACCAAATAGCGTACTATATTGTACTGTGGCTAATGTAAAAACACTTATCATTGAGATATAGGCCTAAATCCTACTTCATCAAATGGGTCATGGTACCATTTTGATTTTTTTTTCTAAGTATATCCGATTCTATGTCCTCTTATAACTACTTATATAATGGTCAGATTTCGACAAATAAGGTCTCGATCAATTCCCCATCCTTGCGCGAGTGTCATAAACTTTAATAAATCAGAATCTGAGAACAAATCCGTAAATATGCTGTATAAATTGTGGCAGTCGGAACCCATTAGGCGATCATAAACTAACAGTAAGGGGCCCCAACTGCCTTATTTTATATAAAGTTGCAAATGCAAAATAATGCTTATAAACTTTAAATTATTTGTTCACTCGAGTGAAGCAAACTCTTCTGACTAAAGGCTGTCATTTTAAAATGTCTTGTCTTCTTAGTTCATTTATTACTGTAGTCGGAATGTCTTATTTTTTTATTAAATTTTTTTGTATTACTTAGAAAAACATAGGACAGCCTGCATCTTTTTAGCTATGTCAGCAAGATTTTTAATAATTTTAACTGAACTTATGATTTCTGAACTGCGTGTTGGTCGACTTGCGACCTGCGACTTGCGAGTAGGTAAGGTCGCAGGTCGCTGTAGTCGCGGTTAGAGCGAATTAACTTGACAGCTATAGACCGTGCCGTTACTGTGAAGAGTACATTATGTGAAGGTCGGTGTGGTGCAGACTGTACCTCAAGGCGAGCTAACAAAAAGCCGTAACACAATAGAGGAAATGTTCTCAACAAGATAAACAATTCGGCGAAACACAATTCGTGTTGATATATCGTTTTACATGCGGGACTGAGGGCACTTATTCGATTGTGCGAATCGGCAAGAGTGCGGTTACTATCTCAATAAAACACGGGATACAGAATATCCACACGACGTACCAATTCAATTTGGTAATGGTTGAAGAGATTTAAAGTTTCATGTAGAGCCATGTTTCAGACTTCACATTTACCAATGTATTTAGATCCGAGCTTATGCTGCTACACGCAGGATGTGATATGCCGTATACTTGCCATAGACATACAAATATGGAAGGATCTAATCGTGGATACTAATGATATAAAGGTAATATTATTTTATTGTCGCTAGCCGAGGTTCAAACCCCGGCAGCGGTAAAAAAAAACCCAAATCTTGGATGTTTACATGTTTGTGATGTCGCCGTTTCTGGTTCCCACGACAGTATCCTAGTGTGGGTCCAGAAGTAATGCATTGTGCTGTATGTAAATGTTATGTTATTATTGCTTACGATGGAAGTTTGATTTCTAAACGCACCCATGACGGGCGGATCTACTTGTCATCTGTCAGATGAGCTGAAGATGGCCTTCTTGTTTCTTGCTTGTTAAACGTGTGATTTCCGTGTGATACCCAACAATTATAACAGACCATGAGACCATTTACATGAAATGAAATCAAGTATTTTTATTCATTGTAAAAACAAAATGCTTACTTTCGAAGTTATTAGGTACACAATTAATAGATTATGTGGAGAAGAAACGTACGTAACTTAACTTCCTGTTAATAAACATTGCAATGCACATCGATTGTCATAGAGCCGGTTTCTAAATTACAAATTCGCTAAGTAAATACGTAAGAAACATTCCGTCACGATTTTCCCGGGAAATTAGAAGAGACATCAAAACAGTTAAGCATTTACTCATTGAAATTCTCAATTCAGAAACTGGCCGTTAGTAAACTAGTTCTATGAAATTGGGTCCAGCATGTATTTAACAACATCTCCTATTAGGTATAGGGTAAGACACAACTAGACGCAATAGACACCGAGAACAAGAGACTACAGCGGTATCGAGCTCCTAGCAACCACCTAGCAACAGTCCCTCACCTGGCATGGAAGTGGTAAGTGCACCGCACGTTGCTAGGGTAGCTCGACGGATAGCGCGGACTGTACAATCGACCGTGGGCCGGCCTGTTAGGTACCGAGTTGAACACGTAGTCACACCACGTGTCCGGTACTTGCACGCCGTCCGTCTCGAACATTCCTGTTGGGCGATATTGCTTTACGCTGGGATTCTGAAATTCCCTGTTTGGCAGTTGGCAGTTGAGCCGGGTAACTCAATCGCCAATCGTGGGGGTGTGGGATCACGTAACTCTTCTGTTTCGCTGTAAATTTAGACTTATACTCGTGCTTATGTTTTGCAGCGGTAAATGTTAAATAAAAGATCAATTTCTAATTTCTATCTATACCTTACTGCACACGGAACACTAAACAGGACATTACACGAACATTAGAAACAACATGTACAAAGGCGAGCTTATCTGTGTAAGAAAATTCATTCAGCAAATCTGAATATTTGTTTATTCAAATTTGAGAATCATTAGCTTACAAATTATACTAGTTGAATAAAAATAAGTAACTATTGACCGGCTTCTGAACTGAGAATTTCACTAGGTACCTAAATACTTAAGTAATGTTCTGTCACGCTCTTTGCTAATAAATTTGTAGAGACAGCACTACACTTAATTATTTACTTACAAGGTTCTCAACTCAGAAACTGGCCTCAGGAGCTGCTAACTGATTCTCGCCTATAGATATCGCCTATAGAACGTAACCAAAAATGTATGGACTTTACGCTTCGTCATATGCATAACTGTAGACAATAAAAATAAAACAGAAAGGGTGATTTATGAATGATGAATACAGGCACGTAACTTGTTACTTGTTGAGACAGCGTTTTCATTCGTACCGACTGAAGATGATAAGAATTATTGATTACATCGGTTATAGCGAGGAATAAGCGCGTTTTCGTTCTTTGTAGATCGTACTCACAAAGCCGTTGTTGACAGTAGAAATTGCAGGCATTTGTAATTAAGCCAGAGTTAGGCTTTTAATAAGTTCTACAAGATATTGCCTACATTAACAATAATAAAACCACTAGGTTATAAAAAAATGCCGACTTCGTAAAGCATAGAACGTAACGTAACCCAGAACCGGCGTGCGTGCATCCAACGACTTATGAACGTTGATGAAGCGACGGTGATCTTTCATGATCGTATCAAGTGGCACTCTCTGTCACCTGCCTCAGTCGCCTACCCTTCTGGGATACAGGCGTGAGTTTATGTTATGTTTTCTTTCAGAACGTAACTTCCTTTTAATCACATTATATTGATTTGGAGAACACATTTTCATGGCTGATTGATCAACAGCTTTTTTCTGAGCAGAGAGGCATACTCACGTCTATCAATAAACCTGTAGGTCCCCACAAAGCCCGTTGAGTTTGTCTCCTTAGCTCCCGAGTGGAACTCCAGCACAAGCAGCGGGCCATGAGAGTACAGAGCCGGCGGGGCCTCGACTCTGCCGCCGCAGAGTACCCTGGACCAGGCCGAGTACTCACTGACCCCAGGTGGACCTGGACCGTGCGTAGAACCCTCGGAGTAGACTTTCAGAAAGTCATCGCGCGTGCAGCTGGGCGAGAGAAGGAGAAATGCTATGTAACTAACTTAAACAGAAGACGGCCAGAATGGACCAAATTAATTGGTTTATTGGGGATGCGTTGGAACGCTCGTCGAACGGCCGTGCGGTAGTCACGGCCCGCGCCTGTTGTGGCATTTTTACCAAAGGCTTCCGTGCTTTGCAAGGCACTATAAGCCGTTGGTGCCGGCTGTCAGTCGTTACGCCATGTCAGAGACCTATGGGCGGCTTGATAACTTCAGACAGCAAAGCCCGCCAATTTCTTACAATCCTCCACCAATCCGCCCTTGGCCCCCGTGGTGGTGTATGACCTAACTTTCTTGCAATGCAGGAAGGGAACCGTGCCTATTGGGGATGCTGGGGATATTGGAGATGCTAAGAAATTTTGCAGATAAGCTTGGCCGTCGCTAGCTGAAGCTATGACCTTTTCTACTGTTCCCATAATCAAATCGAAGAACATGTTAAAATTATGTTGATGATAAAGAGAGAATGTTTTATTGAACTAGAAAAATGGAATAAGGTACATGTGAATTCCTAACAAATGGTATCTAATTAGTGTGTAGGATTAAATTTCTAATTCTTCCAAAAATACAAATCGCTCATTTGGCAGAATATTGACGCAAATGTCCCTTTTTCCAATTTTACAGGAGAGACCGTTGTTTCATTCAGAAGTGTTAGAACTTTGTCAAAATGCCACAACGACAGTGGCGCTGTCACGCGATAAAAACAAAACTACATTACTGTCATTTTTTCCCCAAGTGTAAACAGTTATTTCGGGTGTTTTGGCATACTTAACTCAAATTGGCAAAAAAGTACATTTGCGTCATTATTCTGCCAAATGAGCGAAATTAGACATGAGAAAGATACAGTATTTTAAAACTCAGCAGCAGTAGAACAGTAAGAGGAGAAAAGCATGGAGGTAAGAAAATAGGTTTGTTTTAATACGTTTTGGAATTTCAATAGGCGGCGGTAGCCCAGTGGGAAGAACAATGGACTCTGAAGAGAGAGATCCAAGTTTGATCCCAGTGCGGGCATATACCAATAACCTGTTTTCTAAGTTATGTACATTTGTGAAGTTATAGCAGCAATACCACTTACTAACGGCGAAGGAAACATTGTGACCTTAGTGTCTGAGGTGTTCAAATATCTCAGCGCTTGAAATTGCCAATCCGCGGTATGTACGCGTCGTAATTAGGCCCATACTCTCTCTTTTAGAGAAGGCCGTTTATAGGGACGTATATGATGATGACCACAGCGGTGGTAGCTCAGTGGGTAGAACCATAGACTGGCAAGCGAGAGCCCCAGGTTCGATCCCGAGTGCGGGCATGTACCAATGACTTTGTTTAATTTCAAAGTTACGTACATTTGCGAATTTGTAGTCGCAATACCACACGCTAACGGTGAAGGAAAACAACGTGAGGAAACCCGCGGCTTGGTTGGCTCCGCACGTATTGACTAGTCTTTCCTGTGGGCTTGGCCGACTAAGCTGTCAGGATGGTATAGGTGCTGGGCAAGCCTACACCATCTATAAAACCATGACCCAGGCACTACAGCGTCGGAGTGGTCCCTTCACCCATCTAGTGTGAGTGAAGATACCACTGGACGCTGTATAAATCATCTCATTAAGTAGATGCGAAAAGGCCAATATTATTATTATTATGATGATGATTGGCCTTTTTGCATCTACGTAATGAGATGATTTAAACAACGTCCTGTCAGCTTAGTCGGCAATACGTGCGGAGCCCACCAAGCCGCGGGTTTCCTCACGATGTTTTCCTTCACCGTTAGCGTGTGGTATTGCGACTACAAATTCGCAAATGTACGTAACTTTGAAATTAAACAAAGTCATTGGTACATGCCCGCACTCGGGATCGAACCTGGGGCTCTCGCTTGCCAGTCCATGGTTCTACCCACTGAGCTACCACCGCTCTAGGGACGTATAGGTTGCTAAAAAAAAAAGAATGTAATCGATCTTAAGTTTAACATTACTATGTTACTACTATTACTTTTACGATGTAAAACCTAACTGCAAAGTAGGTACTCGGGGCTGCAAGTGATGCAAATTACTTCAGCCAAATGTCGCTGCCTTTACGTAATACAGAGAGTATTGTAAAGAGGTTCGAAATTTCACTGATGCCAGTGAGTTGCTCATTAGCTCAGCTGGAAGAGCGCTGGCACGGATAGCGAGAAGTCGCGGATTCGAATCCCGGCATGGGTGGAATTTTTAGCCTGTAGGTTTGTATAACATTACTGTAAAAATAGTCAAATTATTTCTTAAAGTAAAAATACGATTAGAGTACGTTTTTTTACAACTTTTATTTGCTGCTCAGTCATCGAACCTTCGTCAAGATGTTAAGCTTCCACAGAGAGCCTTTCTCATCCAGGGCTTTAATACTTGCGTCAAAGATCCGCTTTCAATCGAGACGAAAAGTTCCTTTATCGTTATCAATGTCACGTGACATTAGCTTGCCCGATAAATTACTTCAATTAAACTAGAACAAGGAACTTCGAGTGAATGGCGGGTAAATATATTGCACGGCGGCCGTCCTGTGAATTGCTGGCTCCCAATGAGTTACTGCTGATGGCTACTGCACTAGCCTATTAGTGGAGGCTATACTTACTACCGTGAATGTATTATGTTACCTACATGGCACATAACGTAGATCAGACGACTAGAAAGGCAAGATATACGGTATCATTTATAAATTTATAAAAACATGATTCCGTTAACGTAATAAATGCAATGTGATATCTGTAAACTAAGGCGAATTTTAAACCGTTCTTAAACATGATTTAAATAGCATACATTTTCGTAT
This sequence comes from Yponomeuta sedellus, assembly GCA_934045075.1. Classification (NCBI taxonomy): domain Eukaryota; kingdom Metazoa; phylum Arthropoda; class Insecta; order Lepidoptera; family Yponomeutidae; genus Yponomeuta; species Yponomeuta sedellus. The sequence goes on along the minus strand of OW203730.1, from coordinate 9,846,596 downwards.
AGAGGTTGCTACTGAAGACAGATAAATAGAATAGAGAGAGAGAGAGAGAGAACACTTCATTGTAAATTACACAGATATTCTTTATTGTAAACAGAAATTACAGTAACAGAAATTATTTAAAAATATTAGCGGACCCAAAATACGTTGCCCTGCATGCAGCTCCATCTGCCGAGCTGATTTGTGAATCTAAACCGTCCAGGGCGCAACCCAAACGCATACAAAAATAATTCAAATCTATCCAGCATTTAGGAGAAGTTCAATGACATACATACGTAAAGTAGAATTATATATATATAAAGCTACAATCCGATATACTCACTGACTGATCTAACATCCATACGTTTTCTCGGAAACGGTAAGATTTTGACGAAAATGATGTATGAGAAAGTTGTAGGAAATGTATGAATTACAGCCATCCTATGAAGCCGATTTTTGAATTTCGAACGCGTTCCACTACGCGAGGGTACTAACTCTGGCGTTTACCGACCGATTTGGATGAAAATTTGATAGAATGGTGATATAGTAATCCGATTGAAAAAAAAAATTTTGGTTGTTCGAAATTCAAAATGGCGGCGCAGATATAGCCGACCCAAAAATCGACCTTTGCGCAAAAAAGTCGGCAGCCAACTGGGCATATGCTGGAGATATGCCGTAAACGGCATCGCGTTGCCAAAGGACCCAGGTATATGAGAAAAATCCGACATCTTGGAATTTCAAGATGGCGGCCGAGATATTGATGATTGAAAATGACAAATTTTTGTATGGAGATTTAGTACTAAAATTGACTTTTCAACAGAGAAATGAGACAAACTTGCGAGGCCGGAGGCCGAGCTCCGCGAAGCGGGCACAAAAAGTTCTGCCGCGGCGAGGCCGAAGGCCGAGCTCCGTTTAGGCCGAGGCCGAAGGCCGAGACCATTCAGGTAACGGCGCACAAGTACCAGCGCAAAAGCAAAAAGGGACAAACTTGCAAGGCCGAAGGCCGAGCTCCGCGAAGCGGGCACAAAAAGTTCTGCCACGGCGAGGCCGAAGGCCGAGCTCCGTTTAGGCCGAGGCCGAAGGCCGAGACCGTTAAGGTTACGGCACACAAGTACCAGCGCAAAAGCAAAAAGGGACAAACTTGCGAGGCCGGAGGCCGAGCTCCACGAAGCGGGCACGAGACACTCCGCCACGGCGAGGCCGAAGGCCGAGCTCCGTCCAGGCCGAGGCCGAAGGCCGAGAACGTTCAGGTTACGGCGGACAAGTACCAGCGCAAGAGCAAAGAGGGACAAACTTGCGAGGCCGGAGGCCGAGCTCCGCGGAGCGGGCACGAGGAACCCCGCCGCGGCGAGGCCGAAGGCCGAGCTCCGTCCAGGCCGAGGCCGAAGGCCGAGACCATACATGTTCCCATGCAACAATTCACTACAATAAGTGTCTAGCGAGGCCCTAGGCCGAGCGCCGCGAAGAGCGCAGCTCGGAGCGGCTGGGGGTTGGCGCGCGTAAGCGCGCAGGGGGCTCGCCCCCTAGTTATATGTATAAAGACGGCTTGGCAAAAAAGACAGTTATAATATAAAGACAGTATAAAGACAGTTGGCGGCTAAAATATTTACTCAGGCCATGTTGTCATCGTGCTGAGATTTAGTATTTAATCTTTTAGAAAAGTAAAGTAACGGCTTACTTTAAAAAAGATTAAATAAAATTTTGATCTGCAATTGTTACTAAATAACTCTTTATTTATATAAGACACTGTCATAATAGACATAATTAGAACTGAACTAGGTACCTAAATTCAAAAATAACAATATGTGTAAAAAACCGTGTATAAAAAAAAAGTTAAAAATAAAGAGGTCTGTCAACAAACATCTCTGCAAGTCGGTCTAAATATAAAACAAAATATGCTGTAAATTATATTTCTCTGTATAAACACTGTTGGTAAATAAACACACAACCCGCCGCAGCCCTAAAATGCCATGCGTTAGCTGAGTTCTCGCATCCCTTTTCACGTTGCATTGTGAAATGGGTGGCAAAGAAATGAATACAAGCACTCACGGCTCACGCAATCACTTCGCTCAGGACGAGAGTAGGTAAAGCTCGTGAAACGTGGCATTTATTTACAGGCTGAAGGGAAAGGCGTGTGAGAAGTAGACTAGCCAGGGCTTAGTGGTTTTAACATATTGATCGATGGTCGCTCGTGGCCTAGGCGAACCGAGTGATTGGAATGAATCACTTGGTTAAACAACAACAGGCGCGGTCAGGTACATACATGATGGGTTAGCTTCCAGTGACTATCACTAGTGGCATTTTTCCCAGCGCTTCCGTGCTTCGCATGGCACGTTATGCCGTTGGCGGCTTGATAACTTCTGACAGTGAGGCCCGCCACTGTCTTACAATCCACCACCAACCCGAAATTGGCCCCCGTGGTGGAGTATGGCCTAAACTTCCTGCGATGCAGGAAGAGACCCGTGCCCCAACAGTGGGGACAACAAGGGTTGATAACGATCGATGGTCCAGGTCTAAACGCGAGATTGCAAAAAAAATTAAGTCGACATCGAACAGCTAGCCAGCGACCAGAGTAAATTTCAAGACAAAATTTTAAGATTTTTTTTTATATATTCATTTCTGTAATAGTAGATTGTTAACCAAGGGCTGTATGACATCAATTGCATATGGGATTTTTGGCGCCCGAGCGCAACGAGGGCGCTAATTAGCCCGAGTATGCAATTGATGCTTACACCCGAGGTAAACACTCTGCTTTACATATCGATTGTGAGGTAAGTAAAAAAACAAGAAATCAGGTTTCTATGAACGTAGAAATAAATATGTGGTAATAAATAATAAAAGCACCATAAACTGGAAGGTTGTAGCTTTTTAGATAATTCATTAAAATATGATATAAAAACACTTTCAGAAGGAGATTTAACTTTTTTTTCTGACCGCCACTTCATAAATTCGTCGTATGCCTTTACATATCTTTCTTTCGAGTTCGGCGGTAATATATTTTCTAAAACTGTTTATGCTTCTTCTTTTATAAAATCGGGGGTTAGATCCATGTCTTCGCCACTTGAAATTTTTAAAACTTTTGAGAAAGAACTCCAAAACACGAAAAAAAATACTTTCGCGCCTAGCTAGTCGACTGACTTTTTTACTCTTCACGACTTTATGGCACGCAAGCGCGTCAAATCGTGCTGACCAGTTTGATTTTTAAATCGATTTCAATTAACACACGACGAAACAAATAGTTCGATATTTAAAATAAAATCTTCATAGATTCTAATGTGAATTGTCTCGATTCCGATTCGAGTAAATAATCGATACCGAGAAAAATAATATTAACTTTTAAAAAATATTCTTCTTGCTTTAAATATGAGTATGACAGTTCTTTTTTCAAATTCCAAAACCTATGCTGTAATGTTTACATTACATCGTATGTTTTGAAACCTATGCTGTAATGAAATCTATACACCCCGGCATTCAGGGAAGTAAGTGACTACTTACAGAGCAAGAGATATGTAAAATATTTATGTCTAGACTTGGCCAGAAAAAAGCCACTTTATGGTCAGGTGTGGCATAAAATAATTTGTAATAATAGCTACGTTAATAATAACACTGAACCCTATTAAACTTTGTGGTATACCATTTGATGGTGTAAGATCGCGTTGTCCGAAATAAATAAATTTATGAACAATTCAGAAGTTTATTTTAATATTTCACATTAGTACCTACATCTATAACCGAACAGGAATGAAAGTGACCACGTACACAAATACGAGTACAAATAGGAAAAATCGCGGATAGAGTCGGGGTAGTATAAAGTTTGCTACCTATCTATTTAACTTTCGCCTTTCCCATGACAGTCCTTTTTTCAGACGGTATATGATATACACCATTTTTTTGTCTACTTTTTACGTTAGGTTGTTACGAGTATGTTGGTAATAATTTGTTTTGAGTCAGCTTATCAACGCATTTTTAATTTAGAAATTTTACAATCAATACGTAACAAAACTATTAAGCCCGTTACATACTTAGCTACAATATATAATAATATAAATTATAGCAAGACATATTACGATATATTTTCCATACAAATATTCAAGTGACTTCACACGTAGCTATAATTTAAATTTCTATGACGTCACCAACTTATACCGTAATTAAAATTATCGCATAGTAATATATACTATTGCATATTATTATAGTAGTTGGCCGACAATCATTTAAATGAAGGCAAAAATAAATATTATAGCAGGCATCGATATCGATATCAACCCTTGTATGTCACCACTGCTGGGGCACGGGTCTCTTCCTGCAACGCAGGAAGGTTAGGCCATACTCCACCGCGGGAGCCAAGTCCGGATTGGTGCAGTATTGAAAGACAGTGGCAGGCCTTACTTTCAGAAGTTATCACTCCGCCCATAATGCCTCTGATATGGCTTACAAGACAGCCGGCATCAACGAATTAACGTGTCTTGCGAAGCACTCAAAAAATGCCACTAGCGGTAGTCACGGGACGGTCACCCATTCTGCACCTGAACGCGCCTGTTGTTGCTTAACTCAAGTGATTGATTCCAATCACTCGGTTCGACCAGGCCACGAGCGCTTCAGCACGGCTTATTAATGTATATTATAGCTAAGTGTGTAACGGGCTTTATTATGTAGCCACAGTAGGTATCGCAGCTCAACCCGAGGATTGTAATGTATTACGATATTACGGTCAATTTTAGTTTGAGCGGTATTTTACCAATACTTAAAATATTTCTGATTTGAGGTATTACATGTATCAAAAGTATTAAAATTTGCACTGCCACCCGTCTTTCTGAACTAAATTGATTCAGCACCTTTAAATCGTAAGGTTGTCCGGAAGAAATTGGGAAGAGGCCGCTAATTGTACTATGTACGTTTGATATTATTTTGTGGTTCTTGTTTTTTCCAAGGCACAATAAAAAACATTCTTATCTTACCTTATCTTATCATTCCAAAGACAGTAGACGAAGTACTATTAAACACCTTGACAATATTTACGTCGGTACCTTGAAAGTGTAGCTCTTGCAAAGCAGTCCAAAGTTTTTAAGTCGTTGTAAAGTCTAAGCAGCTGTCATGTGTGCTAATGCCGAAGGCCTAGCGACCACCTGGGTCCCAGGAGTAGCAGCTTAAGAAGCCAAGCCATCCCCGAATCACATTTAGGGCGGGTATGGCTTACAGCCGCGGGCGGAGTGAAGCAATAACCTAAGCTTGGCTGAGCACTATGCCACAAATGAAGTAGGTAAGAAGGTCAATCGGATCAGGAATTCGTAATCGTAGAAAGAATCTTGTTTCTTCACATTTACGTCTGAAGAAATTGAGTTCGTATGAAACATTCGTGAAACAGTATTTCTTATGTCACAGGATAAAGAAATAGGGTGGGTATTGAATCGCAAAAGTGATACAGCGTTGTGAAGAAAAATATTATATTCAATTTAGAAACCGTATTGAATACAATATTTACCCGCACTGAAAATTTTTACTCATAATACATCGAAGTTGTGAACTAAATTTGGTAAATAATATCTATATAAGTGCAATTCGTACGAGTATCTGGCAGTCTTATGGAGTCTTAGGCAAGAGGATGTTTGATGAATATTCCACTAAGTTACCGTTAATAAGCTGCCGAATCTTGCTTTGATCGAGTTTGTATTTAACGTTAAACACGAATCCAACAACTCAACTCCCATTATTATTATTATTAAAATTCTTTATTGCATAAAAATTTTGCTCACATAGGCGAGTTAAATGCTACTTAGCGTTCGTTCGCACATTCGTTCACTGCTGCGCATAGGCACCAAGTCATGCCATTCTCTCTGTCCTCGGCCATTCTCATCCAGTCGCCACCGGCTATCTTTTTCAAAGAGTTAAAAAGCATCCACTACTGCGTTTACCAGTGCGTAATCGCCACTTGATAATAATATTTGCTCCTCATCCGCTTTCGGGATTTTGGCAGATATGACCAGCTCACTGCTGTAACAATTTCTTATATCTTCTTATAAGTTTATGGACAATATTTTTAGCGCCTCGTCGTCCTAACCTACAGGAAATACAACTCAATAAGACTTGAAGAGTCGGATAGATCGTTACTCACGATGACCCGTCAACGATGTTTTCCTGCACCGTTAGCCCACCTTGTTTAAGTGAAGGTGCCACTGGACGTATATATCATCTCATTACGTTGATACAAAGGCCAGAGCTAGCGTCTCAGTGTCTTGTCTTATTCAATCTTCTGTTAATAATAATAATATTGCCCTTTTTTTCATCTACCTAATGAGATGATTTATACAGCGTCCAGTGGTATCTTCACTCACACTAGATGGGTGAAGGGACCACTCCGACGCTGTAGTGCCTGGGACATGGTTCTATAGATGGTGTACGCTTGCCCAGCACCTATACCATCCTGGCACCTAGCCCACAGGAAAGACTAGCCAATTGTGCGGAGCCAACCAAGCCGCGGGTTTCCTCACGATGTTTTTCTTCACGGGTTAGGGTGGTAGCTCAGTGGGTAGAACCATGGACTGGCAAACGGGAGCCCCAGGTTCGATCCCTAGTGCGGGCATGTACCAATGACTTTGTTTAATTTCAAAGTTACGTACGTTTGCGAATTTGCTGTTGCCATACCACTTCTGTTGAATATATTCTAGGACTTTGCAAAGGATTTTCAGTACAAAGTGGTGCAGCTGTATTGTCCTCGTAATGCAAACAACATACAGGAGACAACGCTCTCGCTCGCTGCAGTCTTTTAACGTCAAAAAGTAGATTTCTCTGGTCGCGGTACACCCACAGGTTTTATTGAGACTTTGCTGTGTGACAGAGTAAATACATGTCACATGAAGAAGTGCCTACTTCGACCATGACTTTTGTCAGAACAAAAAAAAAGTTTTTTTTCTTAACCAGTTGCAGCAAGATAGAGAAAAGTTTGTTAAAAAAATTGCCAACATAACAAACAACACAATTATAGTATTTCTTAATGATTCGCGATACTCATACATAGTTATATATTAAACGTCTACCCGTGACCACGGCAACTGTAACGCTGCCGAAACGTCGGGAAATAGGGTAATTACGTTTTACCTAATAAATAATCGTGATTTGACCCGTTTAATATACAAACAACATATTATATACACAGTCATTTAGATACATACGGTGGTTTCAACACTTCAAAATGAAGTACCTAGCTCGTACATTGCTTTGCAGTGCCTGAAGCATATGCTGATTTTGGGCACGTTTTTATTGCCGTAGCACATAATACCTACTCCCGAAACAGGTTCTGGGGGATCCACAGGCTTGTTAAGCTATGTAATTTTTTTGATGAAATTTAACAATTTATTTAATACTTTACTTACTGTGACACAGCCTATCATAGCTGTAGATATGCTTATACCCTCTGTCTGACACAAAAATTTGACCTCTTTACACTATTCTCTGTATTACGTACAGGCAGCGACATCTGACTTAAGCAAATTGCATTACTTACAGCCCCGACTACCTACTTTGCAGTTAGGTTTTAACATCGGAACGATATCACTGTACCCACATGATTATACTATTTTTATTTTTAATGCACTAACCCGTGCTAAGGAACAAATTTAAAAACCTATTTAGAGGCTAAAAATTTCACCCATGCCGGGATTCGAACCCGCAACCTCTGGCTATCCGTGCCAGCGCTCTACCAATTGAGCCAAAAGCCAACTCACGGCATCAGTGAAATTTCGAACCTCTTTACACTATTCTCTGTATTACGTACAGGCAGCGACATCTGACTTAAGCAAATTGCATTACTTACAGCCCCGACTACTTACTTTGCAGTTAGGTTTAACATCGGAACAATATCACTGTACCCACATGATTATACTATTTTAGTATAGTATAATCATGTGGGTACTAATAACGCTAATTTTTAGCTTCTAAATAGGTTTTTAAATTATCATATTATTATTATGAATATTGTTGTTAGCATCGATATCAACCCTTGTTTGTCCCCACTGCTGGGGCACGGGTCTCTTCGTTGCTTTGTGCGTTGTGGAGATTTAATAAATGATTATCTATCTATATTAAAAAGCGGTGGTAGTTCAGTGGGTAGAACTATTGACTGGCAAGCGAGAGCCCCAGGTTCGATCCCGAGTGCGGGCATGCACCAATGACTTTGTTTAATTTCAAAGTTACGTACATTTGCGAAGTTGTAGTCGCAATACCACACGCTAACTGTGAAGAAAAACATCGTGACGAAACCCGCGGCTTGGTTGGCTCCGCACGTATTGACTAGTCTTTCCTGTGGGCCAGGCCGACTATGCTTTCAGGATGGTATAGGTGCTGGGCAAGCCTACACCACCTATTAAACCATGTCCCAGGCACTTTAGCGCCGGAGTGGTCCCTTTACCCATCTGGTGTGAGTGAAGATACCACTGGACGCTGTATAAAATCATCTCATTAATTAGATGCAAAAAGGCCAATATTATTATTATTATCTATATTAAATTGTGCATCTGCACTGAATTTAGTTATTGGGGGGTAAAATTTTGGCACATGATTAATTTCACTGTGTCGTTGATCTAGTGGTTAGCACGCTTGGTTGCCAAAACAAAGGTTTTCCCCATTGGAAACTTGATTCACTAGAGATCACAGTATTTCATATTATAAACCGTATTTACACGGGTTTTACTCGTTTAATTAACTCGGAAGACTGAGGTGACACCTCAGTCTTCCGAGACCACGGTACTTGAAAAAGTGCCGAAACGTCGGAAATTTGCAAAAAATTTAAAATTAAACGAGTAAAATCCGTGTAAATACAGATTTTATTATGTCTAGTGCTCGTCCAGTATTTCGTTTGTATAAATGGGCACAGACTGTGTGATTTCCATGTTTGTGACGTTCTTGCACACGGTATCCTAGTTTAGGGCCAATATCAATGTGTGGTAGTTATTAATATAACTCACAATGTTATCCATGTTGCAAAATGTTGCTTCACAAATATAACTGCGGTGTAAGTTCACCATTACATTTTTATGACCTGTTAAAAGTTGAAGCACGAAGTAGACCTTCATCTGGGCTATTCCAAAAATCAGGCGCTTGAGATCGGCCATCCACTTTGGACACGCCCCGGGCGATTAAGCCCATACTCTCTCTCTCTGAGAGAAGGCCTTTGCCCTGTAGAATGTATGTTTTAGACTGTATATCTCTATAGTATAAAAATGAATCCCCGAATGTGTTGGTAAGCGCAAATCTCGAGAGCAGCTGAACCGATTTCGCTAATTCTTTTTTTTTTTTATATTCCTTGAAGTACAAGGATGGTCCTTGCGGAGAGAAAAATAAAAAAAATTAAAGAATCGACTGTTAGGTAGGCGGTACGAAGTTCGCTGGGTCAGCTAGTCCCTAATATAAAAATGAATCCCCGAATGTCTTGGTAAGCGCAAATCTCGTGAGCAGCTGAACCGATTTCACTAATTCTTTTTTTAGAATATTTCTTGAAGTACGAGGATGGTTCATGCGGAGAGAAAAAAAAAAATTAAAGAATTCACTGCTAGGCGCTACGAAGTTCGCTGGGTCCGCTAGTTTATTATAGATGGATAGAATATTCTTTATTGAACACATTGTACGAGTATTGTATTTTGGTTGCAGCGCAGGGACAGATTGCCAGCATCTCATTTGGGAGGGCGTGCGTTCGAATCCAAGCATTTCGTACCAAGGGCTTTGTTTTCTACGGTTGCCATGCGTGGTATTTACGCCCTACTATCTCCTGACAGGTATGTATATAATGCATAAGAGACTTTCTTTAAAAATAAATATATTTCTATGTTATATATTAAATGGATCTAATCGCGATTATTCATAAGATAAAACGTAATTACCTTATAATTACCGACGTCTACCCAAAACAACGGCAACTGCAACGCTGCTAAAACGTCGGGAAATAGGTAATTATGTTTTACCTAATAAACAATCGCGATTAGACCCATTTAATATATAACTATGTATGAGTATCGCGAATCATTAAGAAAGATCTATTTGTTTACAATGGTAAATTAAATAACATTCAAAACACTTTAAATTGTGATTACAAAGAAAATATCCACTTTTGTTCCGTTTTTTAATAAGTAATCTAAAACAATACTAAATAAATAAATATTATTTTAGTGTTATTTAGTTCTACAAGTTTATAACTCCCCAGAAAAAGTCACCTGCTTGTACTGTACGTTCCTATTACGAAGGTAAGAAAAGCTGACGTCATATCAATCACACAGGTATCTACGAGAATTGTTTACGCAAACATGAATAGACAATTAAGGGAAATAGCGCTGCATCAGATACGGATGACGAGAGCTGTTCAATTGTCTTAATTTGACAGGGATGTCCTGTAATAACTAACTGAAATTTACATAAGGACACGTTTACAGAATTGCTCGTAGCCCCGGCTGCCTGAGTGATCTTAAACGATCACGGAGGTCGTCGATAGATGGCAGTCGTTAAGCCAAGCCAAGAGGTCTTACGGCGGCTTCAAAACTTCTGACAGTAAGACCAGCCACTAGTCTTGCAAGCCTCCACCAATCCGGACTTGGCCCCCGTGGTAGAGTATGGCCTATACCTACCTCAGGGAAGAGACCCGTGCCCCTCGGTGGGGACTTAATGGGTTGATGATGAACGTTTACAGTTTACGAACATTTGACTGCGCATAGTCAAGCGTTTACTACGCTTGCCTACCAAAACAGGGATCGTAGGTTCTGTTCCCACAGGAGGCGGTACTTTATTTGTACAAATGACCTCAATCTGGATAGATGAGATGTCTTTGTCTGGTTACCAAAGTACAGGGTATTTTGTTTGGGATCAGTTCAAATGATTCTGTTTTAGAATTGTATATGTATATGGACCTCTGTGGCGTTGCGGTAGCGCGTCTGCCTACCATGCAAGAGGTCCCGGGTTCGAATCCCGGCTGGGAACAAAAAAAAATCCCAGGTCTTGGATGTTTACATGTTTGTGATGTCGTTGTTTCTGGTTCCCACGACACAGGGTTTCCTAGTGCAAGGCCAGAAGCAATGTATGTAATTAATTTAATTAATTGTAATTTTATATAATTTAATTATGTAATTATATGTATGTAATTTTTATGTTATGTTATGTTACATGTGAATAAAAGCTGAATTAGCTTCAATTAAATATTATTCTCAAGCGAAGGCAACTTATTTACAATCGAACATCACTGCAAGTTAATACGGTTCAATGATATTAATTTTATTTCTCATGATAAAGTTACTTAAAAGTATATGCCATGCATTACAGCAAGTTTAAACTTAGTTATTATTTAAGATATGTAGTTATAGTGTCTTTTTCTGAATTGAGAATTTCGCTAAGTAAATAGTTAACTCTAGTGCTGTCTCTTCGAATTTGCTAGAAATGAACATGACAGAACATTACTTAAGTACTTACTAAGTGAAATTCTCAATTCAGAAACTGGCCCTTAGTTTGTTTTTAAAAGCTTTTATATTTTCTGCGTCCTTCACTTTAATCGGTAAGTTATTGTGAAGTTGGACTCCTTCATAAAATTTGAACATTCAAATACATTGTTAACATAGAATATTCTTTATTGGACATTAATGAATTTCACAATATTAATGTTTCATAATAATTGGTTCTGACAACCTCTATGGTGCAGCGGTAAGGCGTCTGCCTTCCATGCAAGCGGTCCCAGGTTCAAACCCGGGCTGGGGACAAAAAACCCCAGGTATTAGATGTTTACATGTTTGTGATGTCGTTGTTTCTGGCTCCCACGACACTGGGTATCCTAGTGTGGGGCCAGAAGCAATGTATGTGCCTGTATTTAAATGTTATGTTACGTTTTAATAATAAAAGTAAATTCTTCCTAATAACAACAACAAGCTTAAAGACCTAGGTAATGTCTTTAATTAAATTCATTACTAATATTATGTAGCAAGACACGCCTTGTCATTTTGTAAGCCAATTTACGCGGATACATTTACGAAGCAACCCCTTAATCCCCCTTAACGTCATATCATCGTGTTACACGCTGACATAAACTGGCTGTCAGTCAGTCTGTTCGTACGGTGCAATCTAATTCTTAACTTTTTACGGCGCATCGCTGGGAAGTGAGTAACAACATAAACTGGAGGCAGTAAAGATGGCCTCCGCTAGGCTGACGATTCGGCGTGTCGCTTTTGCGCGAGTTCTTTTATTGCGACAATCTTTTGTTTTGTCAATAGACAGTCAAGAGGTAAGTAAAGATAAGAGAAGAGAATTTATTGCTATTTATCCTCGATGTTTCGACGATGTTATAGTCATCGTGGTCACGAGTATAAGCCCCAAAAATATTCTAATAATGTGTTCAAGTCGCCAAAGTTTAAAATGTGTTGTAAGTAAAGATGTAAAAAATGTTTTTTTTTTTTCAAGAAAGACTTTTCGTAATAAATAAAAGAAATATTTGGGGCCCAGTACAAACAGTATCTAAAAAAATCCTTATGTGAGAAAATACGTTTTTTTTATTTCAAGTCGGTGAACCCATTAGTAGATTTTGAAGATCAAAACTTAAAAGCTTCTCTGAATGAGATGAGAATATTCTTTCTTGTTTATACAAGTAAACAAGAAAAGTCAATATTTATAATCAATATTTATAGTAAACGGTACAACTGGCGATCTCTGACGAAGATGCTGAAGAAAAAAGAAAGATATGGATAATCAGTGCACATAAGAATATTAACATACTCGTTTGTAGATGTTAATACTCTTTGGTGCACTCATCTACGGTAGCAGTAGTGTTCTCTCTCAATATATCTAAGTAGTTTTAAAAACCTATTTAGAGGCTAAAAATTCCACCCATGCCGTAATTCGAATCCGCGACCTTTGGCTATCCGTGCCAGAGGTCGCGGGTTCGAATTCCGGCATGGGTGGAATTTTTAGCCTCTAAATAGGTTTTTAAAATTGTCCTTAGCACGGGTTAGTGCATTAAAAATAAAAATAGTATATCTAAGTAGTGTTTACACAAAGTTTACCTGAAGACTTTCAGATCGTTTATGACCAAGACAATTACATCAATCCAAAGCAAGGTAACTGTAGACGAAAACGACACACCAGTGCAGTGGCGTTCTTATACCCAAATATTCACAATCAAGTTTGAATTGCTATAAAATAAATAAATAATTAAAGCCTTAATCATAATCTTAGCATAATTAAAACGGTTTTTTACGGATTTATGTTCGTTTATTAAATTTTTTACAATTTTCCAACGTTTCGGCACTTTTTCAGTGCCCTGGTCCCGGATGACCCGTGATTCTGTCATCCATCCACAAAAATCATCCAAGACCACGGCACCTGAAAAAGTGCCGAAACGTTGGAAAATTATGTTGATTATTAGTTTTAATTATGTCTACTGCTCGTGTTAACCTTAGAAAATACTATAATCTAAGCACCTAAATATAACGTGCCGCTGTCTAAACACAACCAAGATGGTTTGAACATTACTTAGCCTTTTTGTTAGACATAGCGCACCCACGCGCCGCCGCGCGGCGCGCCTGCAAGTGACTCTGTAATTGTCACACGAAAACCACGTACGATCAAATATTTTCTAAAGCATATTATTTGTTATATTATTAAATATATTATTATTATCTCTGTTGAACCCAAAGAAGAACTCTTAATTTTTGTCAACGTAATCGGCCTAAAATACCACACAAATAATATTTTGGAATGAAGAACCCCATAAGACCTCCTCCAGTGGGCACGCGTAATAATTAAGCCCATAATCTCTCTCTGAGAGAAGGCTTGTGCCCAGTGGGGCATATATAAGCTGAATAAAAAAATATTTATCTTCGTAAACAAAACACAAGCGATCCACGCGCAATACCCGCCGACTTGGCGTCTTCGCCTACTCGAACTCTGAACGCGCCACTTGAGCTCAAGTCATTATTCTGTATGAGGTGAATTACCGAGGAATCGTCGGATGAAGTGAGACGTCGTTATCGTGCTGAGAAGATAGAGCTTCTCTACGCGGCAAGCCTCGTAAATTTAAAGCTTAGCTTGACGTTTACAGGGTGAAGCGAGTATTTCGTCATCCATACAAAAATTTCTAATTTTATCTTACCGACTTTACATATATTTTACAGCTAAGCAACCTTACAATATTTTTTAAGTAAATTTTATTCAGCTCGCCACTGTCTTACTCCTCCACCAGCCCGGACTTGTCTCCCGTGGCGGAGTATGGCTTAACCTTCCTGCGATGCAGGAAGAGACCCATGCCCCAGCATTGGGGACATACAAGGGTTGATATCGTATCGTAAATATGATTCGAGGATTATTTCTCACAGAACCTACTGGTCTGTGGGAAATAATCATCTACTCAAAAAATAATCCACTGGCACCTACTAGTAAAGTAGTTACTCTACCTAAGCTTATTCTTGATCTCTATCTAGTCCGTGGGTGGAGATGAGGTCTAGGATGGACCGAGTTTGTCCATAAATTACTATTCTATATACAAATTACACTTTAGATTGCGACAAATTGCTATAAAGAAAAATACCCAAAATGAGCCTCAAACATTCTGAGCTTAAAGTTTACTGTGTACTTTGAATGATGATACCGTAATACGCTAACGCCTAATGCACGGCGCTCCTTACCAAACTCAGACCCTTAAGGTTTAGCGACACTCAGCCTGTATTGAATGTTAACAACGGAAATGTGTTATGGGCGGCACGTTAAGCAAATGTAGCCCCTTCTTTTACGTAGATCGCTGCAATTACCATACGCGGAAAGTTATTTCGAGATTGCAGCCGGAATAACCTAGAGACAAATTGGCAGAAGATAGAGTTGTGGCGGAAGATAGACGTATTGTAATGTAGGTACGTGACATCATAAGAAATCTCGAAACAAATGGTCGCCAAGCTTTACGAGAATTGGGTCTTATAATTCAAGCGGATTACACACGAGCGCTTTACTATATAGTGTAGTATAGCACGGCGTATAAAGTGTATAGTATTACACCTAGGATTTTGCATAAAAGCTATGATGTGCAATTATTGCTTTTAGCAATAAGGCCGCCAATTGTAGTACGTATATTCGTAATTATTTTGTATTTGTGGTTTTTCCAGTGCACAATAAAGAATATTCTAATGTTATGTTATCTTACATCGCCGCGCTATAAAATAGAATAGCGCTCGTATGTATGTTTAATTTTCATTCTTCCTTGCATATTGAACTGATACACACTTCTTGTTAAGGCATCATTCATGTAAACCAAATAGGTTTCTGAGAGCGGCTATATCTATCATTTTCTAAATTTTAAATTTTATCAAATTTTAAAAATTTAATTTTATCAAATTTTAAAAATTAAATTTTATCAAATTTTAAATGCTGTCACTAATTTTCGAGATTTCTCTCATTTTTAGCATAACTACTTGACATCTTGACTAGAACTGACTAGTTTTACCTGCTTATTCCATTTTTGTCCAGTTATCTGTTTTTATTATAAATAAAACAATAAAATATAATATAAATAAAGCACAAAGTTAAAGTCGTTCCAGTTTTACTATTATTAGAAGTTATACAATACTACAAAAGTACTTATTTCGGAGAAAAAAGAATTACAATCATCGGCTCATTTCTAACCTTTGCGGTTTTGACATTTATGTCTTTACCTTAACATGCAATCTTTCTGGGTTTCTTGCCATCCCTAACCATGCTTTCACCGTCATAGTCCGAGCATCCGGCCTCTTTGCTAGCGAGTCACTTAATACGGTAAATTAAAGTATGGCACGATAATATACTACTAAATTTGACACAACAAGTCTGGATACTTCTCTGGATCCCTGGATGGTTCTCGACTTCTTTGTGAAAGTTCGAAATTCGAACTCTAACTTCTAGTTTTTTTCGTAGAAGTCCAGACCAGCCGTCTTACTTTCATATTCCCAAGGGTGAAAACACAATCACCGTCAATGACTTTGCACGTAAACAAGCTGAACTTTTGTTTACTAACGAGCGCGCTGAATACAGATAGGCGGTTGACGTGGCCGGATTATGAATTTTGTATAACTTTGTTAGAAAGTAGCTTCTTTACACGATATGGGCATACATACAAATATAATGAGTATGCCTTGGAGTGGTTTCTGAAAGCATGTCATTTACAATTTTAAGGAGGAGAGGTACCACCGCCAATAATTATTCACATTAAATTGGGTTTTTTTTCAAGAATAAAATATACTTAAAAGTAATAGTCTAAATAGACGACATTTTTATTTACTAATTAATTAATCATGTCTTTCAAACCAATCAAATTTCAGTGTGTATTAATTAAACCATCATATAACCCTCAAAATCTTGTCTAAGTGATTTAGGCCAAGATAATATGTCCAACGTTGCTGCAACGGTTTATTTGTAAGTGACTAAATGTCTGTCCATGTTTCTCACGAAAGCTATGTACGCTGCACAAGGCATAGAGAAATAAAAGCAAACACGGAATTCCCGAAAATGTAGGGAAATTTAAAGTGCATAGTTCTAACACACTAAACTAAGAGCCAGTCACAACAATGCAGACGGCAAGAGATATAGCCGCGGGGTAAGAGGTAGAGAATCACTTCGAAGAATGTACGCTGCACAAGGCATAGAGAAATAAAAGCAAACACGGAATTCCCGAAAATGTAGGGAAATTCAAAGTGCATAGTTCTAAAGAGCCAGTCACAACAATGCAGACGGCAAGAGATATAGCCGCGGGTCATGAAGTAGAGAATCACTTCGAGGAATGCACTCTACCAGAGCACGCAAGTCGACTGTCTTGTAAAACGCCGTACTTACTGGACAATAACATGAAAGTGATTTATTTTACTGCGTTAAATATTTTAAGACAAGCACATGGAAATAAATGTAGAGAAAGTATCGTTAAACTTTCACTCTGAGCTGTAGATAATGCGGGAATTCTTAAAACAGAATATTGTTCATCACGGTGAGCTATAGTTAAACTACTCAGACACTCAGGTTTCCTCACGATGTTTTCATTCACAGTTGATGATTATGATATCTACCCTTTGTATGTCCCAACTGCTAGGGCACGGGTCTCTTCACTTGTTGTGTGGAGCTTTAAATGTCAGAATTTGACATTTAATGTACAAGATACTTGCGACTGTTGAAGTTTAAAATGCGCGACGAGCGCGTTGCACATTAAAACTGGGTTAGTGCACTGAAACCGTCCCTTTGTTTCTAAGCACAAATAACATAACATAACATTTACATACAAGCACACACATTGCTTCTGACTAGGATACCTTGTGTTGATGTAATTAAGGACAACGACATCACAAACATGTAAACATCCAAGACCTGGGGATTTTTTATACAAATAAATGGTTAATCTAGAAACCTATTTAGAGGCTAAAAATTCCACCCATGCCGGGATTCGAACCCGCGACCTCTGGCTATCCGTGGTAGCGCTCTTTCCAACTGAGCCAATGGGCGACTCACCGGCATCAGTGAAATTTTGAACCTCTTTACAATAATCTCTGTGTTACGTACAAATGGTTAATCTATATACAGGGTGTCTCATTCAAATCAGTCAGTATGGGAAAGTCTGAAACTATAAGACATACGAAGATCTGTTCTGAGGAACCATGTCATCGATTTTAATAACAAGAAAAACTGCATTCATACATTTTAAAAAACATCTGTACTCCGTTCGGGAATCGAACCCGGTTGTTTTGAAAAAAAAAAAACCTACACTATTTCTATTTAGATATCGATTATGTAGGTCTTAAACGGTAAATGTCTGTGTGAAACATGATGTCTAAAATGAATAAAATGCATTGTTTTCACATACTTTAATTTATTTTAGTAGGTGCTCGAAGTGACGCCGCCGCCTTTTTCAATACAATATTCAACACGTTTAGGTAACGATCTTAATCTTTAAATAAGTATCTACATACTTATTTTAAGTGGGCTTTTTTGTTAATTGATTGTTAGTGTTTGATTAATAGAAGTTTTTTTTTTTTTTTCAAAACAACCGGGTTCGATTCCCGAACGGAGTACAGATGTTTTTTAAAATGCATGAATGCAGTTTTTCTTGTTATTAAAATCGATGACATGGTTCCTCAGAACAGATCTTCGTATGTCTTATAGTTTCAGACTTTCCCATACTGACCGATTTGAATGAGACACCCTGTATATATCTATCTGAGTATAAATAAAATAAAAAGTGAATAAAGTTTTTTGTCGCCGTTATAGTTATAAACTCGTAGTTAGAAAGAAATCTGTCAGAACCGTAACAAGTGGCAGAGCCATTTCTCTGCTTATCTCTCTGAGATACAGGTGTGTTTGTGTATGTATGTCATACTCCAATTTCTAATCACCGCGTTTTGCTGTCTCATATGAATATTTTAAACACTTACGGCCTTACCACAAAACATTTAGACACGTGTTCAACAGTAGTTTAACGTTTTTTTTCTATGAAGTTTTGAGGTTAAACACCCGTTGAACAAGTGTCTAAATGTTTTGTGGTAAGGCCGTTAGCTTTACTCACAATGGTTTTTCTTCGCTGAAATTCGATATTGGACCTATATCAAGCTGAATAGTCAATGGTGATGAAAAAGCGGGGGGAGCGCGGTCAGTAGAATACATAACTCACCTACAGGAC
The DNA here is from genome assembly GCA_934045075.1 of Yponomeuta sedellus. Lineage (NCBI taxonomy): Eukaryota > Metazoa > Arthropoda > Insecta > Lepidoptera > Yponomeutidae > Yponomeuta > Yponomeuta sedellus. The sequence continues at coordinate 9,827,980 of OW203730.1, read as the reverse complement.
GTCGTAGATTCAAAACCGGCGTGCCCGCCTGCACCAATAGCTTTGTTTTCTCAGTTACGAACATTTGTAGCACGACGGCCTCTGTGGCACAGGTCTACCATGCAGAGTATCCTAGTGTGGGGCCAGAAGCAATGTATGTGCCTGTATGTAAATGTTACGTTACGTTACGTTGCGTTACGTTACGTTACGTTACGTTACGTTACGTTACGTTGCGTTGCGTTGCGTTGCGTTACGTTACGTGACGTGACGTTACGTTACGTTACGTTAAGTTACGTTACGTTACGTTACGTTACTTTACTTTACTTTACGTTACGTTACGTTACGTTACGTTACGTTACGTTACGTTACGTTACGTTACATTACGTTACGTTACGTTACGTTACGTTACGTTACGTTACTATACTTTACTTTACTTTACTTTACTTTACTTTACTTTACTTTACTTTACTTTACTTTACTTTACTTTACGTTACGTTACGTTACGTTACGTTGCGTTGCGTTGCGTTACGTTGCGTTACGTTACGTTACGTTACGTTACGTCACGTTACGTTACTTTACGTTATGTTATGTTTTGTAGTAGCAACACCACTCGCTATCTGTTAATGAAAACATGAAAAATCTGAGTTTCTGAGAATCATCATACGGAGCAGATGTGATTATGGCGCTTCAAAGTTTCAATCCGCAGTGGGCACGCGTGGTAAGCCCTTGTACTGCAGTGGGACCTATAATAAAAGGCTGCTTTATTAAGCTGTTTGTGCATTAAATGCACTGGCTTGTGTTGAGTTATAATAAGTGTTCTACCTTTTTAACATAACATTTACGTACAGGCACATACATTGCTTCTGGCCCCACACTAGGATATGCTGTGTCGTAAGAACCAGAAACAGCGACGTCACAAATATGTAAACGTCCAAGACCTGGGTTTTTTTTGTCCCTAGCTGGGGATCGAACCCAGGACCTCTAGCATAGGAGGCAGATGCGCTACCACTGCGCCACAGAGGTCGTCTATAACGCGACTTGTAGAACGATTGTGTTTTTGTAGAAATTAAGTTGCTCCAAAAAACGATCGATCTTCTCAGCTTTTACCTCAAAGAGTGTTTGTCAGTAGCTATCTACGGTTTGTTTATTTAGGACGATTTCAAAGTATTATGAGCCACCTTTGTCTTGCAGAGCGGGATCCACCTGTTATGGATAAGGAAACAAAGCTGTAGGAGATCCGTCAACAACAGATACGTAAGTGCCTGTTGCCAGTGTGACATCCAAAACAGGATAAGTGCGAGTAGGACTCGCGCCCTCAGGGTTCCAAAAATCAATAACGAGTATATTCTCCGATAAAGTACAGCAAAGCTAAGTTTTGTTAAATTTCACATTCAAATGTTTTTTTATTTGCATCACATGAAAATTTGCTACTCGGTTTAATGTCCTGTAAGGTCTACACGACATTTAACCGAAGAGCCTCCTTCCTCTTCCTAGATTGTATTATTGTTGATTAACTCGAAGTGCCATTATATTCATATTGATAGTGAGATTCATTATTTGATAAATCGCTCGTTACGTAGCATAAATGTTGGAATTTCGTTTTTGGGCTACATAAGTATATTGTGTTATAATACTCCTAAACGGCAGTTGTAAACGTACTCTTAATTCATATTTAGTCAAATTACATACTGATTCAGTCTAGTTTCTGTTAAACAACCATCGAAATGTTCTCCTGTTAAATTTGCGAAAATGTAACTAATTACAGTACTAGTACTTTTATAAGTCGACATTGTCTAATAACGCAGAATATCGCAACCCACAGCCGACTACAACCGAATGAAAGCGTCAGTCAAATAACAAACTTATTGCAATCACATAAGATTTATTTTAAATCGAAGTGATTCTTTTTTAATAGAACCTTAAAGACATGTCTGGAGACTATCTCCCCTACTTGCCCATAGACGACTATGGTCTATGTGTTTTGAAAATTAGCCTCAATATAGCATCAAAACGAACTACCTTCATTACCGAAGCTCTGTAAAGTATTGTGATGACACTAAAAACACACACGGGTTCCGTAGAAAGAAAGGGTTTTTACCTGATTTACATAACAAGTACATAAAATATTGTATGAAATCAGGCGTTATTTTTCGGAAATCCATAATAGCATTAAAAAGTAAAAATGACTGCGCTAAATTCCGCCAAAAATCCTACAAGCACCATGCGGTTAGTTAATGCACCGCCCTCCCTCCCACGTTTTCAATCAGAAGCAAGGCACAAACACACCATCACCGATACCAATACCCGTGTTAGAAAATACGCGACGCGTTTCGCCTCTAATACGAGGCATCCTCAGGCTCACAAGTGCAAGTACTAAACTAAACATTTAAACTGAATGTTACACTGAAGTAACATTCGATGGAAATTGTACGAAGTTTTGCTTTTTCCTTCAACTTGTAAAACCACAAATTTCAATGTTAGTACTTGTTCTCTCAGTGCTATATTCTGGACAAACAGACGAACAGACAGATAAACTAACAGGCGGACAATATGAGAGTTCCTTGTTGATAACGGAACCGCAAAAGGGATTTTGTTTTCAAACTACAGCACGGCTACATAAAAGTGAGCAATACAATACATTTTTACATTTCGGATCGTAAAAATTCTAACACGGCAAAAATACATCCAGCCTGTCCCCGTAAATGAAACACTAAAACAAGCTGAATTCACAGCAGCATAATACAGGCCAGTCCAATATCCGAAACTCGCGGGCTGAGAGTGTAAGCCCCAGCATACGTTAGCGCAGTTGGTGATAGCGGACACGCGTTTCGCTAATAAAAGAGTAACAAAGATTGCCAAATTTAACAACGGACGCAAAGGCTCGGGGTTCTACTGGGGATTTCATACGGCGCTCTTTCGAATTTTGCAGGGGTTAAAAATATGGACGCTAATTATTTAAGACGCTTATTCACACATTACAGGCCGATCAATCTAATCAAATGTAATCAATTTATTTCAACGTAAAGAATTTACTTTCTGTTTGCTGAAATTCAATGTACAGTGTAAAGTGTACGCTGCCTTCGGGCCGTGTTGTAGTATACAAAAAGGCAGCGGAAAAAGGACTCCATTTTAACCATCTTTTCTGAATCATCTTACACCAAATACATCAATTGCCACCTATCGATCGATCGATATCAACCCTTGTATGTCCCCACTGCTGGGACACGGGTCTCTTCTTGTATCGCAGGAAGAGATCCACCTATACGTGTACCTAATAATATTTTATGATTGCCATTAATAATATTAAATGCCTCTTCTTCCTCTGATGGTCTTCTCCCGTTCTAAATTAGCATAAATCAGTACCTCTCAATCAACTTTAAACAGCTTAAGCGAGGAAGAGGGCGGAATTCCACAAAAGGTGAAGTTCGGAGCGATGCAAGTTTGGTCCCAGAAAGGAGGTGGAGGTCCAAGCATCTATTGAAAGTGCAATTTCACAAAGAGTTACCAAAAATGTAGGTGGATAAAGAATAGGAATTTCGAGAGTATATGCCCTGGCCAGTCCGCATCCGGGCACCAGGGCTATGCAGTAACAATTATAACTCTTACGGACTGCTGGCAGCATTTCGCTTTAATGTTTCTTTTTCCTGAAGTGGTTTTGCTTGTTTCGTAGCAATAACGAGTAGGTAGATAAGTTACAGGAACTTAAGAACATGCGAGTCTTTAATTCCGTGATAGCTCAAAATTATTTTTAACCATTATCACAACATTTATGAAAAACAGCTGTGATAACCTGAGTGTTTGAGTTATTTACCTTAATGCTCCAGTACTTGCCATCGCCAAGTCGCTATGGACAAGTGTGAGGTAGTTAAGCCCATACTTTCTGAGAGATTGCCTGTGTTGCGTCCGTACTAGTACGACTCTAGACGGTAGCTATAGCAGAAGATAGATATATAGAGAATACCTACATTATTGTACTTAAAAAAGGAAATCACACAGATATTGCTCAAACTAAGAATACATACAGTTGCTTCATCACTAAAAGTGATATCTTCCAGACAAGCTCTGGATGGACTGGAGCTATACTACAGAATTAAAGTAAACTACCATCCTTTCGTTGACTGGTAGCTAATGCCGCCGTTATGTGCGAGTTCACCTTTAAAATTTAAGTGAAATAACGCTATAATGTCTTTAGAGAGAGAGAGAGGAAAAGAATATTATTTATTGTAGACCTGGATATAATAGGTTTAATACAACACAAACAATGATATAGTAGGTTTCATGGTTTACTCGTATAATAAAAAAAAGAGTTTCCTACCTAACTGCCTAGGAAAAGACAATTAAATTCCAAGTCAAGCAAATTAGTCGCTAATGAAAGCGCCCGCAAGCTACCCTAAGCCCGGGACCCGCGAATGCTGTCCGCACATGGGGCTGCACATTAGCGCTATAAAATAACAAAAAGTGGCTACAACTCGGTAACACAAAGACCGCTGGCGGCCCACTTTAGTCCAGCAATAATTTGTCGGGGCTAGCGCTCGCGAGCACACTTTGACCGCTGCTTTTGTTAGCCATCCCGACTCTGTAGTGCCGCCTTTTATTTTGTTTTCAAACTAGATAAAAGCCATTTGCTGGCAATGACGTTATATTAACAACTTCTGCGGCGAATCCCGAGCTTCGCCCCGTCAAGTACGGCTCATTTTCGAGTAAGTAGGTGACGACGCGATTTTATTTTCCTCAGTTCGCGCGGTGAAAATTGTTACGTATTATTTCAACTTTCAACACCGTGCTTTTTGCGATATTTCCTCGCCTTTGTTCCGTTTCGTAATCTTTGCTTCGGCGTGTTCGTATCGGGGCAGTATTTTTCTAAAAGACCTGTCGAACGGGAAAAAGTAATTCAGGTGCCGCACTCGAAACATGTGTACCTGAGGAACAGCTGCACAATTTTTCAACCTTCCCACAAAAGCGTGGATATATCGTCAAACGCATTCGATATTCTTCGCTCCGAATAGGAATATCCGAATCGAAATTGGAATAAATTTATCGCCTCGGAGCCCCTTAAAAGGCGGCGTCATAAGCTACGACAATGCACGTTCGAATTTCCTCGGGCCATACATCAGGGCGCGTGTTGCGGTGACACCGGCGAAACTAATGGCGCGCGGCTAATAAACGAGATACGAAACGCGGTTCACTAGGTCTCGAAATTCGGATAAAAACGGATCTTCCGATTCGCAACTTAGGATCGCCACGTTGACACAGGAGGAATGATAGATAGAAAGCCTTTATTTAACGACGTAGAGACGTACAAGTGATTTTTCCGTCCCGTTTCAGTTGCGGGTGCTGCAGAAAGGTCCGTTGAATTATTAGATGTTACAATTACCCTTACTTTTGCAGTTGGGATTTATAGGAGAAAATTTACTTTTATTGTCAAGTTAAGTTCTTTCGTGTTACTTGAATTATGTCCCACTACGGGCGAATGCGTCCCCTTTAGTATGGTATTGTGCGCTGTTTGGTTTTTCTGTCAGTACTATGTAAGTATTTTTTTGTCTTATTAGGTGTTATTTTGTAAGTTCACTATGGATTTGATTTGTATGAAATAAATTATAATTTATTATTGTTATTAGCCTTTAAAAAGCTGTTAAACAAAAGGGAATAACATGTGCGAGAACAACTTGCCAAAAAGAGAGCCTGTGTGTAGCTTATCATAACTCTGCTATTGATTGTACCCTCAAAAGGTATTTAACATTGACGCGTCTGCAATTGAAAATGCTGTGAATAAGAGAGCTAAACGCGATATCCACACTCGCATCCAAAAGGAAATTCCCGAATGAAATACGATTCATATTTGATGATGCATAGATTCCCGTAATGAACGCAGCGGTGACAAGTAATTTCAAATGCTAATATTCGTTTGCGTAGCTAAATTGTCATAAACGGAATCGGCTATGGGGATTGCAATTTCGGTGTTTCTAATTTGAATGCAGCACTTTAGTATATTACACGAAACCTCGACCCGGGTGTGATTAAGTTCTGTAGGTTCATAGTCTAGAATCCATTTAGTTGGAAAATTTCAAGTAAGCCGGAGTAATTGGGTGTTGACTGTAGGTTGCTAAGTGTGACAGATTGGATGTTTTGGTTCCTAAAATACGTTATGAAAACCATTGTGGCGATCTTCAATTGGCGAGCAGGGACAGTGCGCTGTAAATACTAGAATACGTACAGTTTTATATTTGAAATAAATCAATGAAATTGAATTACATCAGTTCAAACAGTCATGCTAATAGTTGTTTTGTTTGGTTTATTAGGCATGTAAAATAGGTAACAATCTTAGTACAATATTTTGTTCAGTTGAATACACTACTTTTAAGCTATATTGTCACCCAAATTATAGATGCACGTCCTCATTCCTCTTCATTTTTATGTACAATAAAGTGTTTTCTATCATCTTTCTCATATTTAGAAATAATGAGACAAGTGTCATATAAAAACTACAGAGGTCATTCCCCCAACTTTGCACTATAAAACGGCACTATAAACATTTATTACATTTTCGAACTAAGGCTTTCGGAAACACTAGGTTGGAAATGAACACCCAAAATGACTGCCATTTTTACAGCTATCCTTACTATTGCTAACCAAACCCAATAGTGAATAAGATTCCGTCGATGGACGTAGCCTTACTTTCGTTTACTCTATACGTCTCGAAATAAAGTGTATAATATAACTCGTTTAATTACTCAATTGTTCCCAACCTCGGCCAAACGGGATGTCTGACTATATGCGCTTGCATATGGTACAAGAAATCCTCGCCAGAAACAACAGTCTTTGTGATATCAAGTTTACCTTACATTAACTTGCGGAGCAAAGTTCCGAGCAAGTCCCTCTGCTGGTTCCATTAACAGAATTATTATAGAGAGAATGCAGGGAAGTTGAACAATACAACTATTAGCTAGTATGGCGTGGTCTCGGCCAGAGTAAACAGCCATTGCGTTTTCGTCTTTAAGCTCTAGTTTAGAGAGTTGGTTTTAGGAGAACCTGTGTGATCTTTTCATGAAAAGTCAATTAAGTTTGCTACGTATGGCCACTATACGGGCACATTTTTCAGTGTTGATTGCGAAAGTTTCGACGTGTTTATGATAAACACAACTACTCTTCATTCTTTATGTTCATCGTTTTTCAACCAATTACGTTAGCAACACGTTGGTAAGTATACCTTAGTATAAGTATAAAGAAAGTTGATTGTTCCCGCAAAAAGAGAAAGTTACATTTACAGGAAAGTAATCTACAGAACTTAAACTAGCTTTAAGTTCTGTGAATTACTTTCATTATTATCATTTTAATAATAATAATGTTGGATAGTGTTCCTCTCCTCTAAATTTGAGAACCCTTATTTACCCAATTCTTGCAACCAAAGTTAATATATGAAAAAAACTTGTACTTTAGCAAAAATCTTATGATGACAAAGAAATAATTCTTGAAGTTATTTATATATACTTAAGAAAAAAAGATTGCCTTGTAGTAGACAAGACATTATGGCGGTAGTAGCGGAGCGGTGCAACTTCGACTTCGTATTCGGAAGGTTGTGGGTACGAATCCCAGCATGTACTACTTTGTCTTCTAAGTTACGTACATTTGTGAAGTTATAGCAGCAATACCAATCGCTAACTGTGAAGGAAAACATCCTGAAAATACCTGAGTGTGTGAGGTGTTCACATACCTCAGCGCTTGAAATTGCCAATCCAAGGAGGCTACGCGTGGTCACTTAGTACATACTCTCTCTCGGAGAAAAGTTCTGTGACCTACAGTTCGACGTATAGATAGATAGAGATAGAAGACACTTTATCTTCTATAATATAAAAATGAATCACTAAATGTGTTGGTAAGCGCCAATCTCGAGAGCATCTGAACCGATTTCGCTAATTCTTTTTTTAGAATATTCCTTGAACAAGGATGGTTCTTACGGAGAGAAAAAAATAAAGAATTGACTGTTAGGCGGTACGAAGTTCGCTGGGCCAGCTAGTCTATATTTTTTTTTTTTTAAGTTTTATTATTATCAATTAGGTTTAATACATTGTTGACAAATAACATTTTCATCACAAAATTAATAAAATTGTACAATGAGTATTTGTCATTTTCTTACCCTAACTTGCACACTAGGGTTCCCTGTGTCGTGCAAGCTAGTCTCTTCCAATAATGAAACAGAAGATATTTTAGATAAAATTATACAATAGTTTATTTGAATTAAAATCCTCATCATTTTAATGCTCGGCGAAAGTATTTAAAAAAAAAATCAAAACATGGCCACAAAATTAAAAATACTGACATGTTACAGGCTTTCAATTGCGACATAACAAAAATTTGATATTTAAATTAGATAATAAAACCCATTTCAACTCTATGAGTTGATAACAACTGCACTGTGCGTGCATGCATACTCAAAAGTGCGGTGTGTGGGTGTTTGTTTGTTGGTTTGTTTGTTTGTTTGTTTGTTTGTTTGTTTGTTTGTTTGTTTGTTTGTGTGTTTGTTTGTTTGTGTGTTGGTTTGTTTGTGTGTGTGTGTGTGTGTGTGTGTGGGTGTGTGTGTGTCTAGAAGTTTATGAGTGTGACTATGTATGTCAGGGTACACGTGTATGTGGGTGAATAAGAATATACGTCGAGATATAGGTCGAGATACAAACACAGTCTACGCCTCTCTCCTTAACAAATTTTCACTTTGAGTATAGTCCAAACCAATAAGCCACTGTGTGATTTTCTTTTTACAATTGAACCTGCTGCCTCCCATAATGATGAGTTGCCTGTTGGCGTTTGAGTACAAAAATGGCGCTAAGTAGTATTGTGACCTACGTGCAAATTCACTCCTTATCCTAGGACATGGCCATAATATTACCCTTTGGGATCTGTTGGGGAGAACTAGCGTGCTTATTGAATTTTTGTGAAATCTTAAAATAACACACAATAGTTACTCTCCTTATACAGGTCATAAGGTATATAATATAAAAATGAATGGCTGAATGTGTTGGTAAACGCAAATCTCAAGAGCAGCTGAACCGATTTCACTAATTCTTTTTTAGAATATTCCTTGAAGTACGAGGATGGTTCAGACGGAGAGAAAATAAAAAAAAAATTAAAGAATCGACTGTTAGGCGGTACGAAGTTCGCTGGGTCATCTAGTTGTACATAAAAAACAGAAATTAACAGATATTTTTTAACTTAAGATTACAGACGGCGGCATTATCATCAATAGTAATCTCTTCCAGACAACCTTTGGACGAAGTGGAGCAATATATTGAAGAAGAAAGTTGGTAAAGCTCTCGTGCTTCTCTGCGAAGTCAGTCTTCTCTCCTTCCTTCTCCTCTTCTCTCCTCTTTAAATATTTTAATGTAGGCTGACTGTAACGGGTCAAAATATTATTAAAAAATTCTCTCTTCAAAAAATCGTTTATTACTCGACAGTCAGAATTTGAATGAAAGAAACTTAAAAACTAACACGGGTGGCAGCACCATCTCAGGCAGAGCCACCTAGTGAGTGTTGCGGAAACCTCGCAGATATTTATCTATAATAGCTTCCTTCGACGTCTTTGCCGCGACCACAGATGGCGTTAACAAAAGTAGATGTACAAATAAATAAATTTTTTCGGTAACATATGAATAATACACGCCTAAATAAGAAAATTATTATACTAACTGTAAATAGATCAAACAAATAATATACATAAATAGAAAGTGATGTAAAAATATTTATTTTATATAAATACATTTATAGGTTTAACAATATACGGACAGGACATAAATAAAATACCAACAATAGCAGAACAGTACTACAAATAATAGCAAAAGTTTCACATAAAACTAACGAGAAAGTATTCTTTTACCATAGTATAGGTACCTATAGGCTACGTTATTAACCAATCATTTAGCAATTTGGAGTAGTATTTCGAATAAGACGCAGGCGGGGACAAGTAGTTAGTTCCGGATGACCGAGAACATGCTGTGTGGTGTCGGCCTAGAGAATAGCACCAAGCCAAATTCTTCCCGCGGGTGTCGTAAAAGGCGACTAAGGGACGCAAATCTGGGGGTGGGCAGCAGCGCCCCCTGCAGTACAATTCCACTAAACTGCGATCCCCAATTCGCATGCCCAGCGTGTGGATTATGGGCATTACCCCCCAATGATGGCACAACCTTGCGCTATGGCGCTCATGAGGGGAGGGCTATGTCCAGCAGTGCACTAATATAGCCTGAAGAAGAAGACCGAGAACAGAAAGACGTGGTGTTACGTGGGCTAAGCCTATGTCCGGCAGTGGATGGATATGGACTGATGAACCGGATCGTTTTGGATCGCCAAACTAGTTTGTGCCAAAGTGAAACAATGCTCCAAACGTGACAGAACCTTTCTGTATTAGCGTAATAACCTCGTGTATTCCTAGGCATTATGTGCTTAGCGCGTATGTACACTGCGTAATTTAACACGTGCGTAATTTACGTATATTGTACACTGTACACGGAGGCATTCGCATAAATTGTCAAGGCACAACATGTCAGCACATAAATTCGGGCGTCGCGAAACTTTTCGGCGATCTTGCTGGAAAATAGGCGGTAGCTGGAAAACTGATAAGGCTTATTTCGGATGAAAAAAATGTCACTTTGCACTCGGCATAAATTGGCCTATTGAAATTGTTTTGATGTAAACTTAATCTCTGCGTATTTTTGCGGTACCTATGCAAGAATAGCTACGCAACATGATAAGAAAGAAAGTAAAAAAAGCCTCAATAGCTGAGTAATTAATTTACTGACTTACCCTTACGATAAATGTGTGGCGATTTGTTTATTGTGTTGTACAGATTTTGCCACATCATCATCATAGTCATCAACCCATTATGTGCCCATCGAGGGGCACGGGTCTCTTCCCTTAGGATGGTATATGCCTTACTCCACCAAGTCAAGGCCAAGTCCGGATTTGTGGAGGTTTGTAAGACTAGTGGCTGGTATTACTGTCAGAAGTTTTCAAGCCGCCCTAAGGCCTCTGACTAGGCTTTACGACTGCCATCAACTAGCACCAACTGCATAACGTTGGCGAATTTCGAAACCGCTCGGAAAAATGCTACTAGCGTTGGTCATAGACGATTTACCCATCCATGCACTGAACGCGCCCTGTGTTGCTTAACCTTCGTGATCATTTAAGATCACTCAGGCAGCTGGGGCTACGAGCAATTCCACGTAATCCAGTAATACTGAGTGCACTGACGAACTAGGATGGAGGGTGAACCACTCCGGTCCCTGAGTTCGGTCCTGATACGTTTTTTGTTTGAGATCTAAAACATTTCGAAATGGTTATGTACCTTTCGCAAAACATAGATTGCAAGATGAACAGGTCAGATATCAAGGACATCTATAGAGTACGTGGAAAAACCCCGGAGAAGCAAAATACACCGATCATCGTGGAAACTGGATCAACAATGCTTAAGGTGGAACTTCTGAGAATGGGAAGATCTTTTAACATTAAACACAAGGCAAAGCTGTGTGCCAAGCATCTTGGCCTGAAAACGCAAGAAGACACTCCCGTATTTCTCTCAGAGCATCTAACAGCCACAGGATCTCGCTTACACTTCTTAGCAAGAGACCTTGCGAAATCTAAAGGTTATAAATTTTGCTGGACAGCCTATGGCAAAGTTTATCTCCGAAAAAGCGATAACTCGCCTTATATAAGAATAAAAAGCGAGGAGCAAATCCACAAGCTGTTACTGGAGGAATGACTATTTGCCCTATACTGTACTCTAAACGGACGGGATTATTATCACAGCGGCTCTGAGAAATTCGCTACATTTTGCATGCTTAAAAATGTATTTCTTTTGTATCTTTTTGAACTTAGTTATAAGCTCTATTTTCCTTTATCTCAGCCAAACCAATTTCACACACACTTATTGCACACCTCAAAACAAATATACAATTACACTACTACAAAAACTACCACACAAATAAACAAATACACCATAAATTATGCAAAAAAATATAAAAATAACTTAATTCATGCACCTTGCTATATAAAACCATTTTTTCTTACAAGCTATGCAGTGACGACTGATAATTCTAACTCACTACAAAATGGATGAAACTCTACAAACCTTAATGGAAATTGACAGCTTAGATGTAGCGCGTTCTATCGAATGTGATTGTACTGAGCTTCCAAAATACGTACAAACTAAAAATTGCGATCTCAAAATCATCTCCCAAAATATTAGAAGCATATACTGCAACTTCGATGACTTTTTGCTTACTCTTTCAAGTCTTAAATTTGAAACAGACATAATAATTTTTACAGAATGCAGACTAAACAAAACCAAACCTATACCTGAACTAAAAAACTACAGCTCATACACTACTACGTGCCAGTTAAATCAAAATGATGGAGTAGCAGTGTACGTAAAAAATACTCTAAAGCACAACATTAAAGAAATAAAACTTACACATGCGTCTTGCCTTCAGCTAGACATACTCGGAAATATTTTGCTATGTATTTACCGCTCACCCTCGAACACAAACGCTGATGGCTTCACTAACTCGCTAAATGCCCATCTACAGACACTAAAAACTCAAAAAAACCTTGTGATCGCGGGTGATATAAACATAAACATTAAACCTAAGCCCTTTGAACCATCTTTAGAACATAAAAACAGACAACATTATCTCAACACACTAGCAGAACACGGCATACTCCCGGGACATACTCTACCTACAAGAGAAAAAAATTGCTTAGATCATTTTATGTTGAATATAAACAAAAAGAAGTTTTCGGCATTTATAGCAATTTTACACACTACTACTACAGACCATTATACTACTTTCCTATCTATATCAAAACAAAAATCAAGGCAAACTATAAATAAAATAACTACTAAACTTGACTTTGAAAAAGCTGTAAAATCCCTTCAAGAATCTAACCTACCTGAGTTACTATTCTGTGATGACCCACATTTAATAACTCATCGATTAATAAGTAAACTAATAGACTCAATGAATAAAAATACAACAACACTACATATTCCAAAAAGCAAACGTATAATTAAACCATGGATTACTCCGGGAATCCTCCGATGTATTAGAAATAGAAATAAATTACAAAAAAAAACAACGCAACGACCCATTAGATCAAATCTTAAAAATAACTTATTCGCGTTATAGGAACCATTGCAATAACCTTATCAAAAAAATAAAAAGAAAATATGAAAGAGAACTACTTGCTAAGTCGACGAAAGACAATAAATCTTTATGGAAAAATATTAAACTAATTACGTATACTAATAAAACAAAAAACCATGCTAACGAATTGATCAACTCAAAACCATCACCTTCAGAGGCTACCGATCATGTAAATAAATATTTCACAAATATAGGAAAGGAACTCGCACAAAAAATTCAATCAAGGTTAAAACATGACCCGAACGACTACCTTAAGCGACTAGAATCACATCCCAATTCTTTTGTATTGATAGATACGGACCCTGAAGAAGTGAATAGAGTCCTAATGAGCCTAAAACCTAGTAGTGCCCCTGGTTATGACAATGTAACAACCAAATATCTAAAGTTTGTTAGTAAGGAAGTCACACCGATCATATCACACTTGGCCAACCTTTGTTTCACAAAGGGAATTTTCCCGGAACCGCTCAAGCGATCGATAGTTACCCCTGTGTTCAAGGACGGGGAGAGAAACGATGTCAACAATTACCGGCCTATTTCAGTGTTACCGGCAATATCTAAAATTTTGGAAAAGTTAATTAACGTCAGACTATTAAATTACCTTGACAAATTTCATATAATTTCATCAGCACAGTTTGGATTTAGACAAGGAAGATCAACTGAAGATGCAGTTCTGGCCTTGACCTCTCTTGTAACTGAACATCTTGACAAAGGACTTAAATGTCTATCAGTGTTCTTAGACCTTAAAAAAGCCTTCGACACCGTTTCTCTCCCAATCCTTGTACGAAAGTTGGAAGCCATTGGAATTAGAGGCATTCCTCTTGAACTCTTCAAAGACTATCTGACAAATAGGAAACAAAGAGTTAAGCTAGGACAACACACAAGTGGGGACACAGCAACAACTCACGGTGTTCCTCAAGGAAGCGTGCTTGGTCCTACTTTATTCCTAGTCTATATAAATGACCTCTGCAACCTCTGCATTGAAAACGCCGCAACATTTGCCTACGCTGATGACACTGCCGTTGTGTTTCGCGGAGATTCTTGGGAAACCGTGAAAGACAATGCCGAAAGAGGAATGTCTCTGATATCACAGTGGCTGGAAAATAACTTACTTACGTTAAATACGTCTAAAACAAACTATATCTGCTTTAGCCTGAATAATCGTGCACAGCCAAGTAATGACTTTGAAATTAAGCTTCATAGTTGTAACAACATCACCAGAGGATCCTGTAGCTGCCCTCATCTTGAAAAAGTCACGCATACAAAGTACCTCGGTGTTATTGTTGACTATAGATTATCATGGCACCTACACCTTGAACACGTCGCCACCAGACTACGGAAACTAATTTGGATGTTTAGAACACTGAGACATGTTGTTCCGCGAAATATATCTAATATTAAAGACCATGACTCACCTAGAAATCTCCTCAATGAGATATATATCGCTTTAGTACAATCAGTTTTAACGTATTGTCTACCGATTTGGGGAGGAGCATCAAAGATGAAATTTCTTGAGTTGGAACGAGTTCAACGTAAGTTAATTAAGGTGATGTATTTTAAAAAGAGACGATATTCCACAGACAGATTATATCAAGAAAGTAATTTACTTTCCATTAGAAAATTATACATTTTACAAATCCTATTAAAAAAGCACAATAGCTTACCGTTTGACCCTAAAATACAAAATAAAAGAAGAAAGGATATGGTAGCAAAAACTCCGAAAACACGGACTAAATTTGCTAGGATGCAGTACAGCGCGCAGTCATCTTTTATATACAATAAGATAAATAAGAATATTAATATTTACGATAAAACATATTATGAATGTAAAAAAAATATTATACAATGGTTAAATAGCTTAAATTATAACGAGACAGAAAAACTAATAGAGCAAGTAAAATAATATTTACACATGCATTGTATACAAACACGCACATAAATAAACACACGCACACCCACTTACACACACACACACACACACACACACCCTCACACACACACACACACACACACATAGTTGGCTAAGTTAATTTTCTATTTATTATTTTCGTTCGTAATATCATCTCAAACTAAACGAGATTAATGCTATGGAAGAGCGGAGTCACCTAGTACAGGCATTGTATGCTTAAAAGGTGACTCCAATTACTATGTACCGAAAAATAATGAAGATAAGGAATAAAGATTTTTGTATTTTGTATTTGTATTTTGTATTTTTCTCGTGTATTACAAATGAGTGAGTTATTTTCAAATACGTTTACTTCCCTTCGAACACGTGTAAGAAAGTAAGAGCACGTGTTTGAAATTCGTATTGGTGATTAGATTAGATTATTGATCATACTCCCTCTCCCTCTCCG
The DNA here is from genome assembly GCA_934045075.1 of Yponomeuta sedellus. NCBI lineage: Eukaryota > Metazoa > Arthropoda > Insecta > Lepidoptera > Yponomeutidae > Yponomeuta > Yponomeuta sedellus. The sequence continues at coordinate 9,812,463 of OW203730.1, read as the reverse complement.
TCTCTCTCTCTCTCTCTCTCTCACTCTGAGAGAGGGCCTGTGCCATACAGTGGGACGTATATAGGCAAAATTATTTACTCTTATTTATACCAGACTAGGACTTTTATGTCGAAAGACAAAAAAACAAATGCAGGTGAAAAAATATATGTTTTACAGGTTAATATTGTTCACAAAACACATATTTGTTGTATTTGTAGATATTTCTTTCACAGATATATTAATTTAATTACTCTCTACTTTCTATCTGAAATATTATGTATGAACCATAATTCAAAAATTCTTCATAATTTTTTTTTAAAACATAGATTTTGTGTTGTTTTCAAAGATCAAAGATCTCTGTCTGAGGGCATTCTTAAAGTTCTGACCCTGGTCCCCCACTGACTGTTGGACAAGATTTACGCGATTTATTTAAACTAAATCTTCAAATAAAAAAAATAATTACTTTGTGGATGACATTGCCGGTAATTTATTGGCACCAACCTCAGATTCCTCATAAATTGGAATAGATAACAGACAATTCGTTCGTGACGACTCTAGTACTCAATCAGCTACTGCTGTCACCACAATGAGCGGGGCGCTGACTGCGACATTAACCTGCGAATGTCGCAGATAACGGAATATCCGAGTAAACACATCTCTCATCCATACGTCACGCGTACAGTCAGCAACGAAGTGTCCGTTGAACACTCGCGTTTACGCCGTAGGTAGTAGACACAGTCGGTTACCGCTGAGGAGCTCCCGTCGTAGGTCGACGTTTATCTGCGGGTGCCAACTGAAATTGCGTTTCAGAGGTTGATTTATTAGCCCACTATCGGTCTAGGGCAAGCAGATTGAAATTTAGTACGGATAGGTATTTAACGTGTGTTTAGGAACGCCTGGGTGTATGTCTAGGCTTTTTCACTATTTTGGGCTTCAATAGAGTTATCCAGTATCTATGTAGTATTATATTATTATATTATTATAGTATTGTATGTAAGTAATATTGATTATTAGTATGTAGGTATGTAGATTGCAGTAAATATGTATTTGAGTATCATTTTATATACTTTGTGCTATTTTATATACGTATTTGTATTTAAATTATATTTGTAATATTTAGTTAACCTAGGTTATGTAATAAATCACTTCCCCCTTCCCCTGTCCGCATTATGGGTTAGCTGGAAGAAAATACTATATAGTATTAAGCTCGCCTTTGTACAAATTTGTTTAAGTGCAATAAAGAATTTTCATTCATTCATTCATTCATTTTCCTCTGTGGGTACTAATTGGTACCTAAAAATTTAAAAGGTACTAGGCACGAATTAGCGACTACCCGTCTCTAATTTTTTTCTCGTCTCCGTCTATGGTTGCCTGGAAGAAATTTCTTTTAGTAATAAGGCCGCCATTTGTACTATATTTTTCTATAATTTCTGTTACTGTAATTTCTGCGTCCAATAAAGAATATTCTATCTATATACGAGTATCTAGGTCATTATTGGATTGTAACCCGATAAACTTACTAGGGTTTTTCGCGCGCTTGGCTACAGTCAATTAAATTCGATTCAATGTATTTTGACGTAAAGAATTTACATTGTTTGCGGAATGTCAAAGTAGAATGTAACATGAAGGTGAAAGCAGCTGCCTTCGGGCCGAAGATCCGGACGCGGGATCCATCTCTACACGCCATGAATAAGCTCTGCGAATCAGAGCGAAACCTGGTCGGACTCCTCCGACTAAAAGCCTTTTACGTTTAGTATTTTCTAACACGAGCACTAGACATAATTAAAACTGACGGATTCATGCTCGTTTATTACATTTTTACAATTTTTCGACGTTTCGGCACTTTTTCAGGTGCCGTGGTCTTGGATGATTTTTGTGGATTTTTCCTTTAAAGTTTATCCAGTTACAATACAATAATGTTGAAGTCTGAATTTGGAAAAAGTATAATCAGTCCGAAAAAATAGTCGACTTCTTCTTCTTATTCTTATAATTTCTTTGTAACAATTTTTCTTTGTTCTCAACTTGATCAAACGTTCATTGAATGTAAAAGAATACATAAAATGCATGTTGTGTTAGTTTAAGTAACTCGTCTAAGTTTCATATTATTGTAACCATGCTGTGTACACATGTTTTGGCAATTAGTCTGGGTCTTACATGTTAATTAATGTTATCTTGATGATGTACTGGCTAATATCTGTTTTGTGTGCCTAATAAATAAAATAAAAAATTAAAATGTCTAGTACTTACGAAAGTTTTAGTTCACAAATCAATAATAATTTGAGTCTGTTGATTTCGACTGCCTCGTTAGTCTAGCCGTTAATGCGCTTAGTTACCAAGGCAGAGGCTATGGGTTCGATTACCACTGGGGGCCGCCGTACATGTGTACGGGTGGCCTCAGTCTGGATGTGTTTTCATGTTTGCGACGTCATGAAAACACACCCAGGTCAAGTGATTGTGTTTTGTGGAAGTAATTATTATTATCTTTCCATATTTTTATGCTATCATTGAAAATGTTTCACAATACTTTTTGGTTTGAACTCTAATCTTCATAAAAAGAAACTCACTTATTTAAGAAAAACAATCTAGCCCAATACAATCGTTATCATCCCTTGTATGTCCCCACTGCTGGGGCACGGGTCTCTTCCTGCATCGCAGGAAAGGTAGGCCATACTCCACCACGGGGGCCAAGTCCGGGTTGGTGGAGAATTGTAAGACAGTGGCGGGCCTTACTGTCAGAAGTTATCAAGCCGCCCATAAGGCCTCTGACATGGCTTAACGACTGCCATTATATGACAGCCAGCACCAACCCAATATCCCAATACAATATCGACCGAAATATTTAAAAAATAACACCACTGAATCACACTAAAAAATGCTTACAATAAATTTATCCGTAATACGAATAAAGATTAAATGCTAGAAAATTAACATGATAAATATAAGCAAATCAGCACATGAATATCTCTAGCTAATATAATTGAATTTCTATATATAGTATGTACTATATATACGTATGTCGTACATCACTGGGTAACATTATCGAGCTCACACAGACGAACGAGGGTTAACATAACATAGTTCGCAAATACGCAAACAATGTTCAACATTAATTCCCCCCGTTTAATTGGTTTCCAAATGGGTGAGACGATAATTTCAAGGGATATGTTGGAATTTTAACGACGTTGTTCTATGTATATGTGATAAACTAAACAGTGTTGGGAGAGTGAGTAATGATATTAGTAATTCTCATCAGCACTGTTAACACTGCAACATTGAGTGAATGAATTTGTATTATTCAATGATGATCATGCTGAAGCGGTAATAGCGGAGGGGTAGAAGATCGGCTTCCCAATCGGGAGTTCGTGGGTTCAGCATTGTACCAATCACTTTGTTTTATAAGTTATGCATATTTGTGAAGTTATAGTAGCAATATCACTCGCTAACCATGAAGGAAAACATCGCAAGGAAACCCTAGTGTCTGACTAAAGTGTTAATATTCCTCAGCGCTTGCCACGCACGGTCACGTGCATATATGAAGGTAAGTACTTTTTCAAAGTGAAAGTAGTCATATTCTCATAGATCAGGTCAGAAGAGGTTAATATGACAGGGTTGTAACGTGTTTACATGCTAGTGCACGCGAATGTACAATGGCCCAACTATGAGGCTAAGAGCGGAAATAACAAGTCTAGCTAGTTAGCTAACAATGTTAGTTAACAATAAAGGATGATTTACTTCATGATTTATATTTAGACTAGTGGATAGAGTGCCATTGCTAAATGCCATTATTCGATGTCGGAAGAAGGTCGACGATATTCCGGACCGAATTTCAAGTCTGAAGTGGCGATGGGCGGGATATCTGGCGGGAAGATGGTTGGTAGACTAGAGCACGAACGGAGTGGCGGTGAAGAACCGCAAGAACCGGGTGGTCAGCGGGTAGACCAGCCGCCTGATGATCGGACGACGTGGTCAGGTCAGCAGGGGGCCTGTAGATACGATTGGCGAGAGACCGCGAAGGAAGGCATGATGGGGGAAATACCCAGCTGTGGGTAGAGGTAAGCTGATGACGATGATTACTTATATTGCTCTCTGTTTTTTGTTCTTAAATAATTAGCAAGGCTATCGACTTGAACCTACGGCGTGTTACGTTGCCAACTAATACAGTCCACTGCCCTTTATCGACTCTTCAATCGGAGAGCAAGATTATATTAGGATTAAGATATCGAGCTGGCTCCATTTCTCGTAAAATGTTGAATCCCACTTCGAACTACGAGAATATACACTTTCTCTGGATGTTATAAGATTTTTGATCGATCGAATGTCGTTTAAATTCAATTATTGTGTATTATATTTATGTACTTACTATGAGCAGTCTGTAGATATGCCCTAAATGAGGTGGTCTATAAATTTTGTGTTGTCAATTTCAAGCGCTGATGTATATTAACACCACATGCATCCACATTTCGTTTCCTATGCGTTACATTCTTTAGTTGATAATATTAATAATGTTAGAGCTGTTACCGCAAAACCCAAGTGGAACCAGTTCCACGTCACGTCGTCAGATGGGCGAAAATTGTCACTGAATAGGTTCCACGCGACGGATTTCGCAGACGTGGTCGGCCAAAGCTGAGATGGCGGGACGAGGTCTCAACCTTCTTGCCCGGGTGGGAGATGACTGCTCAAGAAAGGAAGGCGTGGAAGCTCATGGGGAAGGCCTTTGCCCAGTAGTGGGAGACAAACACGGCTTACTAAAATTGCTAATACAAGTTCACATTTTTAGTTACGTAGGTTGAACGCAAATTTGGTTGATAGATAGATAGAACCATTTATTTGCATTTTCACACACACAGTAAGACCAGCATTAAGCAGACTATACATTAACAAAAGCAAATGACATATAAAAAACACAATTAACAATTTACAAAAAACACATTTTTGCTGGTGCTACCGGAATCGAACCCATAATTTATCGCGTCATCACATGAACAAGGTGATGGAAATATCTGTTGGGAAATAATTTGAAGAAAATTCTATACCCGACTTCATTATGTTGCAAAGCAAAAAAAAATTAATTGCGAAAGCGAAAATAACGAAAGTGATTAATTGAAACCCCGTTTCAGGAAAATCTCCGCGGAATGTTTTCATGATTTGTTTTTGAAAGGTTTATTCACGCCAATTTCAATCCAGTTCAATTTCTGAAAACACCTTTTCATTTTGTTTAACAAAAAGCCGATTGAATTGTTCATCAGCTTTTGTGTGACAAGTAATCGATTAATGGAACGAAAATTGCTTAGGTATTCACGAAATTATTTGCCAGTCTCGGACCAGGAGAAAAATAAAGTATTCAATGTAAGGAGCCTTCGGTAACTCCTTAACTCCTCCAAGTCTTTAAAAATCGTATCGAGCGAAATAAATAAGAATTATACAATTAACACTGTATACAAAATGTAACAAAATCTTCGAACTACGAATTCGCGAAAAAATATCAGCACTTCCAAATTAATACTGAAGGCATTAAGTTAAGGCTGCTTTTACGTCAGGTATGGTGTTTCGCTCGCGTAATCAAACACTTTTGGTGATTTAAATAATATGTTTGATAGATAATAAAAACGATGGATAGATTTTTGTTTATTAATTTAGTTCCGGATTCACTTACTTGATTTTAGTCCGACCAGTTAATGATCTAGGAGCCACTTGCACAAGCACTTAAATCCTGATTCAAAATAATTTAAACCTGATTCTCAGTACTAAATTCTATCTTCTTCTTCTTCTTCAGGCTATATATTAGTCCACTGCTGGACATAACCCTCTCGTTTTTATTATCGTGTTGGGCTGTGCCATCATTGGGAAGAATTTATTGCCCATAATCCCCACTATCTAAATTGTACTAATCTAAACTAGATTTATGTTAGGGAACTGCATAAGCGGTCCTAGATCTTTAAGACGGTCTCGTAAGCACCTTATGGTTAATGCACTCAAATTATGGTTCCACCAGACCACAGTTCTTCTTTCCGGAGGTTTGCGCTTTTACCACCGGTACCTTGAGTAGATTGCCGATTTCAAATCGCTTTGATTGACTCTGTTAACGCCTGCATGAACGGGAACTACTTAGGTTGCTGGAAGTGCTAAATTAAAAATAAATTGTCAACGAGACAGACTTTTGAGAAAAGAACTGATGTTTGTAAAGACTCGCAATTGAATTAGATTTCTTATATTTTATTTGCTAATTAAAGCCAAAGTAGGAAAATCTTGCCTTTTATTATTATCAAGAAGACCTGCGGCCTTAAGAAGAAAGAAGAAGAAAAAACATTTATTACAGAGACACGCCACAATAACAAAGCAAACTTAAAACACATTACTAAATAACATTAAAAAAAAAAAAAGAACACTAAAGGTCATGGCGTGTCACTGCCGCTATAAACGGCAACTGACTCAGCCTATGCTGATGGGCAAGCCTTCAGCGCTGATTTTCAATCAGTGCCAGGAAGTGTTCCGCGAGCGTTACAGACTGCGGTGTGATGCAATCATGGGAAATACCATACTTAATAGAATACTTATATGTAATAAAGAGTAATAGTTGTATAGAATAGAATACGTAATATATTTATAATTATAGTTAAATACACTTAACAGACTCCATTGACTTTATAGCCGTTTCAAGTTTCCGCGCATCCACGTTCACGTATTAAACCTCCTAGGTATCAATAGAATGATCATTTCGCGTGATAGGACCGTGAATCTGTCGCTGTTAGTACATAAATATGAAAAACCTATTTAGAGGCTAAAAATTCCACCCATGCCGGGATTCGAACCCGCGACCTCTGGCTATCCGTGAAATTTTTAACCTCTTTACAATATTCTCTGTATTACGTACAGGCATAAATAATATTGTAGAGGTTCGAAATTTCACTGATGCCGGTGAGTCACCGATTAACTCAGTTGGAAAGAGCGCTGGCACGGATAGCCAGAGGTCGCGAGTTCGGATCCCGGCATGGGTGGAATTTTTAGCCTCTAAATAGGTTTTTCAAGTTGTCCTTAGCACGGGTTAGTGCATTAAAAAAAACAGTATAATAGTATATAAATATGTCAGAGAAATGTTATATAGATATGTTTGAGAAATATAAATATGTATTATACTATATATATTTTAAATATAGTTCTTTAAATCTTTACAAGTAAATGAAATATATTGAGCAAATTAAGGTAGAAAGGCCGGTAAGGGATGACTCAGGTAGACATAATTCGTCCACACTATTTTTATTTTTAATGCACTAACCCGTGCTAAGGACAAATTTAAAAACCTATTTAGAGGCTAAAAATTTCACCCATGCCGGGATTCGAACCCGCAACCTCTGGCTATCCGTGCCAGCGCTCTACCAATTGAGCTCAATTGGTAGAGCGCTGGCACGAATAGCCAGAGGTTGCGGGTTCGAATCCCGGCATGGGTGAAATTTTTAGCCCCTAAATAAGTTTTTAAATAATTCGTCCAAATAAGAGATATATTAGCTAGGGCACGATAACACGTAACCGAAACGGGCGTGCGTGCATGCAACGACAATGCGTTCATGAGATGTTGAAAAGAAGGTGATCTGTCAGGATCGTGGCAAGTGGCAGTGCCTGGGCTCTGCCCACCCCTCTGGGGTACAGGCATGAGTTTATGTAACATTCGTCGTCGTCGTCGACAGGCTATACTAGTCCACTGCTGGACATAGCCCTCCCCTAAAGAGCGCCACGTTGTGCTACCATGTTACATTAACCCCCAGTTTCTAGTACACTAACAATCTGTTAATGTACTGTTAACAGCTGTCAATTGTTTTTTTTGTATGCACTTTGGCTATCTGACAGCTGTTAAATAGATTAACGGCTTGTTAGTGTACCAGGAACCGGGATTAAATATCATTAAAATGTGCAACTAGAATGTCTTGACTAGAACCTCAGGCCACAGCTCCTTTCATAAATAATATGTGTTTCATACCAGGCTGTACACCGTAGATTGGAAATTTCAGATACCTTAATTAGAGAGTCCTCAAGATTTCATATGAGTATTCCTCCAGCATAAGCTGCTATAGATTCACAAATGAAAGAAAAATATGACGTTAAAATTGCGGCCGCTCCTGCGTCTGAAGGAAAATAATGTTCAAATGAAAAAACTGTATGTGTCTCGCTTGAAATACATTATGTATGAGTGAATGAATTCACTCGAAAAGAAGGAAATACACATAATTGTAGTACTGTACAGTACTCTAATTTTTTTTTTATTTGATTTTGTTATTGTTTTTCTTAATGTAGGTATGTCTTTCTTTTTGTCCTCTTGTGGAACGTTATTGTTAATAATGTAAGTTTGTATGTGTTTTTTATTATAAATTGCTTTATGTTTATATGTTATGGTTTATGTAAGTACCTATATTATTTTTAAGTATAAGTATGTATATCAACATTCATTGTTGCACCAACTACCCGTCTCACTTTTCCTTCAGCAACTCTCCATCGTGGGTTGTCTGGAAGAAATTGCTCTAAGCAATAAGGCCGCCAATTGTTCTGTATCTTTGTAATAATTTTTTTGTTTGTTTTTTCCTGGTGTACAATAAAGAATATTATTATCTTATCTTACAGTCCAAAATTTCGCACCCTGCCTTTGTGCCTGCATTTTTTCTGTTTTATCAAAGACGCTGCTTCTAACAACAGCCACTGTTAGCATCGCACGGAGTCTTTCATAGACACTTAACTAAACTTCGCTCGTAAATATTTTATTTTATTAGAATACAAAAATCAATCATACTAAAAGCATCACGGCGGAAAACTTATAAAGGATCATGTGGCATATAACGCGGTACTTATTTTAAAGCCATAAACTAGCAGCGAACGTCTTGAAATAGGAGCTTTACGAGCTGTAATATTGGGCGGTGAAAAGTGATGGCGATATCGAAAAGACATTTTAAGCGGACTGCAGATCTTTCATATCTCAGTGCGGGCAACGAAAAATCTGGAAGGCTATCTGAGATTTCGCATAGCCTTTCAGGTTTTTCATTCACCTCAATCACAATCGAATTTCCTTTAGATATGATAACTAAAGTGATCTTTTTCTGTCGATTCTAATGTTTATATTTTATATACATTAGAATCGACAATAGTTCGCGGTTCTACTCGTAAATATAAACAAACTAGCTGTGCCCCGCGGTGTTACCCGCGGTTTATCGATTTTCCAATGAGAATAAGATGTTTTGCCGCAGTAAAACGTAACTTGTGTGTTAATCCAGGGTGTCAGCTAACTCCATACAAAATTTTATTGAAATGGCTCCAGCTGCTTAGACGTGAAGAAGTAACAAACACACACACTCACAAACTTTCGCCTTTAAAATTTTATACAGTATGATGCGATGTGATTAATCACATTTTGTACAGTAGAGACTGTACAAAACGACCGCCTCAAGTTTCAACATAAAGTGAAAAAAAAATTTAAGCACAGGTCTTTGCTCAGAGAGAGAGTGTGGGCATAATAACAAAGCGTTCCCAACGTGAATTGGCAATTTTAAGCGCTGACGTCTTTGGACATCTCACGCACTTAGGTTTCCCCACGATATTTTCCTTCACATTTAGAAAGTAGTATTGCTACTATAAGTTCAAAAACTTTATGAACTTAGAAAACAAAGTCATTGGTATAAAAATGTTTTTATAGTTTTAGACTTTTGCTTAGTGGAATCGATATTGAGGGGACAGTTTTCTTTCGTTAAGAATCTTCCATATTCCCATCATGCTAATCTGATCGGCCCCTTGGCGATCTCACTTTCTAAACATCGTCAACTTATCGCCTACCCAAACGGTAGATTCTGTTAAGGCTGCTCTTACAATGAGCGGACTACACAATACAGGGAATCCTAGTGTAGTGACTAGGGCTTCATTCAATTTCTGCAAATTACACTGAGCATCATGTTGCGTTCGCAGTTTGAATTTTTTTGCGATTGTAATATGTTTATTTTTCATAAATTTATCTGATGTTTTGATGCATAATTTAAATTATGGGCATTTACGATATATTTTTTTTGTTCTGTACCTAGTTTCTGATTCAGTTACAACATTTCTTTTTTTTTAAATACGTAATTACTAAAATGTATATCCGTGCATATTTGTGTATATCCACATGTACATGTATATGCGTCCAACCGTTTTTTAAACAATGTTTTACGATGTGATAGCCATTTTTAGATCCTACCGTCTAGACCCTTTAATAAATAATCTAGAACATTAATCGATTTCCGCCAAAAAAGCGGCTCTTTTTAGTGAACGTGCTTTAAAATTCTAGGTTCAGGGTTGAAAGGTTCTAAAAAAAGCTATCATCCTTCGCTGAATTCACTATTTGCTAAAATATAAGATTTACCTATAATAAATAAAAAATAGGAGATACTTTTTATATAGTTTGGGCCAGTTAACTAAGGGTATTCCCTTAATGTACTACAGTACAATGCCAATTGCATGAATATAAATAATTGCATGAATTTTGCCATTTAGGTGTTTTTACACCTTATATGCACATACCGCGTTAACAATTTAGCCCAAATATTTTATCAGTTTCCGATGCTCTCTAATAAAGTTTGAATAAGTATAATGCTTAAAAACCTATTTAGAGGCTAAAAATTTCACCCATGCCGGGATTCGAACCCGCAACCTCTGGCTATCCGTACCAGCGCTCTACCAATTGAGCCAATGGTAAAATAAAAATAGTGTAATCATGTGGGTACAGTGATATCGTTCCGATGTTAAAACCTAACTGCAAAGTAGGTAGTCGGGGCTGTAAGTAATGCAATTTGCTTAAGTCAGATGTCGCTGCCTGTACGTAATACAGAGAATATTGTAAAGAGGTTCGAAATTTCACTGATGCCGTGAGTCGCCCATTGGCTCAATTGGTAGAGCGCTGGTACGGATAGCCAGAGGTTGCGGGTTCGAATCCCGGCATGGGTGAAATTTTCAGGCTCTAAATAGGTTTTTAAATTTGTTCCTTAGCACGGGTTAGTGCATTAAAAATAAAAATAGTGTAAGTATAATGCTTTAATTTTTATTTTTTTTAAGTTAAGTTTTTTGTCAGCGAAACGTTTACTTAGTTGTGATTTATGACTGAGACAGAATTCGTAACGCAATAACGCCGGGAGGAAAGGTTATGCCTCTTAATTAGGACGTGCTGTAAATGCATGGTTACACTATTTTTATTTTTAATGCACTAACCCGTGCTAAGGAACAAATTTAAAAACCTATTTAGAGGCTAAATATTTCACCCATGCCGGGATTCGAACCCGCAACCTCTGGTACGGATAGCCAGAGGTTGCGGGTTCGAATCCCGGCATGGGTGAAATTTTTAGCCTCTAAATAGGTTTTTAAAAATGCATGGTTGTTCAATGGAGTGTCATTGCCAATCTCATTCCAATTAATTCAATGAAGACTGTGCAACTTGACTTGGCGCTTCGTGAGCGATATCTATTTGATTTGTGCGGGTTGTACTATTGGAATGACATTGTCGATATCAACCCTTGTATGTGGGGTACGGATCTCTTCATGCATCGCAGGAAGGAATTGATTGACATTGTATTGTTAAGAAAAACTTACAGCTAGGCTTATCGTGCTTGGGAGATTGCATGTATTGTCTAATCCACTGAAAAAAGAGGCAAGTAACAGCTTATGTCATGCTAATATAGTTCTATATATACAATATAATGTATTAGGTTGTAGACCCTGATGCCCCACCCGTCTCCACTTGGATCAGTTGTCAGCATGAAAATAATCACCATTGCGTGCAGCCCACAAAAGATACTTTGCCATCCGCTATGACCTAAATTGGTAAAATAGCGAAGTAAAGGGTTGTCCCGACGCCCATTCGGTGTGACGCCCGAAAGGCATTAGGGAATTTCGGGGATAGTCTAATACGTTTTTATGGATTTCCTGGACACAGTTCGTGCCGTTTGTCCGGGCGAATGATACTTAAGTAAATGCGGTGAACGTTCCGGTATACAAAGGAGTAATGTTTATGGAAAGGTCCACCTAAGCGGTGGCCTACAATAACAATCTGGGTAAGTCCACCACAAGAAGTCTGGATTATGCGTAGCTTTGTGACTTGGGCGTAATATTAGATAAGTATTACTTTGACAGAAAATAAAGACAATTTTTACATAAAATCTCGAGCTCTAATGTGTGGATTCTAGTCCACATATTAGTGCTCTAGATTTAATGTGAAAATTGTTTTTAGAAGAAGAAAGAACACAGAGGGCTTGGTTCAATAGTATGAATGATTTTGTGGTCACCTCCTTATTTTGAGAATTTGTAAAATGCCCATAAATAGCCAGCAGTATTAAGACGGAACGATGACTAATGTCTAATATACACTGCAGTAGTTGTGGGCTGATAGAGAGACCGGATTGATTAAGTCTAAAATCTTGAAGACTAAAGAATATATTATTTTAATGTACTAACCCGTGCTAAGGACAATTATAAAAACCTATTTAGAGGCTAAAAATTTCACCCATGCCGGGATACGAACCCGCGGCGTCTGGCTATTCGTGCCAGCGCTCTTTCCAACTGAGCTAATGGGCGACTCACCGGCATCAGTGAAATTTCGAACCTCTACAATATTCTCTGTATTACGTACAGGCAGCGACATCTGGCTGAAGTAATTTGCAATACTTGCAGCCCCGAGTACCTTCTTTGCAGATAGGTTTTAGCCTCTAAATAGGTTTTTATAATTGTCCTTAGCACGGGTTAGTGCATTAAAAATAATATAATCATGTGGGTGCAGCGATATCATTCCGATGTAAAATCTAACTGCAAAGAAGGTACTCGGGGCTGCAAGTGATGCAAATTACTTCAGCCAGATGTCGCTGCCTGTACGTAATACAGAGAATATTGTAAAGAGGTTCGAAATTTTACTGATGCCGGTGAGTCGCCCATTAGCTCAGTTGGAAAGAGCGCTGGCACGGATAGCCAGAGGTCGCGGGTTCGAATCCCGGCATGGGTGGCATTTTTAGCCTCTAAATAGGTTTTTATGACTAAAGAATAACTATTGATTGCTAAAGCCACGCAAACTAAACTGTTCCGAAGGTGTAAGGTGTACTCAATTTGTCTTCTAGCTAGTAATTTCTTCTAGAAGAGTGCACGGTATCCTCGTTGTGATGAATTTATAAACATTTACTACCAGGACACTTTTAAACATAAAGCTTACTTACTCAAGATGCCCTCGGTAAATGTCGAAATCCGTGAAGAGAAGCTCGACGATCTGGTGCGGCTGTGCGTGGAAGGTGTAGAGGAGGCAGTCGATCCGCGGCGGGTACGCGCGCGGGTAGTCGGGGCTGCTGAACGTGCCGCGCTCCTTGCCGTAGGTAGACGTGAAGCGGATGCACGTGCAGCCTGCGGATGGCAGATATCCTGAATCGAGCCAGCAAATATTTTTTGGATAATTATGTCAAGTACACACTTTACTTCTTTTGGCGAAGGAAAGAGCGGCTGCTTAAAAGCCAAATGGCCAAAGTCTGCGAGTTGATCTCAATGACGGTGAAGAGCCTACCTATAAGAGCAGCTGCAATTCTGCAACTCAGAGCATATGTCACTAATCTGATCCAGATCTTGAAATTAGCACCTATTGTTTAATTTGTGGCAGTTTCTTATGAGCCAAATTGAATAAAAAATCTGCCTTTTCGGATGTATGTACAAGTATGTACGTTCATGATGTTACGATGATGAAATTTTATTTTATTGTGAGAGGAAAATCTAAACAGAACCATTTTTGTTTTGAAGAAAATGCTTAGGAATTTTAAAAATATTTTACCCAATATCCTTGCGGAATCCCATACAGCAAAATTAAACATAAATTAAAGAAAGCTTAAGCTTAGTAAATAAGGTTTCCTAGCTCCGTAAATTGGATCCACACGGGATTTTATTTATTGCTCTTGTATCGGTTGAGTGAGACGGGTCTGGCGTAGGCTTTGGCAACACTACGCATTGTCTCTTCTTAATATTGGCAATAAAATAAATTATACAGTGGGATATTGCCCACACCGAAATCAGCTGCTTGAGTACTACGCTTAAGCTGTGGCATTGGAGAGGTATAACACCGGTTTCTTAATCGGGATATCGTGGGTTGGAATCCCAGCATGCAATGACTTTGTTTTCCAAGTTATGTACATTTGTGAAGTTATAATAGCAATATCACTCGCTAACGGTCACTTAAAACAATCGTAAGGAAACCCTAGTGCCTCAAATGTTAACATATCTCAGCGCTTGCTCTTAGTCTCATTCACTCACTTAGTCTCATAGTTGCAATGGCTCAACTATGAGACTAAGTGCAGAAATCTCAGGTCCAACTAACAGTTACGCTTTTACGACTTCAGATGGCATTTGGCATACTGATATGAAGTGACAAAGATAATAACGATAGAATTCAGAAACCAGAGACCGATATAGTTAGAAAAGTGAAAGCGGGAATTTATATAAACCGAGCCTTGCACACTCTCGTGAAGTAGTCGAAAGATCTCTAAAAGATAATTTAAAAAAAAATTACCCTGGGACCAAGTCTTCGCTGTATTTTATGAAACATATGCATATTACTAATGGAGCAGCAAACAAGGCCTTATGAAGCCCAGTAGGCCTTACTTGCTGCTGTCCATTGAAGAGTTCTGTTCTCCATCTCTGAAAATCTTCATCAGATCATCACCAAATTAAAATGGGACCAATAGGACGCTATACCTAGCCGATTTTTTTTTTGAAATCGGTTAAGATTTGACGAAGATTTGCGAAAACATAGTAAAAAAAATTATAAGTAATATACGCGTCGAATTAATAACCTCCTCCTTTTTTGAAGTCTGTTAAAAACTATCCGAAATCATCATTCCTGCAGGTAATATAATAACTAATGAACGCAGAGGAAAAAAGGAGGCCTATCAGGATCGTGGCAATTGGTACACCCTACTCTTTACCGGCTCCTTATTTTAAGGATTGTTGTGTTTAATAAAGTTTGTAATTGTATAAGAAGTCGTCGTCCGGCTATACCAGTCCACTGCTGGACATATCCCTTCCCTAAAGAGCGCCATGTTGTGCTATCATAGGGGGTAATGACCATAATCCCCATGCTGGGCATGCGGGTTGGGGATCGCAGTTCGGTGGAATTGTACCCCAGGGGGCGCTGCTGCCCACCCCCCGGTTTGTGTCCATTACTCGCCTTTTACAACACCCGCTACATTACATACACATTATATAAGTACTATAAATTAATTATTTAAGTATACTATTTTTACTCTTAATGCACTAACCCGTGCTAAGGACAATTTTAATTTAGAGGCTGAAAATTCCACCCATGCCGGGATTCGAACCCGCGACCTCTGGCTGTCCGTGCCAGCCAAAGCTTTAGCTTTATTATAGTCTTACATCATTTCAACGACTTTTTTTATTTTCGACTTTTTTAATCGACTTCTTTCTATTTTGGTCATGACCACTATAAAACTTTCGTAGCTCTGTGGTAAATTTCACTTCATCACCGATATTTATAGATGGAGCAGAAACACGTGACTTATTGAACCAATCAGAGCGCAGGTGGCGTTTCGTTAAGGCTTACTTATTATTTTACGCTTGAATTTGGTAAATTTATCAAGTTGCGAAAATGTGGACGTAAGATAATACAATATATCTCTCGTTTACAATCCTACGAAAGTTTATAATTTTCCTAGGAAATTTATAAACTGGCGGATCTTGTTATGTTCCGGTGACATATGTATAGCAAAGGAGTCCGGAGAGTAGGCAACTCTGACTCCTTTGCCATACCCAAGTATCTGGACGATAGTAACAGTACTGCATAATAATACTACCATTGATCAAATAAATATTTTGAGGCACTCTTTTCTGATTTGTTTTTGCCAAAAGAAAAGAAAAGGCCCAATTCAGGGTCCAATTCAATTAAGTCTCTACGCAACTATTCGATGGCGATAAATCCTCCAAGCGTAGGGTTTTTAATAATTTAAAAGCTTTATCTTTGTGCTTGCTTAGTCGGTTGCTCTAATAAATCTTAGATGGCTCAGGACCGACATTCTGAATGAAAACCTTTCGCTGTTTCGGCCGTATTGTTTGAAAGACCTAGAGGATTGAGTTTTCGATAAATTGCAAAAATAGTAAGAAAATACTAGTCCTAGCAAACATAACCCGCCACCTCGTTTGCTTACCCCTACACTTTAAGTAACCCTGACAATAAAAAACTTAATGTCTGATATCAACCCTTGGTTTGTCCCCACAGCTATGGCACGGGTCACTTCCTGCAACGCAGGAACGTTAGGTCTTACTCCACCATGGGGACAAGTCCGGGTTGGCGGAGGATTATATATAAGGTAGCGGCGGGCCTTACTGTCAGAAGATATCAAGCCGCCCATAAGGCCTTTGACATGGCTTCATGACTGCTATTACACGACAGCCGGCCCCAACGGCTTGATGTGGCTCGCGAAGTACGGAAACGCTCGGACAAAAATGCCACTAGTGATTGAAATCAATCGGTCAGGTGCTGGATGATCCTGTGGTTACTGCAATCACAGGATCATCCAGCACCTGACCGCGCCTGTTGTTGCTTAACCCAAGTGATTGATTCCAATGTCTCGGTTTCATTAGGCCACGAGTGCTTCGACCATGCCACAAGAAAATTCGAATTATCGAGAAATCGGAGTTTGGAATTTAAATTTCCAGAATATCAGCCCGTCCTTACCCAGTACGGAGTGACGGATGATAAATAAGAAATTCCTTTGAAAAATTAAGGCTGCTCTTAGACAAAAGGTTGAGCCTGATCAGTTTATACATTTTGCGTTTAACTCTTATTTTCAACTGACGTGGAACACGCTTTACTGGGAGCTTCAATAGACCTTGATATACTGTTTTAAATGACCTCAAAAACAGAAAGAGGTTTTTGGTTCGTCGATGTTTTGCTCAGCAATATTTTTTGTAACAAATGGGGGAGATGCCCCATAGGTGGTCTTATATAAATTTGGTCAAAATACATACTGGGTCCCTATTTTCTAGAATGTACACGATTGTCAGACACGCTGAAAGAAAAACTGATTTCCGACACATTAGTTCAGCTGTAGTCGCTCACTGATTGATGAAACGCAAAAAAAATATATAGCTCAAGCTTCCTTACACGTGAACCTTTTTTAATAATAAGGTTTTACTATTATCTGTGCTATTATCCCAGCATTCAAAATTCTTCAATTTGCAAAGGCATCGTTTGCACAAAGTTAAAGGCCTCGCTCTGGGTATACTTTCATGTTTGTGATGTCCTTGCCTGGTTACTATAGCCCTGTGCTATATCTTCTCCTTCAGGCTATATTAGTCCACTGCTGGACATAGGCATCCCCTTATGAGCGCCACAGCGCAAGGTTGTGCCATCATTGGGGGGTAATGCCCATAATCCCCACGCTGGGCATGCAGGTTGGGGATCGCAGTTTGGTGGAATTGTACCAGGGGGCGCTGCTGCTCACCCCCCGGTGTGTGTCCCTTAGTCGCCTTTTACGACACCCGCGGGAAGAATTGGGTTGGTGCTATTCTCTAGGCCGACACCACACAGCATATAGCGCAGCATAGATAATTCAATTATTAATTTATAAAAGCTGCATAGGTTTGCTTTATGATAATAAATTATAATAATAATGTTTTAAGAACACAATAGCAAAACACGATTTAGTATTGTGTAAAAAAATAGACAGCTAATAACTTACTTGGATTAATGGCGTAACCCTCATCCACAGTATGTAACGATACGTGTAAGAGCAGTATCAATGTCGTGGATATCTGAAACAAATAGAAAAACTTGTATAAGTACCTAAAAATTACAAAGGTAATTTAGAGAACATTGGCTGTGTAATTGTTTGCCTAGGATTGTAAAAAACGTACCTATAAAGTTTTGGCAGAAACAAAAAAAAACAGTTAAAAACGAGTCGGATTTCCACTTGGCTGGCGCACAAAAGGTTCCGTACCGTTATCTATGCAAAATTATTATTAATTTCTTTACTATTGTACCAGTAAGATTGTATAATTGGCGGACTTAATACTCGAGCTAACTTAATATTAGACACAATATAAAATAAAACTCGTATATTGTGTCTAATATTAAGTCAAAAAACTCACGTTTGTTATATGGGAGCCTCATTTAAATATTTATCTGTTGTTATTTGTTGTTTGCGCTCCAACACCAAAAAAAAACATCATCAAAAATAATACATCGTCTGTGAAAAACTCAATTGTCTAGCTTTCACGGTTCATAAAATATAGCCTGGTGACAGACAGACAGACAGTGGAGTGTCAAAAACATGGTCCTATTTTTATACCATTTGGGGACGAAACCCGAACAACGGATCTTAAACAAAAATAAAACGCGCAAAAATTCTTATTGTCGAATGTTGGTATCAAGGGAATCCCTGTTACACAATTAATTTCTTGTATAGCATCTTAACATAGTCTTACCCGAAGACGCTAGCTTCGAGACAAAGCAGCAATGGTTTAACCAAGCAGCAAACTAATTGTGTATTTTTAAAACATTATAAATAACGTAAAAATAAATGGCTTATTTGTTTTTTCATTGTAAATATCTCTGTCTCTTCAAACCCTAAACAGATTTAGAACAATTGAATAATTTGCTTTTCCTCGCATTATTTATAAAAAGTCTAGCTTAAGTCAACGCTGCAAGAAAAAAATGTTTGGTGATTCACTAAATAAAGTTCAAGTAAATATATCTAACAAACTTCACGGTGATCTAGATTAACACAAAATGTGAAATACAGTTCTAAACTCCATCAAAAAGTATAGCAAAAGAATGCAAATCCAATTTTCAGAAGCGAATTCTAAATAACTAAATTGAAAGATACACCGTGCCTGAAATTTATTACTTTGAGCAATTTTTGGCTCGGGGCACCTTTGACGAATTCTAAAGTGAATTTTCATTTGAAAGTCAAACTTGAACTAGAGGAAAAGAAATTTGAACTACTAAAGTAACATTTTAACTTTGCAGTCTCGCGAACGCCTTTCACACTTCAAGTTTCCCTCAATAGTTTATAATAGGTAGGTTCTTCGATCAAGAGCGGTGGCAGCGAACATGTATTTCTCTTATACTTTTATTAATACTTACATAAAAAATTGCTCAATGGGACAGACCATAGCCATTAATGCCAGTAGTCATTATTGTCATATTTTATTGTTGTAAACAAGGACTGTAGACGCCTATATTACAGCCTACTAACCGAGTTTGGATATGATAGTAAAACGCTAGATGCTGCTCGGTTGATATATTTTCCGCAAGTGTCACACATCACAACAATGGTCAACTTTCTAGCAGTATCAGTGTGTGAGGCACAAGACCTATTGTTGTAAACAAGGACTGTAGACGCCTATATTACAGCATACTAACCGAGTGTGGATATGATAGTAAAACGCTAGATGCTGCTCGGTTGATATATTTTCCGCAAGTGTCACACATCACAACACTGGTACGAATAGCCAGAGGTTGCGGGTTCGAATCCCGGCATGGTTGAAATTTTTAACCTCTAAATAGGTTTTTAAATTTGTTCCTTAGCACGGGTTAGTGCATTAAAAATAAAAATAGTGTAATCATGTGGGTACAGTGATATCGTTCCGATGTTAAACCTAACTGCAAAGTAGGTAGTCGGGGCTGTAAGTAATGCAATTTGCTTAAGTCAGATGTCGCTGCCTGTACGTAATACAGAGAATATTGTAAAGAGGTTCGAAATTTCACTGATGCCGTGAGTCGCCCATTGGCTCAATTGGTAGAGCGCTGGTACGGATAGCCAGAGGTTGCGGATTCGAATCCCGGCATTGGTGAAATTTTTAACCTCTAAATAGGTTTTTAAATTTGTTCCTTAGCACGGGTTAGTGCATTAAAAATAAAAATAGTGTAATCATGTGGGTACAGTGATATCGTTCCGATGTTAAACCTAACTGCCAAGTAGGTAGTCGGGGCTGTAAGTAATGCAATTTGCTTAAGTCAGATGTCGCTGCCTGTACGTAATACAGAGAATATTGTAAAGAGGTTCGAAATTTCACTGATGCCGTGAGTCGCCCATTGGCTCAATTGGTAGAGCGCTGGTACGGATAGCCAGAGGTTGCGGGTTCGAATCCCGGCATGGGTGAAATTTTTAACCTCTAAATAGGTTTTTAAATTTGTTCCTTAGCACGGGTTAGTGCATTAAAAATAAAAATAGTGTAATCACAACAATGGTCAACTTTCTAGCAGTATCAGTGCGTGAGGCACAAGACCTATTGTTGTAAACAAGGACTGTAGACGCCTATATTACAGCATACTAACAGAGTGTGGATATGATAGTAAAACGCTAGATGCTGCTCGGTTGATATATTTTCCGCAAGCGTCACATATCACAACAAACAATCGTATCCTAGCGATATTCAAATCGGTGTCAGCCATGTACTGCCATAAGATTATAACTGGCCAATACATGTGCATATGCCACCTCCAATATATGCTAAGTCAGATTCTTGCCTACTTCATCTAAAAAAATGTCCCAGGCTCTGAAGCGTCTGAGTAGTGGCTTCACTCATCTAGTGTGATTGAAGGCGCCACTAGATGCAGTAAATAATATTATAACAACATTTACATACAGGCACATACATTGCTTCTGGGCCCACACTAGGGTACGCTGTGTCTTGAAAACTAGACACAGCGGTGTCGCAATCATGTAAACATCCAAGACCGGGGATTGTTTTTTGTCCTCAGCCGGGGTTCGAACTCGGGACCTTTCGCATGGTAGGCAGATGCGCTACCACTGCGCCACAGAGGTTGTCAAATCATATATCTTCTCAATACTTAGATGCAAAGGCTAAACGATTTTAATTCACATCAAGTTGTAGCAGCACTACAAATCGCTGACTGAGAAGGAATTTCAACGCAAAATTGTAAAATAGATTTAAAAATCTAGTTACTTCTATTTTGTGCTTCTAATTAATTACAACGACATCAACCCTTTGTATGTCCCCACTGCTGGGGCACCGGTCGCTTCCTGAATTGCAGGAAGGTTAGGCCATACTCCACCACGGGGACACAGTCCAGGTTGGTGGAGTATTGTAAAACAGTGGCGGGCTTTACTGTCCGAAGTTATCGAGCCGCCCTTAAGGCCTCTAATTCTTCAATAGCAATCAAAACTCAATCAATTACAATTTTTCGAAATTTGACTTCTGATCACAAATAGGTACGAGTATAAAAACTAAATGTAAACAAATACATGTTTCATAATTTCTCAAACGAATATTAAAGTGAAAAATAACAGCGTTACTATTTTGTACCTTTCAACGTCGATGTCAAAAGAAATAACTAAATACATTAAAAGGTACGATGGCGACGAGTAAGCTCTGTTTCATTCCTACAGATCCGTTATTTATAAAAAAAAAATCTATGGCCAGTATCACGTCTGATTACGTCACGTCACGGTCTCCCACCACGCATGTTAATCAGTTGGTGCTGGCTGCCGTCGATAGATGGCAGTCGTAAAGCCAAGTCAGAGGCCTTTGGGTGGCTTGAAAATTTCTGACAGTAAGACCAGCCATTAGTCCACCAATCCCGACTTAGCCCCCGTGGTGGAGTATGGCCTATACCTTCCTCTGGGATGAGACCCGTGCCCCTCGGTGGGGACATAATGGGTTGATGATGATTATATTTATCCTGCCCAAATATAATGATTGATACTTATGATATTGAAATGTAACTTTGACATCTATTCATTGTTTTTTGTTATTCATATTGAGAAATTTAAATTATCTATATAAATACACCTAAACTTGTAATGAATCCTATCAATAAATGATTTCATTATTACCGGTTATTAAATTCTTTGAAATAGTTGAGGACTATCCAAATTAGGCCGGCGACGAGCGGGTGCAATAACACAAAATATTGTCATCACAGTATATTTGTACAGTTAACCTCTCGGCAAAAAATCTATAAGAAAATATACTTTCTAAGTAGACTCGCAGCTAAAACGGCGAAAAAATTGAATTGACCTTTCTGAGAAACTCCTTTAGCATATTTTAAGGAGTAAAGACTTTATCGTCAGTGAAATTAATGTTCTTTACTTATTTGTTTTGCTCGGAGCTCACGGTATCCTAAAACAAGATTATGACAACCATTCAAAGGGATTGTAATGTTTATCTGTGGGTCTTTTGTCGAGATATCACCCTGTGAGGTAGACAACGTATTTTATGTATGTTAGTGAGCCCTGATGCTTAAAAAGGGTGTACTAATAACATGTTAACATTTTTAAAAACCTATTTAGAGGCTAAAAATTTCACCCATGCCGGGATTCGAACCCGCAACCTCTGGCTATCCGTACCAGCGCTCTACCAATTGAGCCAATGGGCGACTCACGGCATCAGTGAAATTTCGAACCTCTTTACAATATTCTCTGTATTACGTACAGTCAGCGACATCTGACTTAAGCAAATTGCATTACTTACAGCCCCGACTACCTACTTTGCAGTTAGGTTTAACATCGGAACGATATCACTGTATCCACATGATTACACTATTTTTATTTTTAATGCACTAACCCGTGCTAAGGAACAAATTTAAAAACCTATTTAGAGGCTAACATTTGAAAATCTTGTAATACCCACACCGCTAACGGTGAAGAAAATCACCAACCCGCGGGGTTTGCGCGTGGTGATTAAGTCCAAACTATACATCATCATCATCATCTACCTGGTACTGGCATAATACCAGCGCTGGAGTAGCTCGCTTCTCCAGCACATGCTGAGTCAGTACAATTTGCACTTGCCACACCCACCCACAGAAAAGATGTCTCATACATTATGATGCAGGTACATGCCGTACCTTGCATCCTTGCATGTTGGAATGTTAGATTTATTATTATTGCTGTGTAATTGTGTCTACTCTGCCTATGCTGTTTGTTTTTGTACTTTTATGAATGTGAGTGGAAGTGTAAATAAATAATATATCATATCATATCATCAGCCATTTGACGCCCACTGCAGGACATAGGCCTCCCTCGTGGTTTTCCAAGCTTCAAGGTAACCAGGTCGTCAGACTGGTCGTCGGACTGAGAGGGACTTCCCTAAACTGTATATCAAGTTGTGATAAAATCCCTGCTTAGGTAACGAGTAAATCTCTTCCTTTTCGAGTATAAAGTATTTGGCCTTTTGGTACCTCTGCAAGAAAGCACTGTTTCTATAGTGTTTAGGCCGCATAAGTGTTATATGGAAGAATTGTCAACTTTTATATACGAAGGTATTTTTTACGTTTGAATTAGAATTCCTCATTTAGTTTTTAGAAAGGCATAAAATTTATATCGTTACATTTTTATATTCTTTTTAATGCACTAACCCGTGCTAAGGACAATTTTAAAAACCTATTTAGAGGCTAAAAATTCCACCCATGCCACGGATAGCCAGAGGTCGCGGCTTTGAATCCCGGCATGCGTGGAATTTTTAGCCTCTAAATAGGTTTTTTAAAATCGTTACATGTTTCACTTGTTCCGTATAGTTATGGCTATTACCTACAACGGGTTCCTTTGTAAGTGGGGATTACTTTGCGTCAAAAGATCTAGCTTGTTTAACATTAGTGTAGCAATAAATCCAGCGACGGCTCTAATTTCGGTTGAGAATTCATTGTATTCACCCCGAAGGCTGCCGTTTCCATCGAAAATTTATGTGATTGACGCTTTGTACCTGACATGATAAAGGCTTTATTATTACTGGAAATTTGGCCTTAACCCTTCGCCCTCACTGGAAATTCATAACAGATACCTTCTGCCACTGTACAAATGTAATATAACCATTATTATGTTGGCATGTCTACATATTTACTAGGTAGGCATTCCTTCATACATAATAAATCAGCCCAAATTGATCCTCTACTGGATGTAAGCCATGCCATTTTTGCTGTCCGGAGCCGTCATCATTCAACTGCTACCAGCTGCAATCTGCTTTAGATGATCGGTTCATCAAGTTCGAGGCCTTACACTACGTTTGCCAGTCTTGATTTGGTATTTAAACTCGATTAGAGTGATTGCTTGCATAAAGTCTTTTAGGTAGCGTTCAAGTATTACGCAAGGCATTTTTTGAACAGTTTGAACCCTCACTTCCCCATTTAACGCGCCTTAACGCTTTTCTGTACCCCCTTTCCTTCTAGTAAAATGTTACGTCTAATAAACATCTAACAATTCATAATTAAATGAATTTAAATACTCGACTGTCCTGCAAACGCACTGAAGAGGGTTAGACAAGGGCTTACTCAGTTGTCAATGAATTTATCATTACTCAATACACATTTCCGATACCTAAATAAATAAAGGAAATATGTGGAAAGTCGTTGGTCAAGACGTAATACATCTGATCACAATGACGGAGGTCATGGGTTTGATTCTTTCTGGGGGCCGCGGTACATACTAATGTACAAATGGTCTCAGTCTGGATGTAATTCCAGGTTTCTAAGTTCCTTGCCTAGTTATCATAGCACAGTGTATAAAGATTGGGACCAGGAAAAGTGGTTGTATTGAGTTATTTTGTTAAATAACTTTATTATATAATAAGTTATTTTATTAAATAACTTAGCACACACACAACAATTTCCTGGATAAAACTAAGATCATACAAATTGTAACAATACTTTAGTGTAAGCAAGTGCAATAAATATTCTTAAAACTATAGTTAATAATACAGACAGACAATCAGAGTGCAGTGTATGGACCACTGAAGTCCAAATAGGTCAATGTAATTTATTTATTTCCTATTATACAAATTGTACTTAAACTACAGAAAACTCTAATTTAGTCTATCAGAAAATTTGTCAGAAAATATTGTAAATTGACTTGTATTGGTAAATCAAAACAACTCAATGCTTCTCTGAAATCTGTTATTCATAGTTAATATATTAAATACATGTACAGAATATGCAGCTACTAGTCTCTGTATTTCCACTGCAGCAGTGCTAAACTTAGCCGATCAAAGAAGTAATGAAAGCAATATATTCCGAGCCAATTTTTTAGTGGGAAGACGTATTTTCCGCGGAAACGGCTCTCAGAGAAATGTAGTTACTTGAAAAGATTGACAGATAAAGTTGGAACATCTTTTCTAAAAAAATACTTTTTCTTCAGAGCTTGATCAAGGACGAGAAAAGATGGCGGCTTGCAAAGGAACTCCAACAAATGCCAAATCAGAACCCGCAAAGTGCCGTGGGGAAGTTTGCACTGAATTGCTGTACGGCCGTTTCAGGAAGTCTGATAAATGCGGCGCTAGCGTCGTGTCCCGGGAATACCTTTCCATTCGAGAATAGTCATCTGTTAATTTTGTTATGGCCTGATTGAGAATAAAATTAGAAACTTGGGAAAACCCTCTAATGACAGATTACTAAACTTGTCCTAAATCACCTACATAGTTCCAATTTTCGATGGCTTACAACTCGAATAAATCGCGAACTACAGTATGAAAAGTTGTTTACTTACGAAGGCATTGTAAAATAGTAATGTAGGTACGTAATTACTAATGGTAGCGATCCCTCGTCAACATTAACAAAGGTATGAAAATATAATACATATTGATTAGTATTGATTAGTAACCAATCCTTTTGAAATTCAAAACGTAGGGCAAATCAAAGCTTGTTCCTTTATCATTCTATAATTTGGTTTACTTATAATTCAATGATTTGGTATTTACCCATCGTATTACATCCATAAAACTGAAGTCTATATTCTGAAAAATAAACACCTTTACCGCGATGAGTTAAAATAAATCTGTCAAACAGGAACTCTAGGCATTTTTTTATGTAGCCTATCTTGTCCTAAATTGCCTCCTAGGCAATTTAGGACAAGACCATTTAAGTTTAGTTCCTGTAACGGTATAATGCTACTGTCTGCTTCTGAAAGTATTGCAAAGTTGCTGTTTTGAAATGCTCTGGATTTTTTAGAATAGATGGACCAAATACGTTTGTAAATTAATTTACTCAAGCATATTACAATGATTAACTTCATCCGATAGTACATACTACACAAACGTAAACGTTGATAAAACGAAACGTAATAAATAATCGCCATTGCTACGAACATAGCCACCAGTAATTTTTTATCAGATATTGTACGTAGTGTGCAACGCCCTCCGACCAGGTGGGATGACGATCTGCGAAAAACTGCCAGCAGATGCTGGATGCGGCAACCTGAAGACAGGGCGCTATGGCGCTCATTGGGGGAGGACTATGTCTAGCAGTGGATTCCATATTATGGAAAAGAAGAAGAAGCTATTGGAAACGTATATTACGCGATTCGAGGTTTGTCAGGCTTGAGTTTTCGTACGAGAATGCGACAAGCTTGATAACGCTTGACTATCATTACAGACGTTGAGTTCTATTCCCACTTTTACGTTACTTTTACGCCGCTTACCTACCTTCTTGCTACCTTTCCACTTTTACGCCGCTGTACTTTCAAAAAATGTCTCCATGTGGGTACAGCGATATCATTCCGTTGTAAAACCTAACTCAGTAAGGTACTCGGGGCTGCAAGTGATGCAAATTACTTCAGCCAGATGTTGCTGCCTGTACGTAATACAGAGAGTATTGTCAAGAGGTTCGAAATTTCACTGACGCTGGTAAGTCGCCCATTAGCTCAGTTAGGAGAGCGTTGGCACGGTAAGCCAGAGGTCGCAGGTCCAAGTCCCGGTATGGGTGGAATTTTTAGCCTCTGAATAGGTTTTTGAAAATGTCTCCAGTCTGGGTGTTTTTCCATGTTTGCGATGTTCTTGCCTGGTTACCATAGCACAGGGCATTCTGTTTTGGGACGAGGGTAACTGATTGTGTTGTGCGGAAGTTATTTATTACTTATGTTGAAGTACCTCCTCCAAATAAGACCCCTTATATCTTGCTGATCCGAACATTTAAGTCAGATTGCAACGGCTGAATGAGGAGGCTTAAGACCGGTAGGGGACAGTCACGGGCTAATTTATTATTTAAGGAGTACCTACCGAGGAAATATATAGACATGATAACCTATTGACGACCTCTGTAGCGCAGCGGTAACGCAT
Organism: Yponomeuta sedellus; assembly: GCA_934045075.1. Lineage (NCBI taxonomy): Eukaryota > Metazoa > Arthropoda > Insecta > Lepidoptera > Yponomeutidae > Yponomeuta > Yponomeuta sedellus. Next base: position 9,785,433 of record OW203730.1, on the reverse strand, counting down.
CTGCCTACCATGCGAAGGTTCCCAGGTTTGAACCCCGGCTGGGGACAAAAACAATCTCAGTTCTTGGATGTTTACATGTATTGGATGTATGCATGTTTGTGATGTCGCTGTTTCTGGTTCCCACAACACAGGTATCCTAGTGTGGGGCTAAGGCAATGTATGTGCCTGTATGTAAATATTATTATTATTATTAGTAAGGTCATAATTTTTTGTACAGCTGCCGAAGGTCTCTGATATGATTTCCCGTTGAGTGCTAAGGGTTACGCTAGCCAAATGTCATGTAACAGCAAAGCCTTTATCATGTCAAATACAATACTTCAATCACATAAATTTTCGATGAAAACGGCAGCCTTCGGGGTGAATACAATGAATTGTCAACAGAAATTAGAGTTGACGGTGGATGTATAACTAAAATAATCTCAAAAAAGCAAGATCTTTTTATCAAGATAAACATGTACTAGACAACCTTTTTGCATTGAGTCTGGTAACGATATCATAGGTATTGGTATTTTGGGACCAGAACAAGTAATAAAATTGTGGGCGTTATTAATTTTTCTGAAAGCGAGATTAATTTCATGTAACATAGTTAGATAGTTAAACCTGATATTTCCGGACTAAGCCTCATAGTTGGGTCATTGTACGTAGCAAGCGCTGAGGTACGTTAACACTTCAGACACCAGGGTTTCCTCTAGAGGTTTTCCTCCAATTGAGCGAGTAGTTTTGCTACTATAACTTCACAAATGTACATAACTCAGAAAACAAGGTCTCTGGTAAATGCCCGGATTCGAACCCACGACCTACCAATTGATAAGCCAGCGCGTTCTACCGATCCATTACCACCGCTTTACTTAACATTACTGTTTGCCTACTATAAGCCACGTCTACAGCGGATCAGGAATCATGTGACTATCGTCTGAAAATCCATTCCATTTCAATATTCCTTTTGACTCAGAAGCCATCCGAAAAATATAAGCACATCACGGTTCCCACCCTCACCGCAGGACACCGACGTCGAACTATAGTAATCCGCTTACCCCTCATATTGATGTGGCAACTCTTCATTTTATATAACCGAAAACCTTTATACAATTTCCACTACATCAGGGATTTCGTGGGGCTCGAGGGCTAAGCAAGTAATAATAATATTCCGTGGAGGCAAAAGTTGCATGAGGCCCGTCATTTGTATTCGACTTTTAAAGGAGACGGGGATTTGTCCCGATTGGATTGTAAGTTATCTCAACTACTTACAATCCCTAGGCCCGATTGTAAGTAGTTGAGATACGGTTTAAAAAAAGCGTTGTGTTTTTCTATTTTAAAATATATAAAATGAGCTCAATTCACAATCTGGAAGACGAGAAATCTTAAAAATAACTTTATGTCCCTAATAAAATAGGATACCGATTACTTTAATCGATTAGTCTGCATGTATTAAATAAAAAACACCTGCACCAGATGATTGATTCAATCAAATTAAATAAACACATTATAATACACTTAATGTCAACAGTTTAAAAAAATCCAAATATTAACTTGATGAAAATAAATCTTCTCGACAAAAAAGGACTCTCGTTTACGGATCGAATGAGGGTTTTTCAAAGCGCCATTAAAAACAAAAAAAAAAATTGTACCGCAAGTTACCGATAGATGGTGCTGACGTCATATAATATGTCAAAATTTACATCACATCACTGTACCTTCTCTGAGGTTTCTGCCAGGTTACGTTTCTGAAGCCTGTGCTTCTTTCCTGTCAACCCAGTCTTGTTTTATTTGCTTGAATGCAACGTAATTTACTTACTTCATCTTTAGGCAAGCGGTGAGTGCCTATGTTTTTTACAAAATGCTCAATACACGGGCTAGCCATTAGTTAAGACACAATTCACGTACGTATGTAAAGAACAAAGTAAAAATACTTCAAAACTTTCAAATTTCAACAGTTTCGAAACATAGTTTTTTTAAAACTTTTATTGGCTATAAAAACACATCGAACATAGTTTAGCTTAGATCACAGACTACAAGGAGATGTTTAGGTTATCACAGATAATAATCTGTGCGTACAACATAAACGTATGATGGATGACATTTGTACTCCTTGCAGCGCCATCTAGTTTTTTTTTTATGCAATCAACTCACAGCTGTCATTGAAAAGACCTCATTATTACCCATGTTTGTCAAGTGTACTTTTAGTCTGTGTCTGTGCCAAGAAAAACATCCTTGGTCTGTGCTAACAGTGACAGGCGTGACAGCTCCCTGACTCAATCTATGATCACTCGTCTTCACTCATTATAATAGAGCGTCTTCGCGTATCGTTTAGTGCGTTTTGAGTGTGTTTCCTGTTGTTTATTTTATTATAATTCTCCGACCATCGACCAGTGCTTTCTTTCTACAGACTTACGATCTTGCTTAACTTGTACGGACACGGATAAGTTTAGTATAAGTTTCATTGTCAGTTTGTTGCATTTTTACTAAATCTCTTATAACTCTCCTCTCAGACTGCCAAAATCCGCAGAATTTTTCGAGATGGTTTGCTAATATATAAGCTCTAAATTGACATCTCTTTTACCTTTTTACACACAGGCCCAAGAATGTAAGAAAGTGTAACCGTCTCCTTTGTATCAGCGTCGGCAGTGGAGCGTGTTCCGTCTTTAGGCTGAGCATGAGGCCTTTTGCTTTCTTTTAAATCACCCAGCCATTTAGACGTGAAAAAGTAACAAACTCACAATCTGTAGCCTTTATAAAATTGGTGTGATATAATATCATCATCTTCTTCTTCACGCTATATTATGTAGTCCATTTCTCGACATAGCCCTCCCCTAATGAGCGCCATATGATATCATGGGTCCCTTGAATTAAAAAAAATATTCTGTGCCTACGGAGTAGGTAAATTACTGGGTACACCGTCCGACTGCAAAAAGTAATAAAATTATGCAGCTGCGTGTAATTACTCCCACAAAGTTACGTGACACATAAAGTATACATACGGTCCTACGAACCTTAGTGGTTATATGAAGTGTCCATTAGCAACCCTCGTAAAGAAACCCTATGGTCACATTTAGAATTACAAGTTTAAAGTGTGTGGAACAAGCGAGTTTTAAAGGCTTGTATACTTATCATTATTAAAGTTATAAATATAAAATATTTTTTTATGTACATATAACTTAAAATCCAGAAGTATAGCCAGCTTTGATATCAACCCTTGTATGCCCTCACTGCTGTGGCACTGGTCTCTTTCTGCATCGAAGAAAGGTTAGGCTCCACTACGGGGGTCAAGTCCGTGTTGATGGAGAATTGTAAGAAAGTGGCTGTCGGAAGTTAGCAAGACGCCCATAAGGCCTCTGACATGGCTTAACGACTACCATTACATGACAGCCAGCACCTACGGATTAACGTGCCTTGCGAAGCATGGAAGTGCTCGGAAAATGCTAGCGGTTGTCACGGGACGGTCACCCGGTCATCCTGCACCTGACCGCGCCTGTAGTAGCTTAACTCAAGTGATTGATTCCAATCGTCCGGTTTGAGTAGGCCACGAGCATTTCTCCAATCACTCGGTTCGACTAGGCCACATAGCCAGCTTATGCTTCATTATTACCCACTGACTGTGGAGGAGTCGTGTATATGACGTTCGTACCGGGGCACACCGGATGCAAAGTATCTCCCTGGCAGTGCAACGGGGTAATGCTGCTAGCGTCATGGAAACTTTTGGGTCGGGTGTGTCCCAGGGGCGGTATTTTGTTTAGTATTGTGTTATTTATTGTGCCACATTTTATAAGGAAGCATTCTGTCAATTTTTGGATCGTGTAATGCCTCTCTCTATGCTTTTGTTGACATACCTACATTTGGGTATTTAGTAGTCACTATTTACATGTTGTGTAAAAAGTACCAACAATGTTATTTGCACAAAAGCTAAGTTACACTTTAAAGTCCACAACTACATCTATCAATAATAGAAGACGAAAGACGACCTCTGTGGCGTAGCGGTAGCGCATCTGCCTACCATGCGAGAGGTCCTGGTGTTCGACTCCGGCTGGAGAACGAAAAAGAAAGATCTTGGATGTTTACATGTTTGTGACGTTGCTGTTTTTTGGTTCCCACGACGACGTTCCTTAGAGTGGGGCAAGAAGCAATGTATGTCATGTTGCGTTGTGTTGTTAGAAGTTAAAATATAATGCGTCAAGTTGTAAGATTAAGAGAAAAGAAAAAAACCGGCGAAGTGCGAGACGTCCTCGCACACTGACGATTCCGCGCTTGGCTGTTTTTTTGTTATTAATGTCGTTAGAATATATACGTATAATAAGTCCCACAGTCCCACGTTTGATGAATGTATGTATTTAGTTATATATCAAACTGGTCTAGTCGCAATTGTTTATTAGGTAAAATGTAATTCCCGACGTAACAGTTGTAGGTCTTAACGTTTTTACGATAGAGAATTAACAAAAGACGGTGTTAAAATACGTTTGTTTTGTGGAGACTCCCCTTACTTCTTAAATTTGTTTAATGTTAGGTAAAGCGACGTATTCTGTTAAAATTTCGCCTGGTCACCTATTACGGTTCCAAAGATAGACCCCTTTGAAGATTGAATGGATGGACAGATAGACAGACCCGCAATGTATAGTGTTAAGCTATTGCCTTGGGAGTGGTTTGATAGATAGATAGTATGAGTACCGTTTCTACTGCCGAAATGGACCCATGTACCAAACATTAACCTTTTTGATAGTATTTTATCAAGCCTTACAAGGAACTTAAGGAAACCTTTCAGTTCAGTGAACATTGAAAAATAATCTTTCAGAAGATAGAAAAAAAATTGAGACCGAAGCACATTGAGGTGAACGTAAGAAAATTATATTGCCTGTATAATTTTGAGTGGCGTTGTTGTTGCCAAGACGAGGGAATTCTTCAAATTGCTCGTAAATATTATGTTCTGAACACATGTGATGAACATTTTTGGCGTTCCGTGCTGAGGGAACATTTACTCCTCGCGAATGAAGCCTTTTTGCGAATGAAGTCATTTTTTCCGCATCCGTGCTTTTCAAGGCACGTTAAGCCGTTGGTGCCGGCTGTCATGTAATAGCAGTCAATAAACCATGTCAAAGGCCTAAAGGGTGGCTTGATAACTTCTGACAGTAAGGCCCGCCACTGTCTTACAATCCTCCACCAACCCGGACTTTTCCACCGTGGTGGGGTATGGCCTAACCTTCCTCCGATGCAAGAAGAGACCAGTGCTCCAGCAGTGGGGACATAGAAAGTATTGCTAGCGATACGCCAACTCTCATGCTTTTGCATTACGTCTGACTGTGCAACTAAAATGTGGTTGCAAAGTCGCCGTAATGCAACGGTGTAGAGCGCAAGGAAGTTAAATAATTATATGCTGCCGACTGTACAATGACAGATACACGGTCATGGTTGTATGGTTATGTACACGTCAAGTGTTTGACCTACTGTGTGACAATGAAATTAAATCGACACGTTCATGCCATTGTCATTTTACTACAATGGATTAACAAAGTCTTGATGTATTTAAACAGTGATTATAAGGAGTATATAAAATGCACGAGTTTATTAAATTTGTGTCAATGATACGATTTTTCAATTCGACCTCCAAAGAGTATTTGTCTAAAAACCAGATTAATTTAATCATTTGGTCTAAATGCGTCGACACAATGCATGTGAATTTTTCTTCTACATAGAAGTATTTAATCAAAACTATGCTTAAATTTAACTTTAGTCACGGTGCATGTAAAGCCTTAGTATTTAAGTGAAATTTTGAATGCTTTTAGCGTACTTTATAACAACGAGACTTCAACCGACGTGCACCACTCCTTACGTCACTTAAAAATCTCCCTCAAGGAGCAATTCCGATACAAACGCAGTTTGGTTTTTATTTTTATAAACGGCATGCTAGAACGCAATGAAACTTTGTCCATACATTTAGATCGAACTATGATCGTGCGTACAAACTAATAATAACAGAATAAAAAAGATATTATAGCTCCATAACACTTTTACTAGAAAGTATTTTCAAGGCTTTAAATTGTTTTTAATAAGTATAGGTATATGTCCAATTCCAAGCACGATCAAACCTTGAATTGTGTCTATAAACGTTTGGCAAAGTATTGTTTTGAAGTAAATAAAAATCAAACTATTTGTGAAGTTATAACTTTAACAACACTAGCTAACGGTGAAGGAAAAGATTGTAAGGAAAGCTTAATGTCTTAAGCATTAACATACCCCAGCGCTTGCTACGTACAATGACCCAACTATGAGGCTAAGTGCGCTAATCTCAGTAGTAACTAAACTGATTTCTGTAATTCTTTTAATTCCAAGAGCATTCTCCGATTTCAATCCTCAATTAACAAGAGAAAGCAATCTGGATCGAGACAACTCGGCTAACACCTAAAACGCCGGAGTAAAGTTATAAAACAAAAGTTGTTCATATTGATGATGCCCATTAGACTGCTATCCAACACATCTGGCTGCTATGCCTCTGATACCGTGTGCAAACTCGACGGCTAAGTAGGGTCTTTCCCCATCCGGGTATTTTCTCTTTGTCATGTCTGTGATACAAGTGAAAATTAACATTTTAACGGAGCAACGTGTTGCTTACGACGAATTATTCGACTTTTCCTCACTACTAGATTCCTCGCATATGGGAAAAAGTGGAAGAGGGGAAATCTGCTTCATCATCATCATAATCAGTCGATGTCAGTCCACTGCTGTACATATGCCTCTCATAAAACATGCCACTGAGACCGGTGTTCGGCTCTTCTCTTCCAGTTACTGCCTACCGCTTTGCGCATGTCTTCGCTTCACCTGGGCACAGGAAGTCCTATGTTACGTTTGTCGATTCACGGTTTGCACTCAACAAACAGTGTACCCTAACGGTTGTTGGTTATGCAGCAGATATAACCCGCTCACTGCCACTTCGGCTTACTAATTTATTGAGCTATGTCGATCATTTTAGTGGAAACACCGAGCACAGCTCTCTCCACAGCTCGATGAGCTACTTTAAATAAGTGGACTAGTCGAATCGTGAGTGTACACGTCTCGGCTCCGCAGGTATGTCATGTCATAACAGGATGCACTGATTAAACACCTTTTGTCTTTTGGTAATGCTATATACTGCATTCGACATTCGTCATTCGATTGATATACTGAAGACTAGTATTCAGCATATTAATATGTCTTTACAACAATAATTTCAACCGTTGGATACGATTTCAATTCAAAAACAATTTATGTTACATAGATAGCATGTAATCGCAATTGATGAATTTATTCATTTATTTTCTCATTCGAATTAGATCTAGCACGGCGTTCATAATACAGATTTTTGCTGCCGCTCGACTTATTACGTAGAATTCCAAGTCATAAATCTTAGAGTCGTACACGACTTATTTGCTAATGAAGTGAGAATTGGCTCCCTGAGGTTTAGTTGACTCCGAGAGTATTGACTTATTTTTCCTGTGAGCTAAGCCGACTACGACCAGGCTGTCAGGATAGCGTAGGTGCTGAGCAAGCCTACACGATCTAAAAAAAACAATGGCGTACACTGCAGTGTTAAATAGTCCCTAGATTCATCTAGTGTGAGCGAAAGTGCCCCTGAACGCTGTTTAAATAATCTCTTTACGTATAGGTATTACCATTGACAGTGTATGGATAAAAGCCCGAGACGTAAGCCCACCCGGCAAGCGATGACACGACACGCATCAAACGCGTAATAAATCGGGGAATTTCAATAGAGGGTTGGGTGTTTAATGGGCCCACATGGAGGCAACTTTCGCGGCTGAATTGAAGGGTTGAAAACGGCACGTGTGGGTTGTAAAGTTGGTGGTTATTACTCACGTAAACGGCATCTTTTGTTCAGTTTTAGGACCCCTTTATGGACTTGGAGTTTTAACAAAATCATCTACTGTAATTCACTTGATCGAAGTTTTCACGGACAGATTTTTGAAGGTACTGTCTTATCTAAGAAGGCCAATTTTTATAACGGCCTTAAGTCGCATCAAAACATGTTCTTAAAACCTATTCAATGACAATTTGAGTTACCATACCTAATTTGTTTTTGTCGATAAAAATTAAGACGATCGCAACGGATCAATGGTCAATCAGTCAACAGACAAATTTGGTCCACTAGCCTCCTCTAGGTACACAATAAAGCCTTCTGACAGTAAAGAGGCTTATGGCGCACCACGTGATAACAATAATAACTTCCACACAACACAATCCCTTGTCCTGGTCCCAAAGTCTCTGTGCTATGCCTGTGCAGGCTGAAATAAATATGTAAATAAATAAATATTTATGGACAAATTACACAAATCTCGTTAGTTCTATACTAAGTACAAGTAAATTACTTGTGTTATAGGTGCTATAGATTTAGTACAATAAATACATAGATAACATCCAAGACCCGAGACAAACTAGAAAATATCGTTTCCTAGCGTGTCCCGGCCGGGGATCGAACCCGAGACCTCCAGTTTTACAGTCAGCGTGCCAAACCGCTGCGCCACCGAGACCGTCAAAATATCACAAACATGGACAATACACTGGAAATTGACGGAGGACATTTGTGAAAATGTTCAAATGTCATCCATAATAGGAATGGTGCCCACGGCCTATGGCATGGTAATCAGATGTGATACCGCTAGACCAACGAAGCAGGCGATTGCAGTAGAGGTTTACTCTTGTCAACGAGAGGTGGTGTTTTCACCTCCTGGATTACTACCCTTAAGGCTACAGTTACATCTGGTAGGTATGCTGCCTCGATCTAACATTTTTTTATGAAATCAATAAAATTGGACACTCTTGATAAAATAATGTGGTCCGAGAGTTTAACGTGTAACAAAATTACAGACATTTTAAATGATCGTCGTCGTCGTCGTCAGGCTATACTAGTCCACTGCTGGACCTAGCCTTCCCCTATTGAGCGCCACGTTGTGCTATTATAGGGGGTAATGCCCATAATCCCCACGCTGGGCATGTGGGTAAATGGTACAGTTTTATTATTATTATTTCTATTAAAACAAAATGTTTACTTAAAGAACATCAAAGATGTTAGTTTCAAAATTAAATCTGAAAAAGAAGCTGTTAGCTTCGATGATACTCCGCATTTATTCTTATCAAAGTAGGTTTTAACTTAATTACAGTATGTTAGCTTTGAGAATGTACCTCGGCTACTATCGGATAGAATCGGATGTATTCGTGTAATAGAAATATCGGAACTAAAATGACATTAACTTTACATAACTTTTCAAAAAGGTGAAGAAAAGTTTTATACAGAGCAGGAAGTAGTATTACACTAGTGTGCTTTCGAGAAAAACCGAAGCCTACTCTAGAGCCCGAGGTATATTCTAAAAACTAACAGACTCTACAGTACTACACATCATAAAAGTCCCTTCGGGAATCTACGTTCGCGCAGACTAGGAAGAAGTGTAACGAAAGTACCCGAAGCTATAAGCACATTCAACATGATCTTTATCCGATACGGTTAAGGTGCAGAATTGATTGCCGCAGTACCTATTTCGCTCGCGTTAATATTGCCAAACTGATAGTCACCTGCATCGACGACGTTGAATCAACCAATAGCAACAAAGGCGCGGCCTGCCATAAAATGAAACTATCTGATTGGTCGATCAACTTGCCGCACATCCAAAATTTGGTCATCTGCTTAACGTTATACCATAGACAAAGAAGGTATAGCCCATACAAGAGAGCGTAGCATCAAAAAACCGTCTTAAATCCAGATGGCGCTGTACTTTGAGCTAATTATAGGTTTCCAAAAAATGCCACGACGAAAAGCGCCACTTTGAGGAAATAAAATAACTAAATAATACTTGAAACGACAATAGATGGCAGCAGACAAATAACCCCGTTTGGAGCTGAAAGTGAATAGTGAATTTCGATAAACGGTGAAATACTTAAGTGTTTCATAAATTTTGACTAAGATCATTTGTGCCCATTTTCATTTAGATTGGACAAAAAAAAACACAAAATAAACATTGAAGGCTTTGATCGGATTCCAGGTCGAGATAGCATAAGTAACAGGGTAGGCGGGAGTAACGGAGTCCAGGTTCAAACACGGGGTCACACACAAAGCAGTGAAAAACACTTACAACTTTCGCACTATCAACCTACTGAAACCAATTTTTTGCAAATGAGTTATGGGTTAAAACGTACATTAAATTATAAGCTAAAAACAAAGAAAATTTCCGTTTGGGGAACGAAATACCTATTTCGGAGATGTGGTAACGCCATCTTGCGCTACTAATGTGAACTTTTACAAGAGCTTGCATTTTAAGCTTACGAGCAGTTTCTATGATTATCGTTAAAATGGTCAATGAAGGCTTCAAGAATACCTCTAGCGTCATCTAGTAGACTTACTCATAACTAAATTCCGAGCTACGGTTTTTGTATAGGCTATGATAGTCTTATATCTTCTTTGTCTATGGTTATACTAAGACCACTTTTCACTAGACCTGTCTAATCTCACACGAATAGTTAACGCTATACTTAGTTTTTGTTGAAGCAAAGATCATTAATAATAATTTTCTTTACTATATAAAAAATATAATCACAAAATAATTCCAAAATCGTCCTTAGCAACTCACAATTTTACACGACTCCAATACAAAGAGTAGGTCTGTCGGCTGAGCTACCACCGCTCGGATCTAATAGAAACAGCAGCAACATTATTTCTTGAATTTGGACATAAAAGACTACAAAGACCATCCATTTGTCTTGCTCGAGATACTGATTGTTCCTTCAAAGCATTGTTGTGTTAAAATCAATTTGTAAATCATAAATTGTGCCTTAATTTTTGGAGTCTCAAAGGCTTCCCAATAAATTTCCAGCATCTCCAGCGTAATAAGCGATTATTTGTCAGTACTACAAAATGTTAAGTAAGCATTTTACATTTTTTAGCCTCTAAATAGGTTTTTAAAGTAAGCATGTAAAGTACGAAGAAAATAGGTTTGTTTTGCTGTAGTACTTGTACTAACAATAATATTTGTTTAAACTACGCCCGACAAATCAACACAATATATTTATTCCTATTACCTTCGAAATAGTTTCCAAAGAAACGTAAAAATAAAGCTAGGTTTTATTTCATTAGGCAAGGTAGTAAAAACCTATATGTTTGTTTACAAACTTATATAAAGATTTTTTTCATATGTGAAGTTATAGCCTTATGTTGACATTCAGAGACGAAAACTAAGCAGACTGGTCTTACAAATGTCCAAATTACGTACATTTGACATTTCTGAGACCGGTCTTAGCTCCAGTTTTCGTCTCTGAATGCCAGCCTTAAAGTTTCAAATATAGCTTTCAAATATAGCAAGGTTGTCTGGAAGAAATTGCTTTTAGCAATAAGGCCGCCAATTGTACTATGTATATTTGCTATTGTTTTGTATTTGTGTTTTTTCCAGTGTACAATAAAGAATATTCTTATCTTATAGCCCTGTTGAACTTTGTACAGCCACAGAATCCCTTTATTCGACTGTTGTCACCATGGCAACGCAAAGCTTGAAAAAAGGTTACGGTAACAACACGGTAACAATAAAATATTATCCCGCGGGAATACATTACCGGGATATGTATCAAGTATCATATGTCTCAATTCAAGTCATTGTCTACTTTGTAAAGAATTGTCCTATGTTTAAACTACATTGTCGCTTCTGAGCGGAAGTCTGGTTACCCGTAATACAGAGTATTCTAGTTTGGGGACCAGGCACTATTTTTGTACACTTTTATAACAATAAAGTTTTTTGTATTGTATTGTATTTTGTATTGTATGCCAAGTTTCATGTAACTCCGTTATTGCATGATTGAGTAACGAACGTCAAATAACTCCACAAACATTCACGTTTATAATATTAGTAGGATTAAACAACATTATATTCATCTGACAAAACAACTTCAAATATGACGATTTCGAAATATGAAGAAGCATTATTATGTCTTAATTCAGATCTTTGTCTATCTGTTCGCTAAGTTTCATGTTACTCAGTCAAGCCGTTATTGCGAGATTCAATAACAAACATTTTCGCTCACTTTCACATTCATAATATTAGTAGAGTTGAAGTCTATCTGCCAAGCCAACTATCAGCCAGGATTGCGGTGTATCACCTTAATGATTTGGTTACACAGTGCGAGCTGGCATGCGAGCTAACCTAGTCAGTTACTGAGGTGCAGCGACTCACACCGTGTAACCGCATCATACGTGTTACTCTCATGTGCGAGTGGGTCAGGAGCTCGCGTCCGAGTTACTACAACTTTATTTGTTTTTACTCGCTACTCGCCTTCCCCCACCACGCCACAAGCATCGGCTCGCAAGCCGCTCGGTCGTCAACTCGCTCGATTTTGCGAAATGACAGTAGCTCGTACGCTCAGGCCCACGCCGGGTCCAGTGTTTTTTGTTTTGGTGTGAAAATGACGGACTGGTGAACTTCCGATCACTTATTCGTGTATTTTGCGACAACATTGCACTAGACATGATTGGACTATGCGAGTTCATTGGTACAGTAGCTGTCTACCGCGATGCCAGCAGTTTGCATTGGTGTGACCGAGCACGGCGAGTCGAGCTACTGTCATGCGAGTACACATACACAGTAGCTGTCTACTGTCACATCAGCTGCTCGCACTGTGTAACCTCGCCTTAAGGTTTGTTTTTCCTTGTCAAGCGAGTACACAGACACAGTAGCTGTCTACTGTCACATCAGCTGCTCGCACTGTGTAACGTCACCTTTAGTCCAGTATATTGCTTACCGTGTATGACAAATTTTCTGAGTGTTTTATTTTTCATGTATGCTATCGTTATCAACCCTTGTATGTCCCCACTGCTGGGGCACGGGTCTCTTCCTGCATGGCAGGAAGGTTAGGCCATACTCCACCACGGGGGCCAAGTCCGGGTTGGTGGAGGATTGTAAGACAGTGGCGGGCCTTACTGTCAGAAGTTATCAAGCCGCCCATAAGGCCTCCGACATGGCTTAACGACTACCATTACATGACAGCCGGCACCAACGGCTTAACGTGCCTTGCGAAGCACGGAAGCGCTCGGAAAAATGCCACTAGCGGTAGTCACGGAACGCTCACCCATCCCGTACCTGACCGCGCCTGTTGTTGCTTAACCAAGTGATTGATTCCAATCACTCGGTTCGCCTAGGCCACGAGCGCTTCATGTATGCTACTGTTTTGTTTATTCTTTCTTGTTGCTGTGACTTGTAATTAGATTTCTATGGCTTCACTTTGTATACTGCAACGCCCAGCCCGGACAGTGTTCGCTCTTAAAACAATTGATTTTTCGAGGCCGACAAAAAATAAACAAAGCCCAGCTAAGACCGTCACGAGAAAACTGCAAATGAAAAATTCAAAAGTGCAGTATCGCACTTCTAGCTGAGAGTTCATATTTATTTGACAACAGCAACAGGCGCGGTCAGGTGCTGGATGAGTGACCGTCCCACGACTACCGCTACTGGCATTTTTCCGAACGCATCCGTGCTTTGCAAGGCACGTTAAGGCATTGGTCCCGGCTCGTTACCCGGTCGTTAAGCCATGTCAGAGGCCATATGGGCAGCTTGATTATTTCTGACAGTAAGGCCCGCCACTGACTTACAATCCTCCACCAACCCGGACTTGACCACCGCGGTGGAGTATGGCCTAACCTTCCTGCGGTGCAGGAAGAGATCCGTGCCGCAGCAGTGGAGACATACAAGGGTTCATATCCCATCTGATAATATGATATATTTATGTAAGCTGCGTTTAAGTTTCCCAAAAAGAAATAAATAAATTTAGATACCGCCATATTTCGAAACTAATGGAAACTACGAAATCATTGTGTCCAAACTCCGTTCGTACAATTCTGTACGGAAAAGGTGCCGACGGAATCCTCTCACTAAGCCTTAGTAATAGGGTCCCACTATTGCTAAGCCTACGCACTCTGTCCGTAGTCCCTCCTCTGTCTCCTGTCTGTCTATATGATTGTCCTTCTATATCTTACATTTAAATGCCCCAAATTTACAGCCCCGGCTACCTACTAAGGCGCGGTCAGGTGCTGGATGAGTGACCGTCCCACGACTACCGCTACTGGCATTTTTCCGATCGCATCCGTGCTTTGCAAGGCACGTTAAGGCATTGGTCCCGGCTCGTTACCCGGTCGTTAAGCCATGTCAGAGGCCATATGGGCAGCTTGATTATTTCTGACAGTAAGGCCCGCCACTGGCTTACAATCCTCCACCAACCCGGACTTGACCACCGCGGTGGAGTATGGCCTAACCTTCCTGCGGTGCAGGAAGAGATCCGTGCCGCAGCAGTGGAGACATACAAGGGTTCATATCCCATCTGACAATATGATATATTTATGTAAGCTGCGTTTAAGTTTCCCAAAAAGAAATAAATAAATTTAGGTACCGCCATATTTCGAAACTAATGGAAACTACGAAATCATTGTGTCCAAACTCCGTTCGTACAATTCTGTACGGAAAAGGTGCCGACGGAATCCTCTCACTAAGCCTTAGTAATAGGGTCCCACTATTGCTAAGCCTACGCACTCTGTCCGTAGTCCCTCCTCTGTCTCCTGTCTGTCTATATGATTGTCCTTCTATATCTTACATTTAAAGGCCCCAAATTTACAGCCCCGGCTACCTACTAAGTGATGCAATTTACTTCAGCCAGATGTCGCTGCCTGTACGTAATACAGAGAATAGTGTAAAGAGGTTCGATATTTCACTGATGCCGGTGAGTCGCCCATTAGCTCAGTTGCAAAGAGCGCTGGCACTGATAGCCAGAGGTCGCGGGTTCGAATCCTGGCATGGGTGGAATTTTTAGCCTCTAAATAGGTTTTTTAAACTTGTCCTTAGCACGGGTTAGGGCATTAAAAATAAAAATCGTATAATCATGTGAAAATACTGTTGGTAGTAATAAATAATAATAATAAATAATAATAATATTTTAAGAAGAATACCGGCTTTTCAATTGGGAGGTTGTGGGTTCAAATCCCATGTTCCACAATGATTTTGTTTTCTATGGTAGGTACGCACATTGTTAAGTTTTAGTAGCAATACCACTCGCTAACTATGAAGCAAAACATCATGAGGAAACCTGAGTGTCTGAGGTGATCAACTACCTCAACGCTTAAAATTGCCAATCCGCAGTGTGTGCATGGACGTGCAATATAATTGAGGCCCATTCTTTCTCTCTCAGAGAGAAGGCCTGTGCCCTGCAGTGGGACGTTTGTGGGCTACATAAAAAAATATTTAATCCTAATAGGTAGTCGGTTGTTTTAACAAAATACTTCTTCCGGATTTTTCACAAAAAAAACAGCAACCAAACTTAACAGGTTTTGTTTTTTTGTGTGCTTAGTTGCTATTCGTAACAATTTTTATACAATTGTTAATCTACGATTTTTCTTATTAGTAAATATAAAAAAATGTCGTGCCTGAGGCAGGTCTGAGTCTGCCCCAGGCGCTGCTTGGAATCCTGAACCAGTGATTTAGAAGTATTTTATTAGGAATATTAAAGAAATAAAATACTTGTTTTGAATATGTATATAATAAAACACAAAGCAATTGTTCTTCCGACTTCTGGGGTTGAATATTAGAAAATGCTGATGGCATTAAGTTGGCATTATTGTTCATTTGTTTCAGTGCCATAAAAGTATCAATAATAAGAACAAAATGTATTGTTTAGCAATACGGAACCCTAGGTGAGAGAGTTTAACTTGTACCTGTCAATACAAACAAGTAGGTATCAAACGTTGTAACATCATAGAGCAAACTCTTACTAAAACATATAAGATGAAAATTAGCCAAATAAAAAGAAAGAATTCCGAGGCGAATGGAAAGAAATACACAATTTTTTTAGATATACAACACATGGTCTTGTCGGTCCAGCGTGTCAAGTCTGATTACCTTGCCGGAGGTCAAAGGTTCGATTCCCACTGGAGGCCATACATTAGTACAAATGCTTACCATAGCACAGGGTATCCTAGTTTGGGGCCAGGACAAGAGATTGTATTGAGTGGAAATTATTTATTTTACTCATGTAGTGTAAATATTGTCTACGGAACCTTCGGTGCGGGAATCCGTCTCGCACTTGGCCGGATTCCTGTTACATTCACCGCTTGTGGCCCAGCCTTTCGTGCAGAAAAGCATCTTAAGGAGATTCATTACAGAAGTTCATTCAGTTAACAATAGTATCGGCTTCCTTTGTGCGGCAGCCAGAATTTGATGTGCTCGTGAGATGGTATTACGGGGTTTTACACTAACGAAGCCCACGATACTTATGACCAAGATGATGTTTGTTATAATGGAGAGTTTGCACGAAAAAATGTTTTAGTATAATAGGAGAAGCCATGTTAAAAATTAAATAAAAGTGGTTTTAAGTTGATACATTATTTATTGGGCATTGTTTACGGTTCTACAATAAGATTCCTCAAGATATATTAGATTTAATTAAAACTGTTTTTATACGGATTTTACTCGTTTATTAAATTTAATAAACGAAAGAGTAATAAACGAGTAAAATCCGTATAAAACAGTTTTAATTATGTCTAGAGCTCGTGTTAACCTTAGAAAATACTATATATTAGATTTACCACCGGCGCGATTTAAAAAATTTTGTTAAGCATACTCTGTACCAAAAAAACCGTAATGTTATAATATTACGGATTATTTGGAATACAAAGTTGTCTGGTATTAAAATAATGTTAATGGGGACGATTATGTCTAGCGTATGTTAAGTCTAAATCTGTTTTAACTATAATATAAAAAGTAATCGCTGAATGTGTTGGTAAACGCAAATCTCGAGAGCAGCTGTACCGATTTCGCTAATTCTTTTTTTAGAATATTCCTTGAAGTACGAGAATTGTTCTTATGGAGAGAAAAAAATTTAAAGAATCGACTGTTAGGCGGTACGAAGATTGCTGGGTCAGCTGGTAAAGAATAAAAGTGGAGTTTCTTTATTATATTCTTCTTCATATAAACTATTGACTGTAAAACTGACAGCTTTGACGTTCATTGAGTATTTTGTTTATATAGTGAACATTATTTTTTTTATTTTTTCACCTGTTTTTTGTGATTATGAACGTTGAAACCTACTTTCAAGCGTGGTAACAATGCCGTTTTGTTTTAAAATTATTTCGGCGAAAGCTATTTTTTTCCTTTAATTGGTTAATATAATTTAACGGTGCAGGGTGTTGGCGAAACAAATACATAAAAAATATTCTTTCGGTAAAGTAACAGTTATTTAAGGCGTGCGCTATTAATAACAAGGATTTAATTGCCTGTTTTATTTTAATATAAATTCGTACAAATTTATGTAGATTTATTGACCTTTCAAGCCTGCGACAATATTCTGAACAAAAACTCAAGCTAAATTGTTTCTTGAGCTACTTTCCCAAAGGGTACTTCACTAATTTACGATTCTTTAGTCAGCTTTAAACCGGTTCTTAGTTAGTTCTTTTGTGAGTAGTTACGGAGGAGTTCTAGTGAAGTTAAGTAGCTTTCAACTGACTGCAGAGCAAACTTCTCTCTAGTGCATAAATCTTCGCAATAAACTTTTGTATATCAGCAAACGGCCTTTTCAAAGTTGGGTTCAGAAACCAATATAAAAATATGGCTACGGACTGCATGTCTAATAAATAATATACCCTTTATCGATTCCGACTTTATGTTAATAATGTGTATTTCATGCTTATTAATTTCATCTCTACAAGTAAAAAAATATTTTAAAATCAAATTGTGGATACAGACCGACTTAAAGAATGCGGTTGACTATGCAAATATGTTAGAAGTTATAAAACCGCATATACGGCCGACTTGGCTTATCGACTGCCATTACGTGACAGCCGGCACCAACTACTTAACGTACCTTGCGAAGCGCTCGGAAAAAATGCCACTAACGGTAGTTTAGTTTAGCCACAGCATGGTCACCCATTCAGCACCTGACCGCGCCTATTGTTGCTTAAACCAAGTGATTGATTCCAGTCACTCGGCTACACTCGGTGCCACGAGCACTTCGACGAGCGTGATTCTTGCATTTGACGGAGTCGTAGTATTCATAAAATTCTTTGACTCCGTGATTCTTTGATTCTTTATAAGAAATCGTGAAACGTATTTTTGAAGTACAAATAAAAACCGATTTCAATGCACTACAGCACAAAAAACAAAGCAATAATTTAAACGAATATGACTTTAGTATACTTTTCATGTAATGTTATGTAATGGCAGTCGTTAAGCCATCTCAGAAGCCCTATGGGCGGCTTGATAATTTCTGAAAGTAAGGCCTGCCACTGTTTTACAATCCTAGACAGCCCCCGTGGTAGAATATGGCCTAACTTTCCTGTGATGCAGGAAGAGATCCGTGCCCTAGCACTGGAGGCATAGAAAGTGTTAATAACATTATCATACTTTAGGTAATTGCGGTCATTTGATAGATAATAAAATTATATATATTCAAGACATTAAAAAGTTATCAACAAATTATTCGAGGTGAACCAATTTAGCACCGGAAAGAGAGCATTATTTGTCTGGTCAAAGTCATACTATCCTTTTACTTTGAAAACAATTGCTACTTCATCTACAAGCAGGAGTATATCGTGTGTGTATCGCGTGTGTGTGCTTTTCACGTCTTAATTTATACAGTACATGATTTAATTTTGCGCGTATGTAGTCGCTTTAATTTTGGCGTAAAGTCTCGCTTTTAGTTACACGTTTCTGCGGTGGAAATTGGACAAGCTAAGCAAAATAATTAGGCGCAC